>VDFB02108800.1:10178-37032 GCA_007258455.2 Sequoia sempervirens
CTAGCATCAATAAAATTATGTGTAGCTCCTGTATCCAATAGGGTAATGACCCTCTGACCTGCTAATACACCACGGAGCCGGAAAGAACCCTCCTGCTGAATGCTAGACAATCTGCCCTCCTGTATCTGAAGCTCGGGCTCTACCTCTACTCTATGCTCTGGAGTCTCTGACTCTGAATCATCTGAATGCTCTGGCTGCTCTGAATTTTCTGATTCTGAGTCCTCATAGTATGCCCACATTACACGATTCGCCTTGCCCTTAGGTCTTAGAGGGCAATCGTGATTGGCATCATACGGTCCCTTGCAGTAAAAGCATAACTTTTTTCTGCGAAGGTCATTCAGGGCCTCACGATCCAAAGGTGGGAAGGCTGATTTACCTTTCGAATCGTTTTTATAATCTGATTTGTTTTTGTTATAATCAGATTTATCATTGTTTTTATTGAAGCCCTTGTTGTCTCTAAATGATGAGGAACCTCTGGAGTTAAATTTACTTGACGGGGCTGCGAACTCCATGTTACGTGCCTTCCTCATCGCCTCCTGTAATGATGGAGGGTCAACGGCTTTTATCCAGCCTTTAAGTGGTTCTGTCAAACCCTCCATAAAGAGAACTACCAACCGCCTCTCAGATATGCTCGGAACCATGACGGAAAGTCTCTGAAAGTCGCTGATGTAAGTCTCGAGACTGCCACTCTGCCTCAACTGTGCCAAATCTCTGAAGTAGGTCTCCGGATCCTTCCTATCAAATCTCTCAACCAGCCTGTCTACGAACTCCTGATATGAAGTGATCCTATCATGATGTAGCGTCACCATACCGTGATGCCACCAGTCATAAGCTACTCCCTCGAGGTGCAGTGTAGCGTAACGAATAGCGTCTCTCTCAGCCATCGGACGCAAGGTAAGGAATGTATCAAGCTTGCTAATCCAAGCTTGGGCTGTCATCTTCCCACTGCCATCAAACATCACCAGATTCAACCTGTTAGTTGCATGTTTGAGCTCATTATTCTGCTGTCGGGGTCTCCAATCCTGACGAGCCCTATTGTGTTCACGCCTCTGTGTGATAAAACGGTCAAAAGTGATCCGTTCTCTGACTGCAGGAGGTATCAACTCCCACTCCTCGTTTGCTGCCATAAGGTTATCAGCAAACAAATCATCCCGATCCTCCTCTGGCATAGCCTCATCGGGCTCCTGTCTCGTGAACGTAGGCCTTGTAGGCCTATCAGCTGTCCGTGACACTGTCCTAGGTGCCCTCCGTGACCCAGCATCACTCCTGTCATCGTCACGATGTGGTGACGGTCTCCTCGAAGTCCCTAATCTCTGCAGTGCCTGTGCTACCTGCTGTAATACATCATCAGATCTACGTTGTCCTGCACGAAGATCTCTGAGTGCGAGTAAGACCTCAGCATCCTCCTGATCTCGGTTGTTCTGTGGGATCTCTGTCCTCGGTATATCTGTCCTGTCAGCCCTATCATTCCTGTCAGCCATGATATCTGGCTGTCTGCTCAAACTGCGTTGCCTTTCAATCAAGGCACGTCTGCGTGTATAATACCTGTATGTGTCAAATTCCTCTGGCTGCATGTGATGGCCAAACCCTAGGATGGTAGAATCAAGCTCTGATACCACTGTAGAAACCCCTGTTTCCCCCTGACACTGATCTGACTAATATCTTAAGTTTTTCTGACGTTTTCTGAAGTTTTGTGATTTTTTTGCAATTTTTGTGTTTTCAATGCAATAATGGATAGTACGGCTTTTACAGAAAATAATAATAAATTCAATAAAAATGATTGTTGAACAATATGTATAAGAAATATAGCAGAGAATGAAGGCGCTTCAACTTTTATTCATGATAGCTCAATACAATATGATTCAACTGGCATGCAATAAGAAATAATGATTTTTTATTGTGAAAAGAACCTGTTTTTACTGGTACGGCTGAAGGTACAAAACAGTACGGCAGAAATAAATGTTCTCCTTCTCCTGCTATCTGATGATCAAATATAACTCCAGCACTGTGGGCGCCACCAATGGTGAAAGGATGTGATCTGAAGATAGGCGTATGTGTCAAACAAGGAAGCACGTCTTTTATTTGCTGGTACAGCTTGTCAGAAAAGTACGGCCAGCTGCTGTATTAAATGTAACTTGTACGGCCTCCACCAAAATTTATATCTAACCCTCTGGAATGGTGCGTCCAAGCTAATAGATAATCTCTGAATACAGAACACTGAAGAATATCTGACAATGGACAAATCTCTGAAGCTCTGTAGTTTTCTCTGAATAAGAAAACCTCTGCTGGCAATAGATCAAGTGATATTGCACACTCTCTGAATTGCTTTCCGTTGGAGATGGCTCGTTCCCCAAGGCAGTTGAACGCGAAACCCTAAGTCTCAGGCTCAGATCAATTTTCAATCTCAAAACTCAATAATCTCATAATCGCTCACTTCCCAATGCAAAATCCTCAAATAAGCTCAAAAGTGCGATTTGCTTGAAAATAGGGTTTTAATGAAATATTCATATTTTAATAATTTCAATTCTCCATAGTTCTCCACTGAATATTTAAATCTTAATTAAATATCAAACTGGCCCCCTTTTCATGATGGCGCACCCCTCAAGGAAAAACACTTAAGTTATAATATTAAATTATAACTTTATATTATAAACGTTAATTAATATTATTTAATCAATACGATCAAATATTAATATCTTCCTCGTTTCTAACCCGATGATTGATCCGTTCGTCTTGTGAACTCGAAGTGATTCGATGCCGCCACGGCCATAGAAAAATAGCATTGGTCCCCATGCTGCAAGCTAAAATAGCAATTCTGCAAATAGTCTCCGATTGAGCCAGAACGAAAGACAACTGATCAAATCCCTGCTGACTGAAGCTGAGCCAAGCTCCGAAGTGACCCTCTATCCAGTCTATCGGCCTACGAGGGTCATGTGATAGGCCAATCTTGTCTTCTGAGAGATGTCACTGAGAAGGGGACATGACATACTTCCTTCTGCCTTTTCGTACAACGTGTGGACTTTTTCCTTGTGCTGCTCTTGGCAACTCTACTTGTCCAGATTTCTTCCTCCCACCCCCTTGTATGACCTCCTTTGATGTAACTTTGGTCAATATTAATGCTTGTACACCATCTAATATTACTTTTCGTACGACATATTTTTGAAACTTTATTTGCTCGACATCTTTAGGTGACTTCTCCTGCTCGTATGATTTCTTCTCTTGTCGCCTTCTTTTCCATGCCTTATGGGTTATGTATATTGGGACGACTTTTATTTTTATTCCTTTGATTTTTTTAATCCCCATTTTTACTTTTTTATTCTTTTCTCTCTTGTCTGCTTTTTGTCTCTCTCTCCTCTGAGACTTTTCTCTTCTAACTTTATTTTCTCTCTCCTCTGTTTTCTTTTCCTTTCTTATCTCATCTTTATTTTCTATTAATTTTTTTTTAATTTCCCTTTGACATTTCTTAACTTTATCTTTCTTCTTTATTCCTCTTGCTCCGCCACCTCCCCTGACCTTCAATTCAAACACGTAATGCCATTTACATGTGTGTGGAGGCTGCTTATAGCACTCTTCTTCGCAACATGTCCCCATGTATTGTAGATCAAACCACTTATCAAGCAAAGGAGCAAGAGCAGTATGTTTAAAACTGCTGTTGGCGTACCTCCCTCCGTATTGCTGGTACCACGTAACGTCCTCTCCTTCCACCGTTGGTGGCCTAGTTGGGTTGGGTATGACTTTCCAAAGTCCATCCTTCGTTGCTATCCTCCTCACTCTCAACACTTTCCTTCTCTCCCTTCTCATTTGCTTGAGTAACTCTTCTTTGTGTCCATCCACGTGCGACACGAACATGTCCATCATTGTCACCGTCTTCAAACAAGGGGCTGTGTTCTCATAGTCAGCCTCCCATTGTTCATCGTCCCATTGTTCATCTTCTTCATCAGTATCCTTAGGTTGATGCTCACTTTGTTCTTTGGCTGCTTGTTCTTCCTTTTCCTTCTGAGCCTCCTTGTCCAACTCTTTTGCTAGGTACCCCCTCTTTATGCCTTCATATGGGGCGACATAGTTCTAGTGTCCACCCATTCATCTCCAGAGCACAGGTGTCCCAAACACTGCATTAGTGAGGTGCTTGTGCACTCGAGGCATTGCAATCCCTTCCACTCTCTTCTCTACCAATCTTTCTTCAATATTCTGGTCTATGGTTGAGTCCACCTAGACTCCTGTTGTGTACCCGGGGCCTCCCAAACCCTAGTCTTGCTCTCTCGGGGCCTCCTCCTGCATGAGCCAATCTTCTTTGATAGCGTTGCCGAGCATATTGATGGCTATGGTGTCCTTCCTCTCTTTTCTTTCCTGATATAACTTCAACTTCGATCCATTAATTGCTTCTGATAGCAGTGACCCATCCAAGTTTTCAAGCTTGATAGAGCCATTATCACATACCTCTCTGACTTTAAATGGTCCCAACCAACGAACTTTGAACTTCATTGACTTGATTTTGTTACGGCCGTTATATTTTGAAACTAGCTGCCTTGGCTGGAAATTCATTTGTCGGATATGCTTGTCGTGCCAGTATTTTCTTCTCAGTTGCATATTCTCTTTTGCCCATTGTGCCATTATCCTTCGTTCGTCCAATTTGTTAAGTTGGTACAATCTTTCCTTCAGGCTTTCCGTATCACCCGACTGGTTCTCCACAACTATTCTTAGGTTGGGTACCATGTATTCCATCGGTACCACCTCTTCCTGACTGTACATTAATTGAAAGGGTGTGTGCCCCGTTGTCACCTTGTACGTAGTACGGTAAGCCAGTAGGATGGCTGGTAGTCTCTCCTCCCAATTAGTTTCTTCTACGCCACATGACTTATGAATAATTGATACTAACACCTTATTTGTGGACTCTACTTGGCCATTGGGTCGTGGGTAGTACGAACTTGATAAGTTGTGGAAGATCCGAAACTTCGCCATCATCAATTGGATGATGTGGTTGACAAAGTGTCCCCCACGGTCACTCGTAATCTGGATTGGAATTCCGTACCTCATCATTATCTGCTCATAAATGAATTGTGCCGTACTCTGTGTTGTGTTATCGGTCACTGCTCTAGCCTTGGCGCACTTCGCTAGATATTTTGTAGCAACCACAATGTATCGGCACCGATCTAATTGACTCACCTTCAATGGCCCAATAAAATCCAACCCCCAATGTTCAAATAGCTCCTGAGGTTGGGACGGATACAATGGCATAAAGTCCCGCTGCAATGGTTTCCCTACCCTCTGGCAGGTGTTGTAGCCTAACACCCACTCCCGAGTGTTTGTGTGCATTGTCGACCACCATAGGCCCACCAAGAGTATTTTTTTGGCCATAGCAGCCGGTCCCATGTGATCACCAACCAGACCCTCATATGCTTCTTTCAATACGCCTAGTATCTCCTCTTCTATGACACATCTTCGGAGGATCTGGTTGGACTCCATCTTGTACAACAAACCATTAATCAACCGAAATGTCTTGCTCTTCAATACGAGCTTCCTTTTCTCTGCGGGTGGCATTTCCTTCGGCAATGTAGATGTAGACAAGTATTCTCCAATCTTTTCATACCACAAAGGAAGTACTACAATGTGGAACAAGTGTGCATATGAAAAGTCTTCCTTCACTCCCCCTTTCGCAAGTTCGCCCGACTGGATCCTTGACAACTGGTTGGCGATCACATGGCTGTTCCCCAGTCGTACAATGATAGTAAATGTGAACTCTTGGAGCAATAGTAGCCACCTGCTCACTCTTCCTTGAATTATCGGCTTATTCACCAAATACATTAAGGCTTGGTGATCCACATAAAAGGTGAACGACGTGGCTAGCAGATAATGCTTGAATTTCTGTACAGAGAAAACCACCCTCAGTGCTTCATGTTCGGTAGTGCTATAGTTTCTCTCTGCTTTGGAAAGTAGCCGGCTCGCAAAAAATACTGGGTGGCCCAACCCTTGTGCTCCCACTTGTGCCAATGTCGCTTCGATGGCGAAATTGGAGGCATCAACATTTACATGGAACTCCTTGTTCTAGTCCAGGTATGCCAGTATGGGTGAACTAATCAACCGGTCCTTTAGTTCATTGAATGCCTTCTCTTGTTCTTCGGCCCATATAAATGGTCGTCCCTTCCTTGTTAGTAGGTTGAGAGGGTAAGACACTTGTGGAAAATTTTTGATAAGCCTTTGGTAGTACCCTACGTGCCCGAGGAAGGAATTTACACTGGTGACATTCTCTGGAGCCTCCATCTATACAATCACTCTCACCTTCTTGTGGTCGGTTTCTAGTCCAGCCTTGCACACAATATGTCCCAATAACTTTCCTTGTGGCACCATGAATTTACATTTCCTGGGATTCAATGCGAGGCGGGCTGCTCAACACCTCTCCATGCACTCTCCGAGGGCCTTCAGATGCTTTTCTTTGTCGCTGTAAATTGACTAGTCATCAAGGAAGGCTTTGAAGTTGCCTACTGACATTTTGTTGAAAATGTGCAATATTATCCTTTGGAACGTGGCGGGCGCATTACACAACCCGAATGGCATCCGGTTGTACGCAATATCTTCCTCTTCAATATTGATTTGGTTGTAGCCCGAGAACCTGTCCAAGAACGAGTACATTTCATGCTCGACAACCTCTTGAAGGAATGTCTTGGTGAAGGGGATAGGAAACGGGTCTTTGATAGTCACCGCATTCAAACTTCGGAAGTCGACACATATCTTGATTTGCTCCGTTTCTTTCTTCAAGGAGATGACAATCGGTGACACACACTCGCTAACTTCCACTTTGAAAATGACGCCCGCTTCCAACATCTTCTCAATTTCCTCTTGCACCTTGGCGACATAATTTTTATTCATTCTATAGGGTCTCTTTCGTACAGGCTGGTCTCCCGGGACGAGAGGAATCCTATGTATTCACAGCTCCGGTGGTATGCCCTTGAGGTCCTTGTACGTCTAGGTGAAGGCATCTTTATACTCCATGAAGATTTTAAATGCCGCCGCCTTTAGTATGGGGTCCTAATCATCACCGATGAGAATCTCCTTAGGCTTTTCTGGCTCACCGAGGTTTACCTTCGTTAGTGTGGGTTCCTCGTATTTGATGAGTTTGTCTTGTTCAAATTTATGTGCTGGCGTCTCGTCCAATTCTGCCACACCTTCCTTATACTCGCCGTACTCTGGTGGAAATGTCTCACTAGTTGAGCCCTTATCTTCTTCCTCTCCTCCTTATCTGATTTGTAAGATGTTACAATTGGGGTGGAAAACTTCATAATCTTCCATTTGCAAGTGAAATAGACCGTTCAATAAACTAGTCTCGTCCTCTGAGCAACTTCCAATCTCCAATACACCTTCCTCATTTGGCTCCATTATCTTCCTTTCTTCATCAACATCCGATCCTCTGTCCGATTCTGATCCCAAAGATGCCAGTTCTTGACTGACCGCCTGGTTCTTCAAATCAATAGTGTACTTCCCATGGCTCTCGATCGAGAGTGTATTCCTTTTCCAATTGTGGTTTGCCTTGGTGGCAATCAACCATCCTTGTCCCAACAATGCAAAGTACACCTTTTTCTCTAGTGGGATGATGATGAAATTTAACAAGAACTGCTGCGTATCAATCAAAATTTTCTAAGCCATTAATGTACTGAGAGTTTTGATTCCATGCTGGTTTTCTCCTACTAGGTGGAATGTTGGGTACTAGAGAGTTGGCTTACCCAAACACTTCCATGTCTCCTCTAGCAGTATGTTCACCCTAGAGCCTCCGTCGACGATGGTGTTGAAGAGTTTCATCCCCAGATTTCCATTTGTATGACAGCCAACTTCCTCCCGACACTTACTGCAAGTAGCATTGGATCTATGGCCTCTCCTGTCAGTTCTACCATGCCTTTCGTCGAACCCTTTTGAATATTGTCTTCAATGGCGTTTGTGAGTGCTACTCTCAGTTGAGGCATCATTTGCAGGTCTGTTACCTTAATTGGTACGGTTGTGTGAAACACCTGTCGTATGATGTTCTTCTTAGACTCCGACTGCAACGACGTACTAGCCGCTTTGAAATTTCTTCGTTCATTTGCCATTGCCTCTTCCACTTCTGCCCTGTCTTCTCGGAGTTTCTCTTTCTCCGTATGAGGGTCCTGATAATTGGCGTTCTTCGACTGTGCCCTTGTAATTGCCAGGACTTCTTTGTTAGCTATCTCTAGCATGTTGATGCCTTTTTGCTTTGGGCAGTTGGTGTCTTCATGATCACCCAAACCACACCATTTGCATAGCTTTCCCTCAACACCTTGACCGCTCTGGCAATCCTTGCCAAAGTGACCCCATTCATTACATTTCCAACACTGGATCATGGGTCTACCTTTGTTGTCGTTCTGAATTTTGCTTCTTGGCGTACTAATCCTCTGATTGTTGCGGTAGCCACCAGGAGATGCGTTGATGCTCTGGGGTTTCGGTGGTGTGGTCGGAGGGGTTGGCTATTCTCCTTGTGTGAAGAACACTTGCGAACTCTGTGTTTTTAAGTTGTATGGCCACTCCTTGATGGACAAAACATTCTCTTCGGGCAGTTCGTCTTTGTATGACCTTCTATCTTGCATTCGATACACCATAGTTCGCTCGCCTCCTTGGATACTTCTTTTTTGGCCTTCAGTTCTTTCATCATTCTCAACATGTTATGACGGAGAGCTTGTACGGTTTTTGATTCATCTTCACTCTCACCTGTACTTTCTTCGTCATCTTTCTTCCCTCTTGAGGATGTCTTGTACGAGGATGGAGGTACCACCTTCATTTTTCTCTGGAGTGATTGGAGCAATGCCTCAATAAACCGCCTCTTTTTCAGGCCATCCACTGGTTGTGACTCAAGTTTCCCCAACAAATCTTTCAATTTCCGGTTGTAGGTTTGGACACTCTCGTGCTTCCCTTTGGTATTATAGATCTCTGCTACAATCTCGCTATTGTCCCTCAAGAGTCGAAACTCATCTTGGAATGCTTGCTTCAATAATCTCCATGTAGCTTTGTTTACTTAGTCCAATTTTGAGTACTGTTGATGTGATTTTTGTGACCGCACCAATCAGCAGAACAAAGTTGTCCGAAGGCTACTCCATTCTCTCTTGATCAAAGTATTCCGTGCGCTAAGATTGCGAGATAGATCGCACGTTCAACTCCAAGGTTCCGAAATGCTTTGGAATACCCTCAGTTGGTTAGTTGTGAATTGCTGTTTTTACGAGGGGACTTACACAATTGTTCAAAAGGTTTTGCAGTTGACAACAGATTGATGATTTGAAGGGGATTTTGCGCGTATGATTTGGCGTTGAGGTATGAATTTTCCTAAAACTAACCGGGAATGTGCAGAATGTGAATAAGTGTAGGGCCTAAGAAGTTTATGTTCTATTCTAAAGGCGGGACGTGGGATCAATCTCAACAGCTTCAACCAAACTTTGCTCCGCCTCACGCTGGACAGCTTACACAAAGTTGGTGCAATCTTCAAGGGGATAACAAGAAATTTTTAAGCTACAATCCGACACCAAGATATCGTCAAGACGACGCATATCAAAATATAAATTGCAATTGAAGTTAGGCTTATAAAATTCTCCAGTAGACCGCGCAAGGCAAACTTGCTGTTAGCAAGCTGCTAGTGGTATGGAATGAAACGAAGTTGCTTTGATCAACACAACAAACCCACAACTAATATCTACTTGCATGAAATGAAACTACTTTACTCTACTTTAGGCTACTTGGAATTGAAGGGGTGAAGAAACCTTGCTAGCTATCCATAACAAAGACGAATTCCACCATCAATGAGAAGATCTTCTATTATGAAAGTGTTACACAACAATCTCTTACAAAAGTTTTCAAAGGAAAACTTTCCTTCTCCTCCAAACTACACTAAGCTACCAAATTATCCCTCTAACAAAATGTCTACTCTCCAACGTCTCCTCTAATCTGATCTCTATTCTAATGAATTACAAATGAGGGGGACTCCCCCTTTTATAGATGGCCCAGTCCAATGGACAGCTCAGATTACAATCAAAAGAATGGCTAAGATTAAGCCACCTCAGCCCTAACCCTAAAAACCGCCAGAATAGGGAGTGGTACATTAAATGAATCAAAGATTCCCAGTCACTCCCAAAATAGTAAAGGCAATTAATGCCCACAATCAGTCTTCTAGAAGGTCATCATCCAAAAGTGCATTCCCATTCTCCTTTTCCATGGCTGCAAACTCAATGAACCTAGTAAGTACAGCCTGGATCTCTTGAACTGAAATAGGTGGAATGCAATCAAGTTGAAAATCTAACACCGTGACTGACTGCTCGTGCCGTGTGCAAGATTTTCTCCAAGCAATTAAGGCATCCTGCGTACTCTGAATCAAGCTGGAGAAAGTAGAAGTGTTCTCAAAGTCATCCTGCACAAAGTTCTTCACCTCCGAGAAGAAAGGTGCCAGCCTACTCAAATTATCAGTAGTCACCTCATCGGGATTTAACCGCCTAGCAAAGATTGCCTCCAAGGTGTTCAGGACTCCATCAATAATATTCATCATAGCCTTCCTGACTCCAGCTGAATCTGCCTTTGCCGCGCCAAAGAAACCACGCCCTACGATCACTAAAGAGTACCATCTAGAAAAGTCATAAATATCATTTTCCTGAATGACTCCTCCATCAATCAGCATCCGCAAAGGAACATGCCTCAATGCCTCTAGACGCTGAATAACTTTGCTCTGATAAACAAAAGCATCACCCCAGGCCTGATCAACTGCCTCCATACGTGCCTTGATGCTGGAAGCTTGCTGGAAAGCACAAGCAAGGTCTTCCATGAACTTTTCTGTCTCGGCATGAACTCCTGTAACCCATTTATCTGCTTCCTGTGCCATCTTTCTCAACTCCAACAAGCCGCTAACTGACTCTCTGGATAACTCGGCTGGAAGCTCTATTGCTGGAATTTCCTGCCCACAAGGACGAGACAAGTGCTATACGTATCCTATCAATGTCTTATGTTCTTTCTTCAATTTCTTATACTTTCCTTCCTTCCTAAACAGTTTGTCCTTGAGCGCCTGATAGGAGTTATCACATTCTTCGACAATCTGTGCACCTGTGGGGCGTCCTAACTCCATAGTTGTGATCACATAATTCTCTGGCACTACTTCGTCTCGATCACAATCAACTTGTGGCACCGCCATATGAAGGGTGCGGGAGCCAACCTCATCAGTTGATATCTTTGAAAATTTTCGTGCTCTTCTTTTGTGGAGGTGCGTTGATACTGTTGAAAAACTCTTCCATCTCAATTGTTGGATCAATCTCTTCGTTGGGGCTTTTTCTCATCCTATCTCTGAGCCAATCAGGCACAACATGCTGTATAACAAATGGCTGCTGTTCTTGTGCCTCTACTTAACGGACTTGTTCAACTTCAATATCATTTTGGCGAGGCTCATCGGCCTCAAGTGGCTGAGTATATCTTGAAACTATATCATCATCCTCTAAAGCCGCCTCTAGGTCATGCTGAAATTGAGGGTCGGTAGCAGTGTCCTCATCACCCTGCTGATCATCCCTAGTAGGCACATTAACACTCTGGCCAACCAACTCTCTCCGTGGTGGTTGATTTTCTTCATGTACCTCCTGCACCTGATTCAATGCATTCCTTTGATCAGCGAAAAGAGAAACCTCCTGTATGCTTGGAGAACGTGTCTCCAATTGCGTGGGTGATTCAACTACAACTCTCGGAGGCTCCGGCTGAACAGGCTCCTTCCTTCGAGATTCTGGACCTTGTGTAATTTGTTTCTTTCTGCTGGTAGTGGGTGTCCTGTGATCTCCCATCAAATTGTAAGTCAACGAAACTGACCTACCCTTTAGTTTGCTCACATGCCTGTCAACCCATGCTCTGGTAAATGTCAAGACTGGAATGGAAAGTGTGTCCAAATCTGCAATCTCTGGTTCTGACCAATCTAGAAGTGGAAGTGGAGTATCTCTCACTGGCTCATAATCTGGATGGAGAACATTCATGTCCTCGCTCACCTAGTCTGGTACTGGAATGACTTCACACTCCTTGATCATACTCAACGGCAACCTAGTGAACATCCTCTTTCTGACTTCAGCCTCGTCTGATGCACCAGCCCAATAATCTTCAATATTTGCCTTATGTTTGAATTCTTCTGACAGTATCCACCTGATGTTGCTATGTGGATCATAATGTTGTCTGCTGGTGTGATAGGAAAAGTGAAAGAACTGAAGCTCACTCTCAGCTTCTCTAGCTGCCTGAAGTGAAGGACACACTTCGTCTGAATTACCCATGACAATCGGAAACTCAACTCCTCCCTTCTTCTTTCTCTTCTGAATCTTATCGTAGGCAACTAGTTGCCTAGATATCTCTAACATTAAAATCCTGTTGGTTGGGTACTTAGGCAGCCTATATGGATATGAAGAAAAACCTTGCAGCCTGATGTAAGAAAACTTCGAAAATTGTATAAACCAACACCCATACCTTTCTATTAACTCTTGAGCTTCCCTCGAGATCCGGTGATGTGTACGCTCCTAAAGTGATTTCGTGATATGCATGGTAAAAGCGTCATTGACACGCTTGTAATGAGTAGTGCTCGTCAGGTGCAATTGCGGACAAGCCTCATGGATTTTGAATTGATGAGAACCACAAGCCACTGGTTCTTTGTATTAAATTCCTCTGTATCTCGTCATACGAGCCAACATGTAAATAAGGTAGGAGACCATATAGAATGTCTTCGTTCTTCTCAAACTCAGGAGCTGCTCGTGCAAATTATCACTAATCATCGCAGCCTAGTTGACGTACTCTTTTCCTTCCAGCACGAGGTTGATTTAATAGAACATCCACGGCTCAAAAATAAAAGCTTGCGGGCAACCTCCAACTTTGCTCAACATCATAATCAAGTCACAGTACTCCTGCTTCAAGTCATCTGATATAATTTGCCTTGGCAACTTCGTATGAGAGGGCTTGGGGTTGCTCGTCCAACGAGTATTGATCGTCTCTGTACATCTCTCGAATGCAGAAGCATACATTCGCTCAGCACGTTCTCTTGATTTGTAAATCAGGTTCTAGTGTGCTGGAATCCCAAAAGCTTCGCCAATAGCTGAAGGAGTGAGGTTGGCGAGCACTTGACCATCTGGTGACATAATTGATCTATGGTCAGTCTCATAATAATTGGCACACTCCATCATCAGCTCCGAGCACTGAATAGCTGGTGGATATCCAGCAGCTGCATATAGTCCACTTCGAATGATATTGTGCGAAGTGATCGAAGGTTGATGATTACCAATCCCCAGCATCTGATTCTTGAAAGTCTCCAAGTTGAAAGAGCCCAAATTCGTCTTAGCAAGCTTGGCCAACTTCGAAGTAAACTTTGATTCTGGCATGAAAGGCTTGCTCAGCTTCTTGATGACAACTTGCCTGGATGCACCATTGTTGTCCTTGCCAGTTGTTCTTGCTTCAGCCATCCTACAAAATAATAAACAACCATTAGCAAATAACTTAGAAAATAAATAAAATATTCATGCAGGGGCTGCCAGTCGATTTTAAAACTTTGAGAAGTTGCAACATCATATCTCATTTGCAAACCTCACTTGTCCTTCAACAAATTTGAACTTTCAGCAATTAGAAAGTTTCTAAGCAAGCTTCAGCAAGTTCAACACTTAGCAAAATCGCACACTTTACTTCAGCAATTGAACTCTTGTAAATTCGCACTTCTTCAACTTCAAATAACTTGGCAAGCACGCACTTCACACTCTCAGCAACTTCACTCACTTCAAGTCGTGCCTTTTTTAGTTTCAACAATATTTTCTTTCAAAATAACCTTCAACAATGTTCTTTGCAACTCCAAGTGACTTAGAGCAAAAGTCGAACTTCCTCAGCAACTCCAGACTTAGACTTCAGCCTTTAGCAATCCTCTTCTCCTCAAATTGAATTTCTTCAATACCTTCAGCCTCAACAACTTATTGCAATACTAAACTCAGAGCAAGTTCAATTTTCTTCAACTGGTGAAGGGAAATGAAAAACCTTCAACTCTTATAGCAAAGTCGAATTCTAGAAAGAGGCTAAGTTTAGCCAATGCATTAAATCTCCACTACTTCATTTCAAGAATTCGAATTTCCCTCTCTTGCCAGTTTCAACACTTGTCACTCGACGCCTGGAATCTTGGCCTTCTAGAAGTTCAACTTTGACTGGAGCATTTTAATTTACTTTTGAAAATATTCATTTTAAATTCACCTTTTAACCAATTTTACTCACCAGCCGGAGCTCTGTCACTCAAATTTTAATCTCATTCATCTCTGACTCCGGAAAATTCATTCTGTGAAGAATTCAATCGAAATTATCTAGGCAACTCACTTCAAATTCATCGTCTGGAAAATTTTATTTTGAAAACACCTCTTATTCAATTTGCCTTAGAAAATTTTAAATTTTCTCCTTAGGAAAATTCATAATTTGAGCACCGATTAAATTCTTCATCTTGAAGGCTGTGGTGAAGTGTAGAAGTAATGGAAATCAACTTCTCATCGAAGATCCTTGATACCCAGAAGAAAATTTTCTTCAGAAGTTGTCAAATTCATGGGTATACAATGAACGGGTTCATTTAATTTTCTTGAATTTTGAACCTTAGAAAAATAATTTTCATTAAATTTAATCCCGTTCTTCACATTTGTGAACATTTCTTGCTGCTCTGACTTGAAAACTTTTAATCCATCCTGCAATGCCAGCATTCTTTGACTTCACCTCAGGCAATTCATTCATGCTTCAGGAAAATTTTATCACTTTACCAGACTTAGGCGTGATTTTCCTAAGGAAGAAAATATTTTGTGCCTTAGAGAAATATTTAAATCACTTAGCACTTTTGAATTTTTCCTTAGAAATTTTATTCAACTTCGTTCACCTTGCCTGTGAGGAAATTTTGATTTCAACTTAGAAAATTTGTCTTGAAAGCACATATCATGGAGGATTTTAATTTCAATGCCCAACATGTTTTATTTATATTTCCATCACCTTGGGCGCATTTCACTAGTCATGAAGGATATACTTCCTTTTAAATTCCAACGCCTAGCATTATTCTCATTCAAATCTCCACCACCTCGGGCGCATTTCACATGTTCAAGAGGATGAAAACTTTCAACGCCTCCAACATGTGACCTTTGAGCTTCCTCGATTTTGTCCTTACATGCCCTTATTTGGGCGCATTTGAGTATGGGAGGAGGATGAGATTTTTTTTTCAACGCCTTTTGACTTGTTGACTTCTTTTGTCCTCACATGTCTCCACTTAGGTGCATTTGAGCATAGGAGGTGGATGAGATTTTATACATGTGCGCATTTTGCCATAGGAGGAGGACGAAACTCTTTGACTCTTTGACTTTCCTCTAGACATGGCGCATTTTAGCATGTGAGGTGGATGAAACTTCGTCTTCTCCTAGCTAGGTTGGGCACATATTATGTATGAGGGAGAATGAAACTTCAACGCCACCTTTGACCACCTTGACCCCTTATGAACTCGGGTGCATTTGGCCTCTTGAGGAGGATAACTTCTTTGACCCTTTGACTTGCTTGTTGCATGGGCGCATTTTGCCATAGGTGGAGGATATTTTTTATACTTAGAAAATTTTTCATGACTTCCAGCTGAGATGGGCACATTTGACCCAGGGAGTAGGATGAACTTATGCCTCAGAATATTTTTCCATCAACTTACTCAAAGTGGTCGCATATCAAGGCATGAGCAGTACGAGACTCAACACTTAGAAAAATTTTCATTTCATGTCTGTGAAGAGGGCGCATTTTCAAGGTGGTGAAGGATGAAATTCCAGACTTAGCCATTTTTCCTTCGTCTTCGCCAGCTTCTCCATGCCTTACTATTTATAGTAAGTCCTCTGATTTCTACACTTCTGAATCTCAGAACGATTTGAAATTTTGAACACTGGATCTTCATGACCTTGTCAGCCCGTTGACACTGCTATTCTGAGCTGGCCTACTATTTTTAGCCCATTTCTAAAGGTGGTTTGCTATTTATAGTAACTGCTTGCTTTTGATACCTCCACAACTCCGATTGACTTGAAATTCGAATGATCTGCTCCTCACCACGTGACCTGCCTGTTGACATAGGCGCCCGATGTTGATTTACTATTTTTAGCCAGTTTCTGAAATGACTTACTATAAATAGTAAGTGCTCCATTTGCCCTCAAATTTTACCAGCGGATAGCTTGAAAGATGCTGATCGCGGTGGTATACACCGGTTTTTGAAAATTCTGGCTTTTTACCCCTCTTTTTGGGTCCCGAAGTTGGAAACCCTAATTGGTCTTGCATGCATATCAAATGACCTCCGTGTGTCCTTGTTTCTGTTGCATTGCGATCAGTTTTTGATTTTGAAGTGCTGGGAGGCGGCTGCCATAATGCATCTGCTAAAAATAGTAAGTTCCTAAATAAGTGATTATCTCCGTTTGCATGTCATATCACTGCGAAGCTCTCAAAAAACCCATAAGGAATATGCAGACATGCAAAGAAAACCCTGACATGCAAACCCTAAAAATAGCCTCTGAAGGCTGAACTCTGAAAATTGTTATCTCACTTTGCATGTTATACCATCGCGAAGGTCTCTGAAAACCCAGAAGGAATCCCCAGACATGCACTGAAAAACTCTGCATATAACCCCTAAAATTTGTTTCGGAAGCTGGACTGCTAAAAATAGTAAATTGTCTATTTCAGCCCAAATTTTGTAGACGAGTAGCTTGATGTGTTCTAGATGCAGTGTGACCGTTGGAACTTCAAGAATGCAGAGGGAACACCCCGAATTACACACTTACTAAAAATAGTAAGTTGTCAGAATTTGATGGAATTTCAGTGGAAACCTGCTGGAAGCATACTGACAGTAATGTTAATCTTTGTTTTCAATTTAGTCACTTCGTTTGACCACAAATTGGTTGGAAAGTACAAACCCTAATTTTCAGACTTGGCCAAAATTTTACGTTAAAGCTCACAGACGAGCACGTCCCCAGAAAGACAGACAGCAGAAAAGAGACAGACAGCGAGAGAGAGAAAAACCAAAGCCAAAAAGACCAGAATGGAGCAAAAATTAGGGGTCCCCATTTTGAATGGGGCGATGTGTGAAAAGGTCACAACAAGTACCAGTCGATGGCACTATCTTTGAGTGTCGCTGGAAATGCTTTCAGCCATTGATCCAGATCATCTTGTCCAGTTGCTATCCAGATGGTTTCACATGCTTTGCAATGCCGAATTGGATTTTCTAATCCATTCCCTGTAAACTTTTGCAGCTTCTTTCGCTTGGGAGTCACCATCCTTCCCCGTTGTCCTCCTTGTGTATTGGACCCGACCAGACCGGTTCCCCCGCTATATTCTGGTGTGTCACTTGTACTCTCGGCCACGTACGAGTCACTCCTACGTCTTCCATTAGCATCCTGGACACCTTGAGTCTCCTGGGGTTCGCTTCGGTATTCCCTCTGCCTTGGGGTATTGGGCTTAGATCGTCCACTCGTCAGCCGTTCGTCGTCGTTTGATATGGACAACTCCCGAAGGCGTTTGATGCTACTATCAAGTTCGTCACTTAATTCATCTTCGTTTTCACAGATATTATACCATCCTACGTACGGAGTGTTGAAGAGTCCTTCGTCCCTCCCTTCAACCAAACTTTGGTGTGCTCTACCAATGGATGTGTTTAATTTCTTCAAATTCTCATGTGTTCTTTTAATACTCTAGTTTGTTTCCATTAGATCTTCGTCAAATTCTTTACCAGATGCCTTAGTCTTCGTCGCTTGTTTTCTTGCTCTTGTAGCCTGAGTGATTGCCAAACCTTCTCCTCTTGAGTCTCGTGCCCGCTTGGTACTCAGTTCTTGTCTTTGTTTGGCCATATCGGTATTAAAAGGTGTTCATGCGATCATTGTTGGTTACCGGGAGTATGTCTCCGGCTTGTGTCTTGTTCCTCCTCTTCCCTTTTGGTTCTTTCTTCGTACTGCTGCAAATTTTTTTGCCTTTGGCGTTCTCGATCCTCTTCCTCTCGAAGGTCTTGTAGGATAATGAAATGACAGGCCAACAATTTGGGCATATGATTAAGGTGGTGATCCACCTTGTTGTTCACTTCCAGTCTATCCCAGATAATTTCCTTAGGAATCTCTCACCTGAGGGATTCCCTTCGTACGTGATCTCTTAGGGATATCTTCCACAGATCTAGCAGATCTTCAGTCAACAAGTCTTCCCTTTCTTCATTAGTGTCCACAGGCTCTTCCGCCGGTCGACCCATTATGCTGCCATGATGAGTGATTCCCTAGTCTGCTTCGACAACGGCGCCATATGTTTACTCACAGATCGTATTCCAACATATGCACGGAGTAAACTAGAATAATTGACAAAACAAAATAATGTACTAGAATGTAAAGCATAAAATCATTACTGTTGCCTTTATTTATCAAATAGATGCCAGTACAAGTAAATCATGACAATCATAGCCACAACAGTAACATCCATTAACTACACGACTCAAACATATAGCACGCGGGTGGTGGTTGAAGACCAACCGTCGCGTCACTCCATTACATTAATTATTCTCTTGGGAACTAATTCCCGAACTACTAACTACCAACTAACACAACCAAACATTTAATTATCAAACTAACTAAGTCTAATCTTTTATTTCTTGACTCTCGGTCGACTAATTACATTTGGCCAACTACATATGTTCGGTGCTTCTTTAATATCTTTTCCTGTACATGAATGCTGTATGTAGTGGATAATATTCTATTCTGTGGCGGACTGTTTGAATGGAGATTGTAATTCAAATAAGCGTTGTTCTGAAGTTTGTCTTGATATTTTCTGGAAATGATTATTCTATTTAAATCTGTAATTATGACTCGTGAGTTTGGAAACCATTGAGACAATTCACTGGTATGCAATATTATCCTCTGTATTTTGGGCACTCTTATTCTATATGCTTTTGCAACTCTGAACCGAAGTACTGCATATGGGAATTATTGAGTTGAACTGTTCTCTGTACTCATTGGTCTACACCCTTATTTTCTATGCAACCATTCACACGTAAATCATATTTGGGCTATAATTTCAAACTAGTATAAACCCACACTTCATTATCAGAAAGATTTTACTGGAACAACACAGTCAATTACAGTTGATTATTGTCTCTTTGGGAACGGGACATCACATAGTCAAAGTGAGCAATAATCATGAATCAGCCATAGCTAAACCGGCAGCATAAACTGATATACACAGTCCAAAAAGAACTCCTAAACCAAAACTAATTCACACCCACCCCAAAAGATCAGAAAACATCAAAGCAACACAAAACTGTAGCAAATAGGAAAGTCATCACCATTGAAGTCCAACTGTAACCTCTAAATGAAGATGCACCGAAAGATCAGCTAGGATTTGTCTTTCAAACCCGAAATTGATGAAGAGTTAGGAAGTATTCCAACCCCGAAGCAAGAGTCTATATAAAATTCAGTGGCAGTTCGATATGATAAGAGAATGGATACCAAATGAAGAGGTAGAGGGGTTTATTTATAAGCTCAAAAACCAAAAGTTTGAATTTGCTTTTCCCTCCAAAAGGGACGCCAGATTTGGAGCAATATTATGTTTGATAAAAATCACTTCATACCTCTTACTTGGGCGTCCAACTTGGAAATGCATAAATATTAACTTAAAAATTTATTTTTCTCCAACTTAGGTGTCCAAGTCAAAGAGTCCCCTTTTTAACAAAGTAACTTAAGTTTTGATGCCTAGACCGGGGGGTCCAAAAGCACATTAGAAATATAATGTGACTTAAGTTATAAAACTTTTCTTTTCAACCTCTAAGAATGCTAGAGAAGCCATTGCCAAACTAGAATTGCTTCACTGCTAGAATTAGAAACTGTATGCTGAACTGCTGCCAGATTGCACTGCCGAAAACAACACTTACTAAAAATAGTAAGTGACTCCAAACTTCATTTGAGCACAAACCGGGCAGCCATCATAACTTACTAAAAATAGTAAGTCCGAAAATTATTCTCTAATTGAAATACATGTCATGCCCCTCTGAAGTCCTCTAAAAACGTAGAAAGACCTAGAAAACATTTTGCCAAACTCCTGCATGCAACCTGTGAAAACGCAGAAGGAAGCCTCCTAGAAAATAGGAAACCCTAATTCTGCCTCCGACTAGCCTACGGGCCTCCAAAAATAGGATAATGGTCACTAGAAAGTGTAGGGTTAAAAATGGGGACATTACACTATTGTCCCCTAAATTGCCAACTTAATTTAGATCATTTAGGTACCCTTTTCCAATTCACTTGTGTTACCTCATTGAATGTATGTTTTGTTGTATGGTAAGGATTTTATTGGTGAAATGTTAAAACCTCGCACTGCTGAAAGACATGTTAATTGTTTTAAAGGCCTAGTTTGTATGTTTCATGTCTTTAGGAAATTTTGTTAGAAATTGAAGAATTGTATATTGTTGTAGTTTTTGAGATTATAATCTGGACTTTAATAATATTTTAACCTTTCTATCTAGTTTTATCAGTATAGAATACCTAGCTATGAGTAATATGATGTCTATCCCAAGATAATTGACATTTAATTTCCATGATCTTAATATTATGTTACTTTTCTTTCACACCATTTGGTGACTCGAAAAGAATGGAAAAGGCACCATTCAGATTATGAAATTCGGAAAGGAAGAGATAACTAATGCTTGACATCCTATGTTTTTTGAGGACATGCCCCGTACATTTTTTTGACTTGTCTACATACTGGGGACATTCTAGGTATGTGGGGACAGCTCAGAAACGACCCCCCACCATCCCTTGTCAAATTCTTTTTGGCCTTGACACCTTGGAAATATTCTGGAAACTCGTCGACTTCCGTCCTTGGGATGGTTGGGGACATCAATGATGTTCCCTAGCTGTTCTGGGGATAGCCAGTCATCTCTTTGCAGTGATAATTAATTTAAAAAATGAAAACGGTCCAAAATGAATTAAAAAACATTCTATTGTTCTTTTGTGGGCCCCCATGCCACTGCCAGCCCTAAATGAGAGATTTTAGTCTGCAAAACAACAGATTTTCAATCTGCTTAACGGTCTATGGCAGTCACATGTTGGTAGTGTTTTTTTCGCAAGATTTGAAAGCAGTTTTCCGCCATTTCAGTTGGCAAAATAAAAGCCATTTCTTAATAAAATTAGGCAAAACAATACCTAGGATTGCAAGCACCATTTGTACCTCTCAAGATGGTGTTTTAGTCCCAATTTGGTGGTTTTCTATCCTTGAAAACAATAATCTTTTGTTGTTTTTGCAGTTTCAAAATTGCAAGTTTGCAACATATCATGGTAGATATTTCAGTTTTATTGAAGTTGCCCCCTTTCTGATCTCAATACAGAGTCAGGAATTTGTCATCACATGTGTCAACCACTACAATCCTGAGACAAAGGAGATAGGCTCATTGATTGTAAAAGTTCTTTCCAAGTGCAAGGGTAGCAGCATATTTTCTATGTTTTTTCTGTTTAGTAGTTGAAACTTGCAGCCTTTGGGCATTTTATTATAAATGTTATGTATCACAGGTCTATAACGTATATGATGAATGCCATATCAATGTTATCATATGAATATTTTAAATTTCCCTATTTTTTTAATAGCTCTTGCCTTTTACACACCCTGCTGTCCTCTAAATGGCCCCCGAAAAAATCTGTCCCCAAAATGCGTCCCCCTATCCCTTGTCATCCCCATCCTAGAAACTTGGTGGAACATAGCTAGCATCTGAATTCTGATGTTCATATCCTAGTTTCATGGAATTTCTAGAGTGTCAAATGGAGAATATGTTGAGGTGTTCATCATAGCAAATTAAGCTCATTTCTTAATGCATTTTTATGCTTTTCCATGTAAGATGGAGTTCTGTACATGTTCTATTACTGTTGGTTGCTTTACCTGCAATATGTCATCGCTAAATCTAGATGTTATGGTGATTCTGAAAAAAAAAACTTTTATCTGGTACAATCTTGGTGGTTTGTCAACAGGGATATCCGGGAAAATTCTACTGCCCGCGGATGAATAGCATGAACAAACCTGCATATGCTGCTATAGCAACCCACTCGCCATCCAAACCTGTACTTGTATTTGTTTCCTCACGTCGTCAAACTCGGCTTACAGCTCTTGACCTGATTCAGGTATAACTGTGTTATTGTTATGCTTGATTATTACAAATTTTGGTGTATTGTAATCACTGTTGATGAACTTTGAATTTATTTATTTATTTATAAGTACTAATCACTGTTGGTGTACTTCAAATTTTTTCTTTTATGGCAGTTTGCAGCTGCTGATGACAAGCCAAAACAATTTCTTAATTTTCCTGAAGAAGAAGTTGAAATGCTAGTTGCACATGTTACAGATATAAATTTAAGACATACACTGCAATTTGGTATAGGTTTGCACCATGCTGGTTTAAATGATCGTGACAGGTCTTTGGTTGAAGAATTGTTTTCAAACAACAAAATCCAGGTGAATATGGTATTGCATATATGGCTTCAAGAAAAGTGACTTCTGTTCACTATTTAGCTTCTTTTCCATTGTAACAAGTTTGTATTATCTACATAATGGCAGGTGCTTGTCTGCACAAGCACATTAGCTTGGGGTGTAAACCTGCCAGCACACCTTGTAATAATCAAGGTAAGGATGACTGAAATTTAAACATATAAATTTTTGATGTAGGCCAAAATTTTTCAAGCTTGATATATTAAAATGCACAGTTGCAGGGATTTAACTTATGGTTGGAGTTTAGTTTCCCTAAGTATGGTACATTGCATTTCTATTTCAGGGAACAGAATATTATGATGGCAAAGCAAAAAGATATGTCGATTTTCCTATCACAGACATCTTACAGATGATGGGTCGAGCAGGGCGCCCACAATATGATCAGAATGGGAAGGCAGTTATACTTGTGCATGAACCCAAGAAAAGCTTTTACAAAAAGGTGCAAATCAATATAATAAATTTGAAGTCATTTTTTTTGTATTTTTAGCTTTTCTTTTATTCCAAAATCCTTATATTTTAAAGGTAAATAAATTCTAGGGAGTAGCTATTAATATGTATAACTATTTGTTAACTTTGGGTCATGAAATGAATTTGTATTGAATGCGCTGTTATTCAAGGAAAATCTTGCTTTATAATTAGAATTTTTAGGCAAATAATGTTTCAATTTTCAAATAAGCAACTAGAGAAAATTTCAAATGATTTTTTTTTTTCTTTAATCTAGAAAGATTATTAGTTTATAGCCAATTAACATGACACCGCTCCTAAAATTTTGCTTGTTTTGTTCTACATAGTTCTTGTACGAACCATTTCCTGTTGAAAGTAGTCTCAAGGATCACCTTCATAACCACATCAATGCAGAGATTGTTGCTGGAACGATTTCTCAAAAGAAGGATGCCGTTCTTTACCTTACTTGGACATATTTGTATCGGCGCTTGGTATGGATCTAGCTTGAAGTCTGCAATATTTTTTAACATGTATGTGTTATTGAATTGTAGATGTCAATGGAAATAATCACATGGCGTAATTTCAATTTTAGTTTGTTGGATAACATGATCTTACAATTTTATTGTGTTATTGCATTCTAGTTCATTGCTTTGAATGCTTCTATCTTTTATGTATTTTGGATCAACAAGATTAATTAAGCTGAAATTTGTCAGCTTGCAAGAGACTTCTTGTTAAAAGTGTATGAAGAGATGAATTCAGTTGTCTCGTGCATGTAGAGGTGTTGTGGATTACTACACATATCTAGGATCATATTTCTCTATCAACCAAGGTTAGCAAGAGTGGCATTTATGTGTGATATTCATATTTGTTAAATATTTAAAAATAGAGTAGCTACAAAGGCAGATAAGGATCTGATACTTAGAGACTAGAGCAGATAATTACCTAAGTTGAAACTGTTGAAACTGAGAACCAATTCCTATAAATATTGACTTCTAATAAAACTGATAGAAGATAGAAACTACCCAGGAGGATTTCTTTGGCTATTATTCTGTTCAAAACTCTCAATTCCTATACATTCCGACTTCTAATAAAACTGATAGAAGATAGAAACTACCCAGTAGAATTTCTTTGGCTATTATTTTGTACAAAAGTCCTATCTTCCTTCTCTTATGGAAGCAAGAAAAGAGGCTGACTGTATTATGGACAAGTAAAATGTATTCAACAATACAGAGCCAAGCATCATGCTTCTGCTTGAATCAGGTCTGCATGAAAAAGTATTCCTGCAAACTCCAATTATATATCACAACTCAGTGCTATTAAGATATAACACACATTAATCATTGGTCTGGCCTTGCTGCGATTCTATGTCACAAGAATGATTCTGTTAGCACTGAACACAATCTTCAGTGACACTGACGGAATATTTAGCTGGTACTGAATAATCTTGCACTGGACACAAGAGATGTAAAGAAAATCCACTTAGTGAAGGAAACTTGGCAGAAATCGCTCCACCTTGACTGGAGCACTGCAAATTTCAAAGAAGTCTGTGGTAAAGATGCTCGCTCAGCTCTGCAGGATCACTTCTCGGGAACACGGACTAGTGCAAAAATATAAACGGGTGTTGAAGGAGGAATGGCATACAAACATGGCGAGCGGTGTGTTCTCTGTTGTGGCGTGCAAATGCAAAAGGGAAGTGTTGGAAATCCGGATCAGATGTATATTTCGGGTACCTGAGGATGAAATGGTTCATGCAATCAAAAAGACTGTGGGTGAAGCAAAACGGAGGGATGGACACATACATGACAGCCAAGTATATGAGGAATTCATACAGAACTTGGTGGAGGCTATGAACTGGTAACTCAAGCAGTCGTTGCACAACATATTTTTCCACTTCCCTTGGTTTCCTGCTCATGGGAATTGATTGCCTGCATTCCTTGCCCTCCAACTCAAGCATTTATTGCTGGTCTGTTTGACGCTGGTGCAACCAGCAATAAACACACCAAAACATCCAAGGCTTTGCATCTGTTCCATGAAGGGATGGATATCAAGAACATGAATGGTGTTTTGGAATTTGTAAGCCTGAACGGGGATCTCTTATCCTCTGTTCAGATAATGAGAGCAGTAGAATTAGCTGAAGTTGTATACTGTCATGTCCCCATCCTAGTCAACACAGCTGGTGACAGGGTTAGCCTATCATTTCGATCCTCGTAGGCTGATAGGAGTGGGTAGAGGATCTTTTGGAGCCGTTGCTCAGTGTTTGGTAGCTCCAGTTTGCAGTTGTATCAGGTTGGGCCTTCGCAGAATCTTCCAGTGAGCGTTTTCAGGAAACTTTCTATTTTTAGAAAGTTAGGTCAGGCGGAAGCTGCTATTTCGGGCAGGGCACCAGGTTCAGCCATTCAGCTCAGAATTGATCCAGTTCAGCAGTTGGTTGTTTAGACGGAGAAATAAGGAGTATTTAATGGATTATTAAATATTTAATATTTTGACTTTATAATAAAGTCACTTTATTGAAATATTTAAATATTTAATTATTTGGCTCAATTATAAAGTATTTATTATACTTTATAATAAATTATTAAAAGGTGACTTAATGAGTATTTTATACTCATTAAAAGTGGACGCCAATAATTAATTATTCCTCCTAAGTCAAAAGTGCAAATTAAATCATTAATTTAAATGATTTATTAAAATGAAGATTGGGTCGAATTTTCTTCAAGGCAATATATACCTTCTCAAGGCAAAATCGAACTATCCTGTTTATTATTCAATTTTGTCTTCTTGCATCTGAGCTTTGGAGTTTGCAAACCCTAGGGTTTCTGGCAGACGATCGTTTCTGGAGAACGAAAACTCTTCAGAGATCAGGCAGACTGAGGCTGTGAAATACCAGTTGAAGCTTGCACTTGGTGGTTTCATCCAGAGATCACAGTTTGGATTATTCACTTATTTATTCAGAGATTCACAGAGGAAATCATCAGATTGATAAGGCGATTTTATCAGAAGGCTTTATTCAGAGATCAGGCATCTTTTACTTGGAGTCCGTACCATTCTTGTTGCTGCTGCAGACAGGCCGTACTTCTGTACCTGCAGGCCGTACTTTATTTCTTCAGAGATTTTTCGTCCTGCTTTCAGATCCTGGCTCTCAGTTCTAGGCGTTGGGTTTCTCTTGGGCTTTTCTGGAGATCTTGCATTGTATTCCGAGGCTGGAGATTCAATCTTATTTCTGGCCGTACAATTCTGCATTTATTACAGCCGCCATTTCTAAAATACCAGGTTCTTTAATAAATTTTCAAGTATTGCTTTCCTTGTTCAGATTTTGACATTGTAAAAGCTCAAATAAGATAATATATTGATGCGCCTTGTTTCCTGAGCAAGATTTGAGTCTTTAAATGCGTTCTAGAATTTATTTGGAATTTATTTGCATTTATTAGCAAAATCGCATTTTTCATTATTTGCCTGAAAACCTCAAAAAAATACAAAAATCACAAAACTTGCAAAAAACCTCAAAACATCAGTTAGGGTTTGGAATTTGAGAACCACCAGGGTTTTGACAGTGGTATCAGAGCACAGTTATCCTGCCATCCTGTGCTTTTTCAGTTGCTTTTTCAGTATTCAGTGTGCTTTTTGGTTGCTTTTTCATGAGCCGAGATCCTATTCAGTATATTAGAGGCGTAGGGACAGGCCAAGATGAGGATTGGACAGGTCCACCTATCCCAGAAGGTCAGACAGTGTCAGGGGTGCTTGGTATTCACAGATCCAGTTCTGACGGTAGTGAAAACAGTGTTGCCACCCTAATGGCAGAACGTGAGACTTCCTCAGAGACTCGCAGGGATCTAGGGAAGGCGCATGCAGAGGGTGATATTACTGAGGAGGAGTTTAGACGGAGGCACGATAATATGATGGATATGAT
>VDFB02108801.1:0-38737 GCA_007258455.2 Sequoia sempervirens
CAACCAATCAGCCCCTGACACATGGCATCCCATGAAAATATTATTGTTGGAATAATATAAAAGTGTTAAAAAGAAAAAAGGGAAAAAAATATATAAAAATTAATATATATAAAAATAATCTATAAAGTAGGCACCACCTATTAAAGGGGGATGCCACCTAAGGAATAGGGGGTAGCCCACCTTATATGGGGATTCTCCCTTTCCTTAAGGGGAAAAACTTAAAAGGAGGAGAGGATAATGGAAATATTTAGTTGCTTTTTCAAAGCCTTAGAATAAGGCTAAATCCCTTTTTCCTAGAGGCCTAAATTATCGCATATTTTTAGAAGCCTAGAATATTTTCCTTTACATGGAAATATTCAGAATAGTATTCCTAAATTAAGGGGTAAAATAAAACCTTACATAAAATATTCCCTAAATAATAGAGAATAAATCCATTCGTAACCATTGAAATGGAAAGAGAATTATTTTGAGGGGATATTATCCTTCCAAAAATTATTAAAGGAGGATATTATTGAATTTTTTTCTATGTAAGGGAGATTGGGTAGTTAATTGGTTTTACACCAATTTTGGCATAAAATATAATATAAAAAGGGGTAGAATGGGGGGTGTGAAGCAAGTGATTTTGGAATAACTTTGTACGTGTGAGAGTTGCTTTCCTTGGAGAAATTATTGTATTTCCGTGCTTTTGGAGAAGTTTGTTTCCACACACTTTGGAAGTGCAATTGAGAATTTCTTTGTAACCAAGAGGAGGTTTTGTCAAAGAATGTAACTGAATTTCTAGAGGAATAATTAGATTGGTCCACTCATTGGAGAGGGGCCCGGAGACGTAGTCATTTTAAATGGAGAACTTCGTTATCAATTTCGTTTGCATTCTCATTCTCTCTCTCATTTTGTTCTTTTTTTAATCTCTTTGTAATTTAATTAATTTAATTTCATTAAGAGTTAAATTTTAATCAAGCACTTTTAGATTATAATTAAGCATTCAAAGCAATTGTCATAGATCCTTAAAACAGATCAAATTGGTATCAGAGCTATGTTTTGACTAGTATTGCAGATTTGTATGCTTACACGCTTGAAGCTTCATCAAGGCAAAGGAAAACTTGAAAAATACAATCCTAAGATCAGAAAATGAAGGAATTTGCCAACAATGGACAAAATTGAAGCTGGGAAAAGCACTGAGAAAGAGCTTGATGATAAGTCTTTCCAACAATTCTTCCTTGAAATGAAGGCTATGGTGGAAGAGTTGTATGTGGAAAAGAAGAAGCGAGAAAAGGGAGATTCATCAAAGCAAGAAAATAAGGAAGGTCGAAAGGAAAAAGGAGGAAAATATCCAGAAGCTCCATCTCCTTCATCTTCCCCTTCTTCTCCATCTTCCCCTTCTTCTTCCTCTTCTACTAATATTACTCTTTTCAAAAGCAAGTCTAAGCCTATTATTCAACTTGATATAAAATTTGAATTACCTAAGTATTGAGGTGAGTTAAATACTGAAAAGTTAGATGATTGGATCCAGTAGGTAGAAGTCTATTGTAGGATTCAAGGCCTAACAAAAGATGCTTCTATGATGTAGTTAGCCACTCTTCAGTTGGGAGGTACAACTCTCACTTGGTGGGAGAGTAGGACTTGGGAGGAAATTGCTCACCATGGTAAGGTCAATATGACTTGGATGGAATTTATTGCTGCCCTTAAAAAATAGTTTTATCCTTTAGGTTATATGCAACAATTAACCATGAATTGGCAAACCTTTAGGCAAGGTAAGGGTCAGTTTGTCCAAGATTACACTCATGAGTTTAGAAAACGGGCTATTGCTTTAAATGTTCCATTGTATACTTAGGATACATTACTCAAATACATAGGTGGTTTTCATTCTTACCTAAGACATACTATTCTAATGTTGAGTCCTAATAATTTGGATGAAGTGTCAGTCCAAGCCACTCATTTAGAGCCAAGGGGTAAGAAAAATTTCAATGATAATTTCTCAAAGAAACCATCTAAGTCTGAGGGGAAACCTAAGGGTAAAGATAAAGGAAAAGGAAAAAAGACAGCCACGGTAAAGAAAGAGGGTGAAAAACCCACCTATTCTCATTGTAAGAAAGAAGGACACGAAGATTCTAAGTGCTAGAAACTACATCCAAAACTTAGGCCAAAGAGGTACGGTGGAAACAAAGGGAAGCAGAAGACAACTGTTGTAACACAACATGATCTTGGATTTGATTCCGGGGACGAGATAAAGATAATTGCCACTAGAATTCAAGGTAAAAACAAAAGTATATCTCTTGCATCTGCATCAAGTATTTCTGCAAGTACAAGTAAGCAACCTAAAGTAGATAAGCAGAGGAATAAACTTTTTCATATTTGTGTGATAACTAAACACACTAAGGTTGATACTTTATTTGACACGGGTTCACAAGTTAATCTCATATCTGAAGAAGTTGTTAAAAATATAAACCTGACTACAACTCCTCAACTGAAGCCATACCCTTTGGGATGGGTTTGTAATGATGCACAGTTACAAGTCACTAAACAATGTAAGCTTAGTTTTGCAATCACTGCAAACTTTAAAGATGAGGTTGTAGCGGATGTTGTACCTTTAGATATTTGTGGACTTGTGTTAGGAAGTCCATATTTGTACAACCGTAAAGCTATCTTCTTTAGGGAGGAAAACAAGTATCACCTATTTAAGGATGGGATATGAATATATTGTACGTGCACACAAAGTCAAAACTAGTCTTGCATTAGTTAATGCTGGTTAGATGAAAAGATTAGTGAACTCCAGTAAAAAAATTGTGTTAATGCTTGTTAAGGCCAAAGAAGATGAAACATCTGAGGTGTTTAAAGGAAGTGATCCTAAACATAAGGCTGAATTGGTCAAAGTTGTTGCCGCTTATGATGCTTTGTTTTAGGAACCAAAAGGATTGCCTCCTAAAAGAGATATTCAACATGAAATTCAATTGCAGCAGGATGCGCCACTACCTAATATTGGCATGTACCGTTTGTCTGTCATGCAAAATGAAGAAATCAAAAAGCAAGTTCAGGAGCTCGTCGACAAAGGCGTGATTCGTCCAAGCACATCACCTTGTGGTTCTCCAATCGTTTTGGTTCCAAAGAAAGATGGAACATGGAGGATGTGCATCAACTTCAGGGCACTGAACAAAATCACCATCAAAAATAGGTATCCGCTTCCTAGAATTGATGACTTGCTTGATCAGCTTAAGCATGCAATTTATTTCTCTAAATTAGATTTGCGAAGTGGTTATCATCAGATTAGAATTGCATAGGATGATATTTGGAAAACTACTTTCAAGACAAAACAAGGACTTTATGAATGGATGGTTATGCCCTTCGGGCTTACCAATGCACTTGCTACATTCATGCGAGTCTTGAATGACATCTTTCATCCTTACATTGATGATTTTGTTATTGTATATCTTGATGATATCCTAGTTTTTAGCAAGTCTTGGGAAGACCATGTAAGTCATGTTAACAAAGTTTTTGATGTACTAAGCAAAGAAAAACTCTATGTAAAGATATCTAAATGTGAGTTTGCAAAGACATCTCTTGTGTACTTAGGTTATATCATAGGGAATGGTCAATTGAAAGTTGACCTTGCGAAGGTCGAGGCAATTGTAAACTAGCCTAAGCCAAGTACTATAACTGAAGTCAAGAGTTTTTTGGGTGCTATCCAGTACTGGAGGAAGTTTATTGCAAGTTTCTCCTTCATCGCATCACCGTTGCATGCATTAACAAGTACAAAGATAAATTTTCAGTGGGGAGGACCACAATAGAAGGCCTTTGACACATTGAAGGAAAATTTAAGCACCGCACCAGTCTTGGCTCTACCATATTTACACCAACCATTCGAGATCAAAATAGATGTGAGTGGATTCGCCATGGGAGCAGTATTGACACAAGGAGGTAAGTCGATCTGTTACCACTCTGAAACTTTTTCTGGCGCAGTAAGTAATTATCCAACTTACGATAAAGAACTTTATGCTTTAGTACAGAGTGTTAAGAAATGGAAAATTATATAATGGGAAAGGAAACAGTAATCCATACTGATCATCAACCATTACAATATCTACATTCACAAACTAAGCTACAACAAAGTAGGCATTTTCGGTGGATGGGATTTTTATAGCATTTTCACTTAGTCATTAAGTATAAGAAAGGAGACCATAACAAAGTAGCAGATATGCTTTCTAGACCTACAGTTTCCAATGCTTCGATAATCCCTAAAAATAGTTCTATGATGCATGCAAGTTTTGAAGAACAATATGCTAATGATGAAAATTTTAAGGATATCTATGCAGCTCTAATCCAAGGAAAACAAGTAGAAGAAAAGGATTACTATGTGCATGATAAACTCTTGTATCACTTAGGGAAATTATGCATTCCAAAGAATGAACAAGCACATGTAATTAGAAAGGCACACGCATAGCTAATTGTAGGACATTTTAGGGTTAGTAAAACTTTGGCACAGCTACAAAAATATTGCTATTGGCCTCGAAATGCAGGAAATTGTAACAAAATATATTAAGGGATGTGTGATGTGTGCAACTAGAAAACCAAGTAACAAGAAATTGGGGTTGTACACACCTTTACCTGTACCATCCCGTCCATGGGAAAGTGTTTCTATGAATTTTTTTGGGGGGTTACCTATGTCTAGGAAAGGGCATGACTATTTGTATGTAGTAGTTGATCGATTCAGCAAGATGTGTATTCTTATGCCATGTAAAAAGCAAGTCACTACTGAACTGACAACTCATATGTATTTTCAGATTGTATGGGTTCACTTTGGGTTACCCACTTCCATTGTATCGGATCGAGATTATCGATTCCTTGGGGAGTTTTGGTTAGTCTTATGGGGACTTATGGATACTAAACTGAAAAAGAGTACAACCTTCCATCCACAAACTGATGGAAAAACATAGGTAGTCAATAGGACAGTTGTGCATCTGCTCAGAGGATATTGCAGCAAACATCCTAAGTTGTGGGATGAAAGTCTTCATTATGTGCAGCATGCCTACAACCATGCGGCTCATTCTTCTACAAAGAGGTCTCCTTTCGAGACTTGTTTCAGTTATGTGCCCAAGAAACTGATGGATTTTTCTTTTGGAAAGGACAATGTTAAAGATGGATGCCATGATTCAGAGAAGGCTTTGAAGTTCATCTAGAAAGTCCAAGCAATTCATCAGGTAGTAGAAGCACAGTTGGAAAAGAGCCAAGCCAAATACAAGGCTCGGCATGATAAACATCGCACCGACCACCATTTCCAAGTTGGTGACCATGTTTGAGGATTTACTTGTTGTCAATAATTTTGCACCCTGCTGAATGCAATATTCAACAAACTACTAAAACATGGAAACCTTCTTCAGATGTGGGTGATCTGAACGACGAAGGAATCTCTAGAGTGAGCTGGTTCTCCTGGCCAAGTAAAATTCATTCTAAAATAACCTCTGAGGAAAGGGATAAAAGATGAACTGAAAACAAATCTGAATCTAACTGCTAATTGATTAAAACTTCTAACAGAAAATTGAATCCTGCCACTCACAACAATTCCTTTACTACAATGATTCCTACAATCTCACCAATACATGATTTCATCATTAATTCATATGAAGATTTAGAACTTCGAATACAACATATAACCTGAAAACATGAAAAATTGTGCAGAAAAACTCATAAAGATAAAACATTAAGGTTTCAAATTTGAATACACAAAACATCAAACTGATGTTACTAGTCTTGAGACAAGAAAGTGGAAAGAAGAACTTTGTTGTATTATTGGAACTGAAAGAGTGACAATCTGTCAAAACTGAGTACAATGTTCACAAGCTCAACAAATGCATAAGAGTAGGAACTCTGATCTGAACTCTTCAGGAAAGCTAAAAAACTAAGTCTTTCAAAACATAGCTCTCAAGAAACCCTAATCCGAGCTCAGAAAAAATCTCAAGGAAAAAAGCTTCAAACTATCTCAAAAATTGCTTAAAAGCAGGAAAAAGCACAATGCTTTCATGATTACACTATCAAGCCTCTAAAAATAGGCTAGATTTGCTTTAAAAGCTCAAAAACCACCTTATCTCTCCAAGATAGGTCTCAAATCCGGCCAAGGGAAAAAGTTAACAAAAATCTGCTAAAAAAAGCAAGAAAACACAAAGCAATTTATAGAATATTGCTTTATGATTCTACTTTACAAGATGCAGATTTGCACAATTAATCTATTTTTTGCAATTAAAGATTGAAAAATAGTTTGCAAAAAAGAAATCTCCTTGTTTCTCCATCACAATATTCTGATTTTCTCACAAAATCATAAAAACAAAACACATAATCTTCCCTTTCTCATCAAAATTCACATTGATTTCTTTAAAACCAATTAAAAAAAAAAAAAACCTAATCTTAGGTCACAAGATATCCATCAATATTATCCCCAAGGCTTCATATTTAACCACTTTATATTTCCTGGGGAAAATAAATAAATCACCAAAGACCTAACCCACTTAAGACCAACTTAGGAATTATTTTATATACATTTGGACTTAGATTTTTAATAAGTCATAATGCAAAGGTTCCACCTCCATTGAAATTCAACATGTGTTCTAATCCCGAGATATTTGGATCATCATAGGGTCAAATTAGGGTTTGATCAAAACAAAGTAAAACCCTAATGATCACTCATTTTAATACCAACTGAAGAAAGAAGCTTTACCACCGCCATGATTGTGTCAATTCGAGCTCATATGCTTGGGAGAGGAACCATTTTCTACCGCCGATCGAAACTACAATGGGTAAAGTGGCATTTCCAGCTTTGTATCATGGCTTTTCACTTCATTATTGAATAAAGCGGGGCCACTAAGACATGGTGTCATCACCTCTCTCTGACTTTATCTACTCATGTGCTTTGTTATGCTTTGGTCAAACCCAACTTCTGTCAAGAGACTCCATGAGAGAGCTCGCTTGTGTTATTATTTTCCTTCCACTATGATAGGGGTAAGCTATATGCTCATTGTTGCACGGATTCATATTTTGTTCACTTATGGCTTTATAGCCACGGCCAACACAACTTTTGATGTCTCTTCTTGCATTTTTCTATGCCTTTTTTGGAAGACTTCAAACCTTGGGTTTGAGCTCAATGGTATTTTCCTCTATGTTCTTCGCCTTCACCGACTCGTTCATGTGGGCTCGAGTTGGATTCTCGTTTGAAGCTTCAAGACTTTAATATGGATTTGGCCGTGACCTTGATGATTTTCTCTCAGTCTTAAATTGGTAATTCTTCCCCTCAAGCTTGTATCTATTCATTACTTTTCTAAGAGGAAACCCTCTTCGTTTTATGAATTTTGGCCATGCTCAGGCCGTGCTAGATGTGTATTGTAAAAACATTTTCTTTGTGGATTTTGGGCTTGACCCATAAAAGAAAAATGATCATTATGTCTAACTGAAAGCATTTTCTTTTGTGGGTACCATGGAAATTTGAATAAAGCTATCTTTTCTATCTTTTGATGTTTGATTTATCACATAAAAATTTGTATTTATGTCATTTGGCTATTTTATTCAAGACTTCACATGGGGTACTACTGTGTTTACTTCTTTTGCATTCTGAAGCTAATCCTGAAAGTGGGTACGTGAAATCTCCAAAGAAAATTGCATTTTTCTTCTCCTCTGAAGCTTGATTTAGCACAAAAATCTGCATCTTTGTATTCTATTGTTGTTTTATATGAAACCCATATGGGTTCTCTCCATTATTGTATTTCTTGCACTTTGAAAAAAAACCATGGATATGGGTACTCAGGATTTAACTGCAAAACTTATTTGTATGATTCTATTCATATGGGCTCGACCCCATAGCAACCAGTGGCTTATTTCAAACTTTTGAAATAAAAGAATGACATGGATGTTGTATAGTCATTTTAATCTCCTTGGCATTCTACACTTCATGAAAGAATGTATTTCCATTGCATCACTGCTAAACTATCACATAGCCATGACTGTTCAGAATTTGAACAAATATGACCAAATACTTAGTTGAAAACAACAAAAAAACTATCATTTGTTTGAAACCCCAACGTGGGAATTTGTTGTTTTCTTTCAAATCTTTCTTCAGAAATGGAAACTCTTGATGAAAATAAAAATTGATGGGTTAATCTGTATCTAGTTATGGGCTTCTTTAAGCATTCAGACTTCTTATTCTCAACATGATTCTGTGCTTGTCTGTTGTGGAAATGATGGCCTCTTAATGTATATTATCTCCATACCTCTATTTTGTATGCACAACAATGTCTTTTGATTTCTCTCAACTTTAACATAGCAACCTCTACCTTCTACCTTTGAATTCCATAGAGATTTTTGAATTAAAACATTGCATCATTACGAACCACCTCTACTCACCAGTTCATATGCATAACTGACAACTTTAGAATTCATTCTGGAAAGAAAAAGCTTGCTCTTCCCTTAACATTCTAGAATGATCTCTTTGTTATTACAATTCATAATGTAGTATTTACTTTACCAGTCAACTAGAACTAGAAATTCATTCAACACTCAAATGCACTATCTGTCCTTTGTACTCTTGAGCAAAATGGTACTCTTCATGCATTTTTATATTCCACTTATCAAATTGTTCTTAAAATTTGTTCTCTTTCAGGATGAAAATTAAATCAAACCATTAAGGCATAACGTATTCCTATTCACTATCATTGACTATAAAGAGAAAGAATTGATGAAGTGAAACTTGTATGACATATATGATTACGATCAGCAAGAAACACAAACTTATCCAGCAATATCTAATGTAAATGTACTCAGTCGAATTCCTTATGTAAACTAAACTCAGAGCCACTAACACCTATAGCCTCGTTGACGAAAACAAACTTGACCATTATGAATCAAGCATCGATAATCAGGCAATGATGATTCTGTTTTATTTATGTGTTTTACTTTCTGCATCTCTAGTATGAATGTGCTATTCAGCCATTTAATGAATAGGGTAGCATGCCGAGCTCTACCCTTGTGGGATCTTTTTTCCACATGCTTGGTCTTGAAATAAAATGCATTTCATGATTTTACCTATACCTGCACAAGGAAACAAACAATGCCTTGCATAAAAATATGAGTTCTGATGATCATGAAAGCATTTTCTCCTTCACTTTCTTTCATATCACTTGATAGGATTGATTGTTTCTGGAACATCTGAATGGCATTCTGAAAAATCCATCTCTTCTTTAAAATGCATAATGATAATAATGTGAAACAACATTGAACTTAAGTGCAATTCCACTTTATGATGTGATAACATTCAGCCAGCTCCTCCAATTGAGCCGAGGCAAAAAATATGTAACATTTTGGCAATTTCCGCTATATGCTTGCCTAGTAAGCATAGATCAGTGGCCCTTACACAATTCATTGGGCGTGGAGTCAATTTTGCTCCCTTCTTTGAAAGTCAGAAACTTGAACAGTAACACTCCAAATAGCAGCAAGATAACAAAACAAAACTGAAAGAAAACCAAAAGGCCCTGATGGACAACAGAACAATGTGCAACAGTGCTTAAGGAAAGCAAAACTACTAAAATTAAATGTGTGAAATGCACTTATTTGCAAACTACTTTACCACTAAGAGATAACTTATCTCAAAGGAAATGTTTGAGGTGGATCCCATTTACTGGGATAGACAACACCTCACCAAACATCTTTGAAAGTTAGAATGCGTTATGCTCCTTGCATTCCGTGATCACATAAGGACCTTCCCACATTGCATCAAACTTGGAATGTCATCCAGGTCTACTTTTAAATTCATTCCACTTGAAAACTAGATCTCCAACAATGAAATCATGAGGCCTCTCCCTCTTATCAAAAGTATTCTTCATTTGAGCTTGATGTATTTATAGCTGTCATAAAGCCTCCTTTCTAGTCTCTTTGAGCTCGACCAGCTGTGCAAACCTTGCTTCAAGAGGTTGTTTAGTTAGCAACTCCAATTCTTTAACATAGCTTAATGTTGGTAACTCAATCAAAATAGGCAACTTAGCCTCTCTGCCATAAGTTAAAACAAAAGGTGAACAACCAGTGGCTCTTTTAGGAGTTATTCTGTCAACCCAAAGGGCTAGTTTCAGCTTTTCATGCCATGTTCTCTGATTATCTTCAACAATCTTCTTGATTATCCGAATCAGATTCTTATTTGTAGATTATGCCTGTCTATTACCTTGTGGATAATAATTTGATGACATGTTCAAATAGATGTTATTTCTAATAGACCAAATCTTCAATCCGATGAAAGCTAAGCCATTATCTGAAATGATTGAATCTGGAACACCAAATCTTGATATGAGATCTTGATAAAAATTGAGCACTGAAGTCTCATTTGATTCTTTTAAAGCAACAGCTTCAGTCCACTTTGTGAAATAATATGTGGTAGTAAGAATCCACTTATGACTTGAACTTGAAGGTGGGTTTATAGGGCCACTAAAATCCAAGCCCCACTTAGCAAAGGGTTGTTCTACCTAAATCGGATGCAAGGGCAATGGTGCAAGCCTTTGTTTACCAGCAAATAAAGCACATTTCTCACACTTTCTGACCCATGCAATAGCATCTTTAAATAGATCTGGCCAGTAATAACTAGATCTAATAATCTTCAGAGCTATAGTCCTTGCAACAAAATGACCTCCTGAAGGTCCATCATGAAACTCTACTAGCAGCTTGTCAACTTGATTAGACTGAATACAATGTAATAAGACACCCTAAAAATATCTTCTATAAAGAATGCCATCAATAATTGCATAAGGGATGGCTTGTAATCTGTAGTACCTTCTTTTTGCTTTGTCTAAGCCTTCGGGGCATTCACCAATTTGGAGATAATGTATCATTTACTACAACCATGTAGTAGGAAGTGCTTGAACATCACTCAAAACATCATTACTTAACACTTTTTCTGCATTTGCAGCCTCCTTTAAGCTATTGTTTTCACTTCCAGCAATCTGCTCACACAAACCTTTGCCTCTAATGAGCTCGGTTACTTTTATGTCAACCTTGAACTCCACTACTTTAGTGATCCAACTAGCACACTTATCATTAATATCCTTGTTAAGTAGAAAGTATTTAACAGTCAAATGTGTTATTAATGAATGAATCTTGCTGTTGGACAGCATGTGTCTAAACTTTTTCAAACTTCTTACAACAGCAAAAACATGTTTCTCCACAAAAGAGTACTTTACCTCGTAATCGTGCAAAACTTGGCTAAAAAACACAATAGGCTACTCTAAGCCTTCCTTGTTTTGCTAGCATAACATGGTGGAAACTGTATCTACTCCTCCAAAAGCATATAGAATAAAATCCTTGTCAAAGTTTGGATTAATGAGAGTAGGAGCGACTATGAGCACTTCTTTGATCTGCTCGAAACTCCTCTTACCTTCCTTGGTCCAGCTGAATGGCATATTCTTCTTTAGCATAGAAGTGAGAGGTTGCAACAAGGTTGCGATATTTGGTATGAACCTCCTCATGAAATTTATTCTCCCAAGAAAGCTTTGCAAGCCTTTCTTATGAGCTGGTAATGGCAATTCAAGAATTGTGGAAACTCTTTCAGGATCAATTGAAATACCTTGCTTTGAGACAATGTGTCCAAGTAGTTTGCCTTCGTGCACCGAAAATATACACTTCTTCGGATTGAGAGACACTCCGAACTCTCTGCACCTTTGAAAAATTTGTTCCAAATGATCCAAGTGTTCATTAGCATTTCTAGAAAAAATAGTAATATCATCTAAATATACCAGAACAAACTTGTTCATAAGGCCATGAAAGGCCATATCCATAGCACGCTGGAAAGTTGCTCCAACATTTGATAAGCCAAAAGGAATCTTCTTGTAGGCCACCGTGCCCCATTTGGTTGTAAATGCTATTTTGAACTGATCCTCTTGCTTAACCAGAATCTGGTTATAACTTGAGTAGCCATCTAACAAGGAAAATCTGTCAGAACTAGAAACTACTTGTAAAATTTTCTCCATGGAAGGGAGCGGATAATGGTCCTTCAATGACTCTCTATTTAGATCTCGAAAATCGACACAAAGTCTAATTTCTCCACTCTTCTTCCTGACTGGCACTAAATTTGACACCCAAGAGGTGTGCTTGATAGGAAAAATGATACCACTCTCAACTAGTTTATTCAGTTCAGCCTTCATAAGGTTCTCCAACTTAGGATTAAGCGTTCTTTGCTTCTTCCTTACTAGTTTTGCATCGGGTTCAAGCTCGATGGTATGCTGGCTAATTCAGGGTTAAAACCTCTCAAATCCTTGTATTCCCAAGCAAAAACATCACTATATTCCTGACATAACAGAATGAAAGCTTGTTGTTCCTTCTGACTACATATCTTACCCAACTTGAGAAGCTTTCCTTTGAAGATCTTGATGGCTGAATAATGCTTTTCTTTAACTGTCAAACTACACTTGTCTTTTCTTATTTGATCATCTGAGTTAAACATAGATTTCAAGGTAACCAAACCTTTTGGCAACTTATTGGTCTTCAATTGCACAATATGGTCTTCATATTGCTGCTACCACTTTTGTTGATTTCCATTTGTGAATTTAGCTTCAACAATGAGAAAATTCACAATTTGCTCATCACTGTCAAAAACCTGCCAACTCATGTTATTGTCAAGTACAGAAGGTCTGACTACTATCTTCATGTACTGACGTGCCTCTACCTTATGAATCTCTTTGGGAATGTCAAACTGGGCTCCTATGGTAACGAGTCTATCAACATGCTTATTTTTATTCTGAGGAATCAACAAGATATTAAAAGCATTAAAATCTTCCATTAAATCCCATACACGATGCTTTTATTTCTTAAGCAAATCATTCTTAGTAGCATTTAAATTTTTGACTTGATTCACAATCAACTCTGAATCACCATAAACCTGCAAACATTTGATACCTCGTTTATGGGCCCACTCAAGGCCATGCACCAATGCTTCATACTCGGTTGTATTATTTGAATAGCTGAAAGCAAATCTGCAAGCTAAAAAATACTTATCTCCTTCGGGTGATATCAACATGGCTCCACCCCCGGCACCAACACTGCTCCTCAAACCATCAAAATAAAGCTTCCAAAGCTCATTATCTTTTCCTGCAAACGGTTTATCCTCTTTAAAAAGATTAGGCATGTCACAATCAAACTCTCAAATCATATAGACTCCTAATCCTACCTCATTTGTGTTCTGAAACGGATCAAGATCATGATCTTTGGAAGCCCATTCATCAAAACTGATGTAGTCTTCCTAGGTGCTACAGTCTGAGGTCATGGTTTGCTCCTCCATGGCATAGGTGGCATAGATATTAGCATTTATAGGGCTTGGGGAGTATGGTTCGATATGGTCTTTGGTGAGAGGCTCAAACTTTATGGTCACTTTCATACCATACCTTGTTCTAAAAAATAGATGAGACCAATCAGAAGACAAAAACCCACCCAACTTGGCTGTAAAATCCCTTGACAGGAAAATGGCAAAGTGCAGCGGTAAGTCTATGACATGAATATCCTAATGAATAGTGAAACTTGGGGATGCGTGCAAGGTAAAGGCTAAATTTTTTATAATACCAGCAGTCTTAACAGCAAACCCATCTAATTGCATGTCTTTCTGAGGATTAGGCTCATAAACAAGACCTAATTTGTCAGCTAAACTCTTAGGCATGACTGAACTACTAACACTTGAATCGACCATACAATTATGCACAATTTTATCACCTATGATCAGACTTAAGTAAAACGGAGGGGGCTTTACCTCTTTTGCTTTCTGCCCATTCTTCTCCTCCAAGTCATTAGCCAGCACAACCTTTGCTACTCCTTGATTAGCATTGTCAGAGATAGATAATTCAGCCAATGTGGTATGCAGTAAAGTTTTCTACCCTAAAAGCTGCATAGCATCTAATATCGACATATTGATAGTGGTCTTCTTGAGATGCTCAACAATATTGAAGGATGAAACATTTCCCTTGTGCTGGTTTTTTGTAATAGCAGTTTCATTTTGCTTCTGCATAGGCTAAGAATGTGTTTTTGACAGCTCCTTATTAGGTATCTCTTGCCTTCTTTGCAGAATCTACATTTTAGGCTATGTGGCAGCATTAACCTCTGATAAAATAGGTTGCTTACTGACTGAAATTTGCTATTGTGCACTTCCAGCTTGTTGTCCTAGATCCATAGCTCATTTTTTGGATCTGGCATTAGCCAAAATAGGAGAATCCTGCCGATCTTGGCCATTCACGCCATAGAATTTAGAGCTCTACGAATTTGGCAAGGCGACCTCTAAATTATCTTGTTGTTCTTGATTCTGATCTACATGTTTTGAAGTAGCATATATATTCTGCACTATTAAAGCTTGATTTCTTACTCCGTTGGCACACGTCGATTGGTTGTGGGGCTTATTGTACAGGTAACACCAGTGGCAATTTTGGCCAACATTATTTTGTGGCACAAGCTCCTTTGACGAGTTGGTTGCATTCAGATTGTATGGATGGAATGGCCTAGGATTAAAGTTTCTTCTTTGGGCTTGATAATCACCTTGGAAAGCGGGCCTACTTTACTAGTTTTACTGATACGGGGCTTGATAAGGCTTATGTTCTTGGCCAACATGTTTCTTAATAGTGACAAGGTCATTCCCAATGGTCTTTAACATGTTTTTTAGCTCTTGCCTTTTCGGATTTGGGGCTGGGGCAGCGACCTCTTGGGTTGTATTATGATATCCTATCACTGGAATTGGCAAGACAACAGCCAAGGGAGGTATAGCAGTAGGAATAGGTGGCTATATTTTTGGAAATAAGGGCATAGGGGTTCTAGGAGCTATATCTCCAGCTTGAATAAGGAAATTTTCAGCATTAATAGCAATATTATAAGCGTTAGGAAGTGTTAGACCACCCATAGACTAAGTCATAACAACAATCTTGCTATTTAAAGCTTTTAAATAAAATATAAATGCATGTGCCAGTAAGGGCTTTACCATTGCCGGGATTCTATCCCAGGTCCTCTGGAATCGATAATTAACATCCCCCAAGTGTTTGTGAGGCACCCTTTGAATGGTGCTCAACTGCTCTAATAAAGATAAATTATTAGATTTATCAGCAAAGTGCTAGTATAGGCCATTACCTAACACATCCCATGTTGCGATTGAATTTGCAATGAGACATCTAAACCACTGTAGTGCTTTTCCCTTAAGTGATGCAGCTAACAGCCTTAGAGCAATGTTCTCCTGCTTGATATTGTGCACTGAGCATAGCATGGCCATGTCACGGATGTGCTCGACTAGTGTAGTGTAATCCTCTCCAGTGCAATATGGTAGTCCTCGAAGGGTTGCAACTAGAATATCATCATGTTGAGCAAGATCTAACATATTACCTCCATTGAAGGGTACGAACAGGTGCTGCCTTGGTGGTACTTCCATCGGTGGTATTTTTGAAATTGGGACTCGTGTACCAGGTGACAGAACTAGGGCACCAAGAATAGGAGGTGTTGACTTCGATCTTATAGGGGTTTTGAAAATCCTTCTTGTTGTCCTGCCTCTTCTTCCTGATGGGGATAGTTCTTGATACTTGAAGGGTGCTGAACTTGATCTTGTTTGAATATTTCTCATGCGCGGGCTGCACTAGCATGCAGAAAACAAAACTGGAGTCGCTAGGTATATTAATAGCCTCTAGAAGGCTGGAAAAAATCTTCTGCATACACCAATCAAAAAACTGAAATATTAAAATTTTCTCTGAAAGTAGCTTTCAAAGTCCCATCGGGCATGCCAAAAACTGTTGTCAATAATTTTGCACCCTGCTGAATGTAATATTCAGAAAACTACTGAAACATGGAAACCTCTTTCAGATGTGGGTGATCTGCATGAAAGAGGAATCTCTAGAGTGAGCTAGTTCTCCAAATGATAAATTCTATTCTAAAATAAACTCTGAGGAAAGGGATAAAAGATGAACTGAAAACAAATCTGAATCTAACTGCTAATTGATTAAAACTTCTAACAGAAAATTGAATCCTGCCACTCACAACAATTCCTTTACTACAATGATTCCTACAATCTCACCAATACATGATTTCATCATTAATTCATATGAAGATTTAGAACTTCGAATACAACATATAACCTGAAAACATGAAAAATTGTGCAGAAAAACTCATAAAGATAAAACATTAAGGTTTCAAATTTGAATACACAAAACATCAAACTGATGTTACTAGTCTTGAGACAAGAAAGTGGAAAGAAGAACTTTGTTGTATTATTGGAACTGAAAGAGTGACAATCTGTCAAAACTGAGTACAATGTTCACAAGCTCAACAAATGCATAAGAGTAGGAACTCTGATCTGAACTCTTCAGGAAAGCTAAAAAACTAAGTCTTTCAAAACATAGCTCTCAAGAAACCCTAATCCGAGCTCAGAAAAAATCTCAAGGAAAAAAGCTTCAAACTATCTCAAAAATTGCTTAAAAGCAGGAAAAAGCACAATGCTTTCATGATTACACTATCAAGCCTCTAAAAATAGGCTAGATTTGCTTTAAAAGCTCAAAAACCACCTTATCTCTCCAAGATAGGTCTCAAATCCGGCCAAGGGAAAAAGTTAACAAAAATCTGCTAAAAAAAGCAAGAAAACACAAAGCAATTTATAGAATATTGCTTTATGATTCTACTTTACAAGATGCAGATTTGCACAATTAATCTATTTTTTGCAATTAAAGATTGAAAAATAGTTTGCAAAAAAGAAATCTCCTTGTTTCTCCATCACAATATTCTGATTTTCTCACAAAATCATAAAAACAAAACACATAATCTTCCCTTTCTCATCAAAATTCACATTGATTTCTTTAAAACCAATTAAAAAAAAAAAAAACCTAATCTTAGGTCACAAGATATCCATCAATATTATCCCCAAGGCTTCATATTTAACCACTTTATATTTCACCAAGGCAAAAGAAATAAATCACCAAGACCTAACCCATAGACCAAATTAGGAATTATGCACCCTCATATACATTTGGACTTAGATTTAATAAATCACAAGGAAAGAATTATGAATTTCAGCCTCCATTTGAAAATCAACATGTGCTTTGATCGAATATTCTGGATCACCATAGGGTCGAATTAGGGCTTTGATCAAAACAAAGTCAAACCCTAATGATCACTCATTTTGCACTCTCTAGTTTGAAGGAAAGAAACTCTGTTGCCACCATGACTATGTCAAGCTTGAGCTCATATGCTTTGAGGAACCATTTTCTACCTTCTGACAGTCAAAATTACAATGGGTAAGTGTATTCCCACTTTGTATCATGGCTTTTCATTTCACAATTGAAAAAAGAAAGGCCATTAAGGCCACGGACTGTCATGCTTCTCCTCTGACTTTATCTACTCATGTGCTTTGTTATGCTTTGGTCAAACCCAACTTCTGTCAAGAGACTCCATGAGAGAGCTCGCTTGTGTTATTATTTTCCTTCCACTATGATAGGGGTAAGCTATATGCTCATTGTTGCACGGATTCATATTTTGTTCACTTATGGCTTTATAGCCACGGCCAACACAACTTTTGATGTCTCTTCTTGCATTTTTCTATGCCTTTTTTGGAAGACTTCAAACCTTGGGTTTGAGCTCAATGGTATTTTCCTCTATGTTCTTCGCCTTCACCGACCGTTCATGTGGGCTCGAGTTGGATTCTCGTTTGAAGTTTCAAGACTTTAATATGGATTTGGCCGTGACGTTGATGATTTTCTCTCAGTCTTAAATTGGTAATTCTTCCCCTCAAGCTTGTATCTATTCATTACTTTTCTGAAGCTAGAGGAAACCCTCTTCATTTTATAAATTTTGGCCATGCTCAGGCCGTGCTAGATGTGTATTGTAAAAACATTTTCTTTGTGGATTTTGGGCTTGACCCATAAAAGAAAAATGATCATTATGTCTAACTGAAAGCATTTTCTTTTGTGGGTACCATGGAAATTTGAATAAAGCTATCTTTTCTATCTTTTGATGTTTGATTTATCACATAAAAATTTGTATTTATGTCATTTGGCTATTTTATTCAAGACTTCACATGGGGTACTACTGTGTTTACTTCTTTTGCATTCTGAAGCTAATCCTGAAAGTGGGTACGTGAAATCTCCAAAGAAAATTGCATTTTTCTTCTCCTCTGAAGCTTGATTTAGCACAAAAATCTGCATCTTTGTATTCTATTGTTGTTTTATATGAAACCCATATGGGTTCTCTCCATTATTGTATTTCTTGCACTTTGAAAAAAAACCATGGATATGGGTACTCAGGATTTAACTGCAAAACTTATTTGTATGATTCTATTCATATGGGCTCGACCCCATAGCAACCAGTGGCTTATTTCAAACTTTTGAAATAAAAGAATGACATGGATGTTGTATAGTCATTTTAATCTCCTTGGCATTCTACACTTCATGAAAGAATGTATTTCCATTGCATCACTGCTAAACTATCACATAGCCATGACTGTTCAGAATTTGAACAAATATGACCAAATACTTAGTTGAAAACAACAAAAAAACTATCATTTGTTTGAAACCCCAACGTGGGAATTTGTTGTTTTCTTTCAAATCTTTCTTCAGAAATGGAAACTCTTGATGAAAATAAAAATTGATGGGTTAATCTGTATCTAGTTATGGGCTTCTTTAAGCATTCAGACTTCTTATTCTCAACATGATTCTGTGCTTGTCTGTTGTGGAAATGATGGCCTCTTAATGTATATTATCTCCATACCTCTATTTTGTATGCACAACAATGTCTTTTGATTTCTCTCAACTTTAACATAGCAACCTCTACCTTCTACCTTTGAATTCCATAGAGATTTTTGAATTAAAACATTGCATCATTACGAACCACCTCTACTCACCAGTTCATATGCATAACTGACAACTTTAGAATTCATTCTGGAAAGAAAAAGCTTGCTCTTCCCTTAACATTCTAGAATGATCTCTTTGTTATTACAATTCATAATGTAGTATTTACTTTACCAGTCAACTAGAACTAGAAATTCATTCAACACTCAAATGCACTATCTGTCCTTTGTACTCTTGAGCAAAATGGTACTCTTCATGCATTTTTATATTCCACTTATCAAATTGTTCTTAAAATTTGTTCTCTTTCAGGATGAAAATTAAATCAAACCATTAAGGCATAACGTATTCCTATTCACTATCATTGACTATAAAGAGAAAGAATTGATGAAGTGAAACTTGTATGACATATATGATTACGATCAGCAAGAAACACAAACTTATCCAGCAATATCTAATGTAAATGTACTCAGTCGAATTCCTTATGTAAACTAAACTCACTATTCAACTATAGCCTTTAGAATGTATAACCTGATCATTATGAATGCACAGTTGGTTTATTTGTTCAATGGATAAATCTGTTTTTACTCCTTCAATTTTATTTCATTTGTCTTGATGAACATGATAATGTATCTTTAAAATCAGCCCAATTAATGAATAGGGCAGCATGCTGAGCTCTACACTTGTGGGAGCCCATTTTACTCCACATTCTTGGTCTTCGAATAACGTTCAACTTCATGATTTTCCCTATACTTGCACAAGGAAGCAAACAACGTTAGCATAAAAAATAGAACATGTTGATCATGATATTGTTATCTCTCCCTCAGCTCATTTCTTTCATACTGCACGTGATTGATTGTTTCAATGCATTGTTAATAGTATGTTGTACTATTGCAGGTGCCTCATAAAGGTTTCTTCATAATCAGAGCCACTGACACCCTCCTTTTCTCTTACAGGTCGACGAAGCTCGAGAAGACACGGTGCACCATTCAACATCAAACGTCGATAATCAGGCAATGATGATTATGCCATCACTTATGTGTTTTACTTTCTGCATCTCTTGTAGTGCAATGTACTATTAGCAATGTGTTGTAACAATTATATCCATGGCTTGTGTGGATCTTTGATTTCAATTCTTTTATGCTTTTCAATTGAAAGGAAAATGCATTTGAATGCAATGTTGTAATATCACTCTGATTGTGAAATCAAATGAAGCCTTGTAAAGTATGAGTTTTCATGAAATAAATGAGAGCATTTCAAATGATATTTTTCTCATGTTATCAAATTTGTAATTCTTTTAATTCTACAACATTTGAAAGGAACTTTAAAACTTAACTTCTTTTAAAATGCACAACTGTTACTCAATGCATAATGATAATAATGCAAAACAACATTTGAACTTAAGCTGCAATTTCATCTTATGATGTAAACATTCAACCAACTTAACCAATTGAGCTGAGGCAAAAAATTGGTAACAATAATTAATTCATGTCCAATCGATACTGTCAAAGTACAAGTGGTTGGAAAGCTTACATTTTCTTTAATCTAGATCATAGTCTTGTTTATAAAAAAAATCAGCTTTTGAGTGTCACGACATTCAATAGATATTGAGAAAAATTGAGCATAATAGCAAAATGTGTGGAGCTAAATAAAAATCAGAGGCAACTTTCCTAGATAATTTTTTGGAATTGGGTAATATTTTAGAACTATTTTGAAAGATAGGGTGGCTTGAGTTTATGAGAAATTTTTAAGGGAACAACGAGTAGCTGGTTAAAGAATTTACAAAAAACTTCTCAAATGGATAGTCAATAGTGTGTGGGAAGAAATTCAAGCTAATCCCTCGAATCATTTCTCATTTATCTAGCATTAGAAATGAGGGTGTAAATTTATCATAAAATACAAATATTTCCTATCAAAAAATGGTAGATCTTTTTAGTATGGAGGGGAAACCTCGGCCTCTGTTAGTTGTAAATACCCAAGGGAAAATAAAAGGGTTTCAAAGAATGTCTATTCTAGAGCCATGGAGAATGGTTGTTGCCTGGATAATCAAATATTTCACATGTGAAGGGAAATGTTCCATAATAGTTGGTCCCCCCTTTCGGTTACTAACTCATTTGTCCCATGGCACAAAAAACTTGAATTTAGAGTTAACCTCCCTTCCTTTCTTAGTGATTATATTTTCAATATGATTGAAAGCTTTAAAATAAGGTAGGGTCCATTGAAACATCACAAGCTTTTTCATTTAATTTTCAAATATTGTTTCCTAAAGAAAGGAAAAAACAAAAAAAAATGGAAGAAATTTCTTTAGAAATTTGAGAAACTTGAGCCCACAAAGCATTTGGAGGAAGGTGAGCCATCAAGCCTCGCAGCTCAAAATTTGAAAGAACCTTCTCTTGAACCTCAAAATGTCAGAAGAGCTCTTGATAGGGAGGTGCCATAAAATCCAATAAATCCTTTAAACCCCAAGGAAAGACTGAGTCCACAAAATGTATCAAAACCTCCGACAAAACAAGGAAATATAGACCTAGAAAATTTGGAAGATGAGAATGCTCGTCCCCATAAAAAAGGAAAGGGGCCAGTTAGAACTATAAAATTTTGAAATTTTTACATTCTATTGCATCCAAAAGTTCTAGCATTGAGTCCTCATTATAAGCATCAAATTCCTTCTTTGTATTGTATTGCTTGTTTTCTGTCATAAAATCCATTGAATCCATCAAATCTTTCATTTTTCATTAAAAGACCCGAATCAGCAAGACATTGTAAAAGTCTCCCCGACCTAATTTTTCATTAATATTTGTTTGTTGCAGACTATCACAGGACAATTTTCTTGTTTCGGCGACAAAAGGAATCATTTTGGCAAAGGGGAGTCATTGTTGGAGTGAAGTCATAGCGAATACAGTGTGTTTCGTCGACCGGTGCATGTGGAAGTTTATCGCTCAAGATAAAGGTGTTCAAGAAAATGTTTCAGTGAATTAATTTTTTTGCTGATAGGCATCCAGAAAAAAGTATATCGGCATATGTTGGGGCATCGGTGTAATGTTAGGGCGAAGACAATATGTCATATCAACTAATTCATAAAGGGGTTGTTTCAGCCAGACTGATTGGTATAGGCATGAACTCATAATGAAGTTATTTTGTCTTATCGACTGGCTTGTAAGTGTAAGATGGGGTTAGAAAATCAAATAGAATAGATAAAGTGACAACCAACACCTCTAAACTATTAACCTCATCCAAACAAGAGAATACAAACAAATGAAGATTTCAAAATGAAAGAAAACAAAATAAAACACTCCGCATATTGTAGTTGATTCCTTCTCTTGCTCTCCTATTTCTCCCTTTGCAAATATGCCCTCAGATTTGTAGTGCAACTTGTGCAAATACCTGCAAATGATAAGTAGAAAGTTGGAGAAGAATAGTTGTTAAGCTAAAAATGGAGAAGGAAGCTTGCTTTTATAGACAACCATTCCAATGGACAGTTGAGATTAATCTTCTAGAAAGATTCCAAGATGAATGGATGGGAATGCATGAGAGGGATGTTACGAAATGGATGGTTGAGATTAAGTCTCAGAAAAGATGCCAAGATCAATGGTCCAGAATTGATGCACCAAGAATATGCTATTCTTGGAGGAATCATGACAGGAAGACATGCAAAGACATGCAGGCCATGACAGACATGCAGGCTAGGATAGGCATGCAAGGACATGCAGGGACATGCAAGCTATGACAGGAAATGAATGTTATGACAGGGGATTATGACAGGGTATCTTTGACCAAGTGGTGCATAAATAATTTATTTTAAATTATTTATTTGAAAATGTTGGAAATAGACAAGTGGAAAATAAATAATTTATTCAAATTATTTATTTGAAAATAGAGGAAATGGACAAGTGGAAAATAAATGAATTTATTCAAATTATTTATTTGAAAAATAAAAGAGGAGCATTTAATTAAATTTAATAATTTAATTAAATGGAGAGATAGAAAATTAGACCTTAAATAATTAATTTAGATTAATTATTTAATGGGGAAGGTGGCATGGGATAGTTAAATGATTTTAATAATTATTTAACTATGGAAGAAAAGGACCATGAATAGATAAATAATTAATGGTAATTATTTTAACTATAGATGAAAGATGACAAAATAATTAAATAAATAATAATTTATTTAACTATTGAAGAAGAGGAAGAAATTAGTGACACAATTAGTTTATTTAATCGGTCAGGATAGAATAAATATTAGAAAGTGAATTAATTAAATAATTATTAAAAATTATTTAATTAATAGAGGAATATAATCAAACATAATTTAATAACTAAAATTATTATCGAAGGGCGAGGATGAAGAAAAATGACACTCAAGGGCTTAGGACATTTTTATGTGTCTACATTTTGCCCCTCTTTGTCATAATGCAGCCTGTCGCATTGTGACAAAGAAAAATAAGTCAAAGTCATGCCCCAATGCAAAATAAGATGAGGAAGAATGATGAGGATGGTTACGGTATGCCCCCTCGAGAGGACAGACGGGTTCCAAGAACATGGGTGTGCTCTCAAAATTGATGAGAAGACTAGAGGATGAAAGACAGAAGAAATGTTAGCTTGGAAGGGGATGGATATTAGCATGGAAGAGAAGGGAGGATGAAAATGGAAAGCTAGATGAAAAAAAGAAGAAGATAGGGGAACCAACTTTCATACTTACATTTTTATATTTATCATCATTGGGCAGATTATTGTAATGGCCAACAAACACCATGATATGACATAGACCAAGGTGTGCAAGGTTGTACCATCACGTGAGATAAGTAGTCACAGACAAGGATGATCATGACTCATACAAAAAGGCACATTTGCCCCAGTCTTTTTTCCATAACAAACTGCAAGTAGGAAAAGACAAGAAAGACGAATCATGAGACGTCGTTGCTTCTCTAAATCCTATTTCTAGGACATCCTCAAGAAACTAGCAACATGATTACCAAAAAGGACAAAATAAAGACAAAACCATCATCATGATACATCGCTGCTTTTCTAAATCCCAGAGTTAGGACATCACTGAGAAACTAGTAACATGAGTGTCAAAAGACAAAACAAACCTCATGATACATCACTGCTTCTCTAAATCCTATTGTCGAGATCTCGCTAAAAAAATAGTAACATGATGAAAAATCAATAGACAAGTGCCAAGTGTTTTCCAAGTGTTTTAATGTCAAGATGTTTGGTTTGATGTCGAGATGCCAGGGTGTCAAGGTTTTGATAATGCCAAGATGACGAGTGTCGAAGATTGCCAAATTCAGGAAGGACACATCCTAAATAATGTTGATGTCAAGAGGAGAAACCCCCAAAAGTCAAGAGGATCCCTCAAAATTCCAGGTGATAGTGATGATGCCTAGGAAGGACACATCTTAAGGCATAAATGATGGGGGTTGTTCTTCAGAAGGATACTTTTGAAAGAACATTGATGTCAAGAGGAGTGGTCCTTAAATTTCAAGAGGATTTCTCAAAATGTCGGATGACGACGACGATGCCTAGGAAGGACACATCCTAGGGAATGATTAAATGATGGGCTACCCTTCAGAAGGACACTTCTTAAGAGTAAGCAAGATTTGACTAGCTTGACTAAGTTTGACTGAGATTGACTAATTTTGATATGCCAAGATGATTGTCATGTTCCATTGACAGATTGTTGAAGTTCACTTGGGTAGATTGTTCATTCAAGTTTAAAGATTGTTTCATGTGTGTGCAAATATTATGCAATGAACCCTAATGGACTGACCTAGTGCGGCCTCGGGGGCCCATTGACAGATTAAATAAACATAATATGGAGGAATAATTAAAGGAGTATTATCAAAATCATGATAATATGTCAATACAATCTATTATATATGCACTAGTATAGTATATTATATATTATCATAATAGATTGTTAGTACGATATACAATATTATGCTGTGCCAATAGTTTATAATTATACCCATAGATTGTTATAACAATCTATTATATATGGGTATAATATTGTACTAGTATAATATTGTACTATACAATCTATTATTGGCATAGCATAATAGGACAATATAAACCCTAAACCCTAACAATAATAGATAATAGACAATCTATTGTATTATATAATATTGTACTAGTATTGTATGGGTATAACTATAATAGATAATAGATAATAGACTGTATTATACTGTACTATACCTACTAGTACAATATCGTACTATACTATAATAGATAATTATATAGTATATCTATATTATATACATACTATATCTATATTATCTATTATACTATAGATAATAGATAATTATATAGACAATCTATTATAGTATAGTACTAGTCTATATTATACTAGTACGATATTATACCCATATAATAGATAATCTATTATCGTACTATACCCATAGTATAGTATTATAATAGATTGTCCAATAATAGATAATAGTACAGTATAAACCCTAAACCCTAACAATAATAGATAATAGATTGTATAGTATAATAATAGATAATAGTACAATCTATTATCTATTATCTAGTATGATAATAGATTGTATAATTATATTATCATACTAGTATATTCCTATTATCGTACTAGTATATTATATCGTATTAGTATATTCCTATTATAATAGTATATAATAGATTGTTATAAATTATACATCGCCAATCTTGTATAAATCTTGTATATTATTGATAATAGATTATAAATAGGAAAATTATCTACCAATAATACTAGGAAGATACATCGCCAATCAAATTATATGACAGTATATTATACCCGTATAATATAGATTGTTAGTGCATATATAATTAATTCATTTACCAATCAAATTATATGCATATATTAAATTGACATATGCTAACATATTATTTTGTATGGAGGATACAATATTATTTTCCATTATATTGTAAATGGAGGAAGAATTAAATGCATAGCTATTGTATTGACATATTATGTTAGTGCATATGTATATAATATGTATTTCATATATAATATGTATCTAACATATTATTCCATTATATTGTACCTAACATTCCCCTTAATGTACAATATAGCCATATTGCCTATGCCCCAGTTCGCAGTTGCCTATGCAAATTGGGGCATAGGCAATATATTATATCGTACTCCCTAGATTATTGTACAAACCTCAGTGCATTCATGAACGTGAATGCATGAATGATGAGGAAGAATGCACTCTCTTTTCTTTTAAATATTTCGTTCATTGAATGAATGTTACGATATAATACATGAAACCGTAACCCTCCTTGTCATTCTTCCTCATCTTATTTTGCATTGGGGCATGACTTTGACTTATTTTTCTTTGTCACAATGCAACAGGCTGCATTATGACAAAGAGGGGCAAAATGTAGACACATAAAAATGTCCTAAGCCCTCGAGTGTCATTTTTCTTCATCCTCGTCCTTCGATAATAATTTTAGTTATTCAATTATGTTTGATTATATTCCTCTATTGATTAAATAATTTTTAATAATTATTTAATTAATTCACTTTCTAATATTTATTCTATCATGACCGATTAAATAAACTAATTGCGTCACTAATTTCTTCCTCTTCTTCAATAGTTAAATAAATTATTATTTATTTAATTATTTTGTCATCTTTCATCTATAGTTAAATAATTACCATTAATTATTTATCTATTCATGGTCCTTTAATTCTTCCATAGTTAAATAATTATTAAAATCATTTAACTATCCCATGCCACCTTTCCTATTAAATAATTAATCTAAATTAATTATTTAAGGTCTAATTTCTATCTCTCCATTTAATTAAATTATTAAATTTAATTAAATGCTCCTCTTATTTTTTTCAAATAAATAATTTGAATAAATTATTTATTTTCCACTTGTCCATTTCCTCTATTTTCAAATAAATAATTTGAATAAATTATTTATTTTCCACTTGTCTATTTCCAACATTTTCAAATAAATAATTTAAAATAAATTATTTATGCACCACTTGGTCAAAGGTACCCTTAAAGATATCAAGTTTCCACAATCCATCAAGTAGTGCCATTAATTTCTGGATTTGATGTGGAAAACCAAAACACAATCAAATCCAGAAATTAATAGCACCAAAGGTACCCTGTCATAATCCCCTGTCATAACATTCATTTCCTGTCATAGCTTGCATGTCCCTGCATGTCCTTGCATGCCTATCCTAGCCTGCATGTCTGTCATGGCCTACATGTCCTTGCATACCTATCCTAGCCTACATGTCTGTCATGGCCTGCATGTCTTTGCATGTCTTCCTATCATGATTCCTCCAAGAATAGCATATTCTTGGTGCATCAATTCTGGACCATTGATCTTGGCATCTTTTCTGAGACTTAATCTCAACCATCCATTTCATAACATCCCTCTCATGCATTCCCATCCATTGATCTTGGAATATTTCTAGAAGATTAATCTCAACCGTCCATTCGAATGGTTATCTATAAAAGCAAGCTTCCTTCTCCATTTTTCAGCTTAACAACTATTCTTCTCCAACTTTCTACTTATCATTTGCAGGTATTTGCACAAGTTACACTACAAATCTGAGGGCATATTTGCAAAGGGAGAAATAGGAGAGCAAGAGAAGGAATTAACTACAATATGGGGAGTGTTTTATTTTTTTTCTTTCATTTTGAAATATTCATTTGTTTGTATTCTCTTGTTTGGATGAGGTTAATAGTTTAGAGGTGTTGGTTGTCACTTTATCTATTCTATTTGATTTTCTAACCCCATATTATAGTAAGCAATTGTCTCGGTAGGACTTGTGTGCATCGGGGAAGGTCTTAGCGAAGTGGTTATTGTTTTGCTGAACCAAGTTCAAGGATATTCAAAAGTTATCGGAGAGAAGTTATAGAGTCTTGCTGAGTTAGAACTTATGCCAATAGAGATTTGCATTGCCAGGAGAGGAAATTTTCGGCATAAGTTTCACCAAAGTATGAATATTATACTAACAGGTAGTTCGGGGTGAGTTTTTCCGAATAGGACTAAATTGGAGGAGTGATTTTGGTAAGACACTTGGTGCCGGTATATGTCTTCCTGAAGGTTTTTTGTTTCGCCAAAGGTATTGTTTCATTGGTTGGGTTAATTTTTTTGGTGAGAGAACTTGGTAGACACACTGAAATAAGAATTCATCGGTGAAAGGGTGATTTTGCCTTAGCGAATGAAAATACATTGAAAAGTACATATCGGTAAGATGCAAAGATATTTGCATAACATCTTGACTTTGAAAGTCACAACAAAGCGGGTGAAATGAAGATTCCATCGGCAAGAGTATAAATTTTTCTTGGTGACACAATATAAATAAAGGCTTTCGGTGAAACAGGATGAAGTCTATGAGAGGTTACCTCGACATCTGCAGGTTATAGCGAAGAACATAAAGATAAAGGATTTTAGTTGGTGTGAAGAACATTAATGTCTCAGCGATTGGAAAATGCTTTGAAGAATACATATTGGTATTGTGCCATGATATCTATGAGACATTTCCTCGAATCTGAATTATCACAGTGACATGAAAAGTAGAAGCATTAGTCATCAAGTTGATTCCAGGTGTCGTTAAGACCACAGAGTGTCTTAGCGAATGATGAAATAAACATTGAAAAGGGATTTCGCCCTAGATTTGAATTTTTCTCATCGAAAGGACACTTGATGCAATAGTTCTAGTTTCAAAGGTGGCTTCATTTGTGCTTCATTAATGGTGCAATGGAATAAAACAGTAATGACAGTAGTGTTTTAATCAATTCCTCATTTCCAAATTGATTGCTGGTGAATTGGCATGCTGAACAAAGAACCGAGACATTTTTCAGTCTAAAAAGCTTAAGTAGAATATTGTAAGTAATTGTTCCTCTGTTATTTGCATTTTGATTTTGTAAGCTTGAAATGGAATCTTCTGGTTCTGGAAAGGGTAAGGGTAGAAAACTCAGTGAGAGCAGTCAGTTGAAGGGAAAGAAACAAAAGACTGATACAAAGCATGAAGGCACTGAAAGGAAGCTAAACCAAGACCTTATTGATCAACTACCTAGTTCGGGGCCTAAAGCTAGAAGGTCTACACAACTTAGGGCAGAGGTTGATAAACTAGATGATAAATGCAAGTTCATAGGTGATGTCTGGACTGTTGTAAGGGGGTATGAGCTTTTCAATTTCCACTACCATAGGAGGAATTGTTTTGAGCCATTATGTAATCCATGGAGGTTGAATGTAGGGAAATTGGTATGCCCAAATGTGTTTGTTAATGTTGAATTGGTAAAATTGCTTGTTGATCATTATGATCCAAAGTATAAAGCAATAAGCGATCCTTCTGGAAAACCACATATACATGTGTCAAAAGAAGCAATTGGTGAGGTTTTCAAATTGGAAGGGTTTCGCAATGAGGAAATCAATTATGAGGAGTTGCAGAAGGAATTTTCCAGAATGGATACAAGTTATAAGGGTTGGAGGTTACCAATTCATAGGGTCAAACAGGGTAACAAGCCTGAGCCACTAGAAGATAGTGAAGGACCCCCCTACCATGTAGATTTGTTTGAACCCTATATGAAGTACACATATTTTTCAGCGTGTCAAGTGTTAGGGATGGATGCTCCTGAATTCATGTCAATGGTGCCAATGGTCATCACAACATATATTCAATATCACAATTCCAGGTCGTTTGATTATGATTCATATATTTTTAAGGAGCTTGACTCATGATTGATGGCTATAAAGGGTGGAGCTTCCATTGTTCACCTCAGAAATTATTCTTTGTTGATGCATTTAGTCTTGTATTTTGCACAAGAGCTAGGGGTATGGCCTCTTGAGATGAGAATTTCTCAGATTGGTAAGGAGGGTGAAGTATTGCCTATTCAGTTGTGGACTGCCATTTGGGACAGTAGCTTTGTTGGTTCTAGTTTTATTCATTTTGAGGAATATTTTGTAAAGACATTGTATAGATTGTATCATTATCCTTGTAATTATTCATTGACTGATGAGATCAAAATATTTCTTTGGCCTAAAGACTTCACTGGGCCAATTGACCATAACTGGGGAGACTGGTATTGTTGAGAGGGAGCTACAGTAATTAGAGTGTATGGATTTGAAGATGCTCCTTTCATTTTGCTAAGGACAGTTCCAAACAGGGTTGCATGCTTGGAAATTTTCAGACAAATGGATTTATGTATTGTGATGCATTTTAGTTCTTTTGGGAAGTAGGCTTTTATGCCTAGTACTTTATGCTTTGGTGATTTCACTGTATTGGCTAAAGAGGGATATAACTCAATCCTTGATAGATTATTGCATTATAAAATGAAAACAGGACCAACCAGGAAATACTTTGACCTTGAAGGATATATCAATTCAGCCAAAGGATTAACTTTGGAGGGTATTAGCATGTACCCTATCGTTTTGATGATATGTTTAGAAATTTGGATGAAGATGAAGTAGAAAGGGTAGTTGAAAGGTATAACCAAGGGTTACAGGATATTGAGCTATTGTCTTCTGGAGATGAAGAAGCACCAAGAGCTGATGTGCCACAAGGTAAAATAGAAAAGATATCCAGGATGAGGACTTAGCAGTATGTTTGCCCAATCAGGGAACAGAGTGTTGAAAGTGGTGATGTTGATGCTAGGCACATGGAGTACAGATCATTTGTTTCTAATGATGAGTTTATACATTCCCCTGAGTTCAAAGCATTCTTGTACAAGTAAAAGGGGAAGGAAATAAGGGAGAATGTTGATGATGTTACATCGGGAAATGAGGAACAATTGTTGGCTCAATTGAGAAGATGTGTGGATGATGAAATGACAAATATGACTCCTAAAGTGGGGAGAAAAATATTGGAGGATGCTGGTGTCATTATATTTCCTGGTTTAGATTTGAACTCTGCATTGGTTTTTGATAGTTTCTTGAAGGGCAGTAATGCTACTCACAAGCTTGATAAGGAAAAGGTGACAGAAGTGTATACGGGATTCAAGTATCATACTGATGAGGGATCAATGTTGATATGGGCTTTGTACCCACCCCACAGGAAATCAATGGTACTTGATACATAGAAGGCATTTGGTCATGTCTTGACTCTAAAAGCTGGAGAAGCTGATCCTGTAGCTACTATAGATATTGGGGTAAATGTTGCAAAATTAAATAAAGCACAAATTCAACTATTGATAAAAGAAAGAGAAGTATATAAAGCAAATAATGAGAAATTTTTGAGAGAAAATGATAGACTCAAAGACTTGGTTGGTGTTTCAATGGGGACAACCAAAAGGATCACTCGAGGTGAAAGATCTCAGACAAAAGACCACTAGGTAGGGTCAAGTGCTTATTCTCAGGGGAAGCATGATGCTATTGTTGCAATTATCAAGAAGAGGCAGGATCATTTGACATCCTAGTTGAATAAATTGTGGGGAAAATACTCTCATACTCTTGCTACATTGAAGGAGCACACAAGGATGGATGGACGAATCATGGAGAAATTTCATGAGTTGGCTCAGAGAGATGAAGCTAGCAGTTCTACACTTGAAGCTGCAAATCACATAATCAATCACCATCGAAATTTTTATGATGAATTGCAAGGAGATGAACAGGGGTTAATTGCAGCTACTAAGAAAACTGTAATCACATTTTTTGATGATAATGGGGATTTGAAAGAGACCACCAAATGGAAAAATGAATGTGAGTCAATGTTGAATGAAATCATGAAGACAACTTCTGCAGAGGATACAACATTGGAAGAAGTAAGAAAGCAAAATGAGGAAATGGTCAAGATGGAAGTTATGATCCAGAATGCTGTTGGAGATACGGATATGTATGAATGCTAGGATTATTTGGACCACCTCAATAAAACTCACTTATGGCTAAATAGAGCCTAGTTATTCTCTATCTTTTGTTTTATAATATGTATTTTTTATTTCCGAAAGGATGCGTCCTTTCATATTCTCAATGTATAAATGTCCATTTTGTAAACAATATGCGGATATAGATAGAATAGGATAGAGAATAGAGGAAATGGTCGAACACCATGTTTCACAAGGTTGAGACTCTGATGTATGTTTTGAAGCTATGGAGATATCAATGAAAATCATCTGATTTGCTGGCGTATTCTGGTGTCAATTGTTGTGTTGTGCCTATTGAAAGAATTATTTGAGTTTTCTCTAAAATTGATGTTTCTTTGTTATTTAGATCAACATAACAAGTTTATGTCTGATTTATCAATACGTATTTGTCGTATCTATGTGATTGGTTGATAGGTTCTTTTAAGGAAGGATTAAATCCTTTTGATTAATCACAGTAATTAGGGAATTTCATTTAGATCAGTAAGAACTCAGTAATCACAACCTTGCATTTTTATACTGGTTATAAATAAATATGCCAAACAATTTGAATGAATCCAAAAAGAAGTCAGTTGTCTATGATTTTATTTGACTCCATATATTATATAAGGCACTGGTCTCACCATTTCCATCATTTAGTTTTATTCATACCTTTTACATCTGTTAACTGAGCATATTAGGGTTTAGTTTTGAATACTGGTATACAATATATGCAAAATTTGTTTTATTTTGTCCATTCCAGTCTGCCATTGTGGACCAATCTTGGCATGTGGAGAAGATTGATAGTCAAGTCTACTTCATTTGTTATAGGTACACCCACCTAGGTTTAGCAGCACCTGAAGAGTAGAAGGTTTAATTGTTTCAAACCTTGTTCTGTTACCCTAAAATGTCATGGAAGCTTGGCAACCTTTCATGGTTCAAACCTGCATTTTGGAGAGCTAACAGGGCCTAAAATAGAACTACAGAGGCCTTCCCCTTTGAGAAGAAGCAAACGATTGTCTTATGAGATTAGTTGTGTTGCAACTTGTGATGAACCACATATCCCTAAAAAGAAATGACAAGATAGGCAGCCTCGTGAAAATATAGCACAATCATGTGAAAATGTGGCCCAACCATGTGTAGAAACAACCCAGTTAGGTGAATCTAAAAAGGAAAATGTCTCACTTGAGACAAGATAAGAAGAAATAAGGGAATAGCTACCAAATTATGTACTTATCAAGGATGAGCATTTGGAATCATTTTTTCCTTTCCACCATCCAATGGAAACACAAAGAGGTGATATGATCAACCTAAGTGAAAATTTTTCTTCCCCAATTACCAGTGATGCAAAACCAAACACACTAGAGGTACATAAAGAAAATGTGGTTGATGAAAATGAAAAAGTTTCCATTTCTCCTCTCTACTATAATGTACAAATTGAAAGTTTTGATAACATAAATTGTTTAGTTAAGATTTATTCTATAAAAAATGAAGAACGAATAAATCAGTAGCAGCAGGAAATAGACATACAAACTAAAATTTTGAAGAAAAGAGATCAAGAAATCACAGTTTTGAAGGCTCAATTGGAGAAAAAAGATAAAATTGTTAGAGAGTTGCAATTTCAAGTGCAACAAAGTAATGAAGAAGCTAAACAGTATTTGGAAAAAAATTTTGATAAAGACAAACAGATTAAAGGTTTAACTGATAATCTAATGCAATATCTCCAACAATTTGCACAAAAAAAAAAGAAAAACAAAAAGATGAAATCAATGCAACTTTGAGAAAAATTGTTGAACTAGAACAAGATTTGCAAAAAATCGGGATGTTCCACCAAAAATGAAATCGAAAGAAGTATAGACTAAGAAAACCAAAATGGAATAGTTCCAAAATGGAATAGTTTCAATTCCACATTCCCCAAATGTTGACTAAATGGATGGAAATACACTATTTCTTAAAACAAGCAAGGGAAGAAAATGTTAGATTTAAGAAGGAAATAGTATTATTAAAAGAATCTTATGATAAGCTTTACCAGGCTAAGACTGAAGCAAGTTAGATTGGGGAGTTGTTGTTAGCCTATAGGAAACTATCCCGATTATATTCTATGTTTTTAAATGAACAATTGTTAATATGGAAGCTATTGATAATTTCTTGCAGTCTACCTCATGAGCTAAATGATGAAGAGTTTTTAAAGAAATTTAAAGAGGTAGCCCCTGTTCAACAAAACATGTTGTGAAAATTCTTTGTACATAATCTATTTTTAGAAAAATAAATTGATTTCTTTATCAACCTTTTTGTTGGGGAAGTACAACTTAAAGCCTTCATGTCTACTATGCAAAATCATATTCATTAGCAGGACAAAACTAAAGAATATTTGTAGGTAGAAAGAATGGTGGGAATTCAAATGAGATGCCCCAACTGAATACCCTTTTCCTTTAAAGCCCAATTCTGAGGAATTAAGAGTTATAAAGTTGTAAGTAGAAAATACAATGAAATCTCCGAATTTTTCTTTTGAAAAATTTCAAAGTTCATGGGCCACTAGTTAATAGAGAAGGCATGAAGTTCCTATGAGGAGCGGTACACTCCTCTGCCTATGTATCTCGAAAGGAGGGAGGTGATCTCACCTACTAATCTAAGGTGGTCCTATAGAAGGGATGATGCATTAGCAGAGATATTACAACTTAAAACTAAGTGGATAGGGATGAGGTATAGACCTCCATTGCTCCTTCAGCCACCTCCTGCAATTTCTGTCACCATAGAGCAAAATCCTAGGGACTTATATACTTGGAAAATGAGGGTTAAGTACAACAAGGGTTTTCTTAAAAGTCATGATGATTTGGATAAGGAGGTAGAGGATTCATACGATCTTAGTTCCAAATATGATGAACTAAACATGAAAAGGGATGCATAGAGGTAGAGGACCCATCAGAGAGCAGGAGGACTTGCTCAAGCTTAGGAAGGGGAGGGTGATGAGTTATAAATAACCTCATGATTAGAATAAGCTAAATACCCTTTTTTGTTCTTACCAACCACTTTAGCCTTGCCAATTATTTATTTTTAGGATAAATAATTGTCTACTTTTGATAGAATGATGTATAAATCTTTATTTCTCAAATTGATTGAAATTAGCTAACTAATGTTGATATGATGGTATAGATTTCAATTCATTGTACAAGACTATGCATGATCGAAGAATGAAGTGGACTTTAATTGGACTTCAATTAGTTGATGTTAAGGTGATTGTAAATTTGGGTGCCAAAAATTTTAGGCTGCATAGTAACAATGATTTCTTAGTAAAGTTTCTTGCAATTAAATTTCCTTTCTTTTTAAGACTTTTAGCAAAATTCCACCAAATCCTTTTATTATATGTTTTATGTCATGAACATCTATTAAGTTGGTTAGTTGTAATTTTATTTTAATAATTTTTCAATGGTGTTTTCCCACCATCTAGAAATTAGGATTTATATAGTGATACAATATAAATATGTGTAACTCCTGCCATTTGCAGGTTACCATTATGTCAAGTTAAGGATATAATTTAAATACCATTTAGCTTACGTCTCTATGTTGGCACCTCCTTATGATAGGAAAGAATAACATTACAAAACATATTCCTCGGAGTCAATAGTTCCATATAATGGAAGTACCATGAATGAAATTATTTTGAATATGTGAAAGTACCATGTGTAATTTGAGTTAATCATAGGAACACCATAGAGTTGGCCACTCAAGGGATCTCATAGAGTACATAAGTATTTCTTTTTTTAATATTGTTACTTCCATTTTGTACATGTTGAATTTGGATGAATGTTATTTTGTGTCGAGCTTTGTCATGTGTTCCTACAAGTCATAGTTTTAAGTTTGCAATCTTTAAGTTATGTTCATTTGGAAATTGTTGGAGAAATCACTCTTGTTGTTAGTTATAAGTTGTTAAGTATAAATTTTGTTAGCAATTAGTCATTATTCATTAGTTTCCTTCATTTAAATTTCATAGTTTAATTGCAAGTGTTAATTCCTAGGAAATTTACATGCTTTCTAGTTTAATTGTTTCATGCTTTCTAGCTTAATTTTTGTTTTCAACCATTTTGTGGCATTTGAAAAATATAAGAGAGATGGCAAAGGAATCCCCATTGCATAGAACCTTTGAACACCTTGGTTGACATATTTGATATACTTTTAACTACCTTTAGGACTCCTCACAATAGCCTATCAAAGAACATTCTTGTTATATGAAGGATATTGATGAATTGAAAAATCTTCTCAAAAGAATCATATTGATTTTCCTTCTAGAATGTTTGAGTCAACTTCTTCTTCTTCAAAATAGTCTAATAAGGACAAAGCTCATGTTGGTTTGGCTTCTACATCATAAATGAGATGACATGCTCTTTGTGCTTTTTAGGTCATGGATTAGGGGGATGGCTTCTAGATTCAGGAGCATCTCATCATATAGCATCCTCATAGTCTATATTCTCTTCTTTTGATTCTTATACCATGTCTCCTATTTTGATAAGAAATAATACATACATGAGTGTAATTGGGAAGGGGTCTAATAGTTTTGGGGAAAAAATTCTAAGATGTTTTGTGTTCCCTCATCTTGGATGAAGAATCTTCTTTCATTATATCAAATTACACATTATAGAGATGGGAGGATTGTGGAGTTCACACTTGATTCAGTCATCATTTGAGACTTGGAGAGTAGAGAGATTATTTATACTAGGATTGTTGATCATTCATCTTGGTTGTATACCTTTGTAGATTTTTATTTTGATGATGAAATTGTCCCTTCGCTTGTTCATTATAATTTTAGTATGAACCATGATTCAAAGGAGACATTTTGCTTCTTGAACTTGTGAGTTTGCACATCAGATCTAATTCTTGAGTCATGCATTTCATATCTTTCATCTATTGTTGCAGTTGATGATGCTTGTGTTACTACATATATGGATTGTGATTTAGCGCAAGAGGATTTTCATTGTCTTTCATATTTGGCTACTTTGAATGGCTTCTTGACAAGTATTTTAGACTTGTTTGAGGAATCTCATATTGCAGATTTTGGAGATATCATTGGTGACATTCATCTTTTCTTTGATGGAGAAGATCCTTCTTTAGTTGTTGTGAGGGAACAATTTGACCCTCTTGTTCAATCTCTACATAATCATTCTTTGTAATTTGGCATGACTATGGATACTTTTGGGTAGTATTTGAAGGAGGCTTCTTTGTCTTCATAGGAGATATCTTTTTCTTTGTATTGTGTTCTACTTTCATCTCTACTAGATTTTGGATTTTTCTCTTTAGTAGTGTGGCCTAGAATGACTATTTTGTGTGAGTCATCTTTCAACATTAACATGAAGACACTTTAACATGCTTTAGAGACATCATACACCATCTATCTTCCTTCGCCTTACTTTTAGGATTGTGAATAACTTCTACATACCGTATTTTTTTGTTTCTTCCTAAGGAGAGGAACATTATTTGATGAGATAGAATCATCTTCAACATTCAATGTTGAGATCCTAACTTCATTGTAGGAGACTTGTTAGAAAAAAATGATCTATTGAGAGGGGGGTGAATCAGTAGATATTAAAACTTTTAGTTCTTAAAAAAAATTACACATTCAAACTTAAACTCAAATGTGTAAATTGAAATAATAATAGATATAATCACTAAAAGCACAAGAGAGATCAACACATAACACTAGATATATCTAGAAAACCCAAGATGGTGAAAACCATGGTGAGAAATCCTACTAGGATCCACTATCTTAATCTAGCCTCACAAGCATCAAAGTTCAGTTACAATGTTTAGGGCTACGACCCAAGGAAGCAAAAAATCTGTGTTTAGAAGCTACAACTTCAAGGATGCTACTGCACCCTATTCTGAGCTACAACTCATTGCAAATGGACCTATGACCTCTTACAAATTTCTACAATCAACTATGGATAAAATGGTTCTACACAACCTACAATGCATCAATTCAATACATAAGATCTCTCTCTGTTCTCCCTTACTCCACTATAATTGGCTTCATGAATTTTCAGATTTTCCTTTTTGTTATGGTTGTATGCTTCTACTTGTAGACCCCTTATCTTCACATCTTTCTTTCACACTCACTACTATCTATATTTTTCTCTTTTTATATATCTCTTTCATAATGAAATATTTTTTAGGGTTTATCAGTTGCTACATTCTTTAGCAAGTTTCCTCTACATCGAGCCACACACCACTATCTAGCTCATTAGATATCACCATTCTCTACATTGATCCATACACAATTAAATTCTATTTCAAAGAATTTTCCTCTGTTCTCTTTGTCGAATCTTAAAATTTGGTTGTGCATTTAATGTTCCCTTTTGATCCTTTGATCTAATTTTGATATCAATCACTTTTACAATTTGTTCCACTATCTTCAAGATCAAATCTTCATATTTTGGTCACTAAGGTAGTTGGACCAATTAAATCTCTACTCGGTGTTTATTTCTAGTCAAAACCCTTGTTTACACTTGTCATAGCCATTTTAGATCTCTGCATTTGAATTTTGTTCATTGATCTTCTCCTTTCACGTCCTGATCTTATGCTTTTCATTCACTATTGCAACTTTAAGTGACAACCATTTGATAAAAACTCTTCAAATCTTCATTATCGATATCCACTAACAAATGATCACCATTGGATCAATCACCAAATAGTCTACATCATCAATCTAGAATATGGATCCATCAAGTGAACACCCATTTCAGTCTCGCTGATGTCCATAGTTCCCACCAATATGGATCATATGGAACCGCATCCAAACAATCTTCCATGGTATCGCCACATCATTCGCAACACCCATGTGAAATGACATATCGAGCAATCATTCATTGTCATCTATCATCCATTATTACAATTGGGTTCCACATATCACCTCACTGCTCTATTGGGGGATGCCATCCCCAGTCCTACCAATGCACCTTTGTCTTACCGATAAAGCTTATCACTTCGTCAGGGGGACATCCATCACATTCCTAATGATGTTCCTATGTCATGCATCGATAACCTTCACTATTTTATGGTCTACATGCGATCTTGTCACCACATGTCATATTTCACTTGTCACTTTCTACCACGTGCCATCATGTCATTTGATCTCTTTCCATACCTTTGATGCACATCATCATAC
>VDFB02108803.1:0-27006 GCA_007258455.2 Sequoia sempervirens
GTGGCAGAGAGGGTGGGAGTGGGTGGCAGAGGGTGTACCCTATAAATCTTTAAAAAAACTAACTTTCTTATAACACAAGCGCGTTATGAATAAATAGAGAGATGGCCATGGGAGAGAATTGCAATGCAACATCCTTATTTTAATGATCTTGACAAATCTCAATTTTGATTTCAAGCCATTATAAAAGAGTGTGTGAAGCTTTGTGAGGGAATCTCAAGTTTCTCATTTGAAGTTAACCTCTAAATGAGAACCTATGATGTAGACATTATAAGAGAATCTCAAATGTATGAGTGACATTGTAAAATATTTGTGAGAACAAAGTACCCAAGGCATTGTTATGAGATTTACTTGTAATGACATTTACTAAAATAATGAAATTTGGTGTAGGGGCACCAAGGTTATTGAGCAAATTTGGTTCATGGAAATATTTTAAGTTAGTTTTGTGTTATGAGTTTTGTCAATTGAATAAGGTCATAACACATCCACAATTGATTTATAATGTAAGAAGTCATGTTAGTTACAAAAATAACAGTTAGGCATGATTGGAAAGATGTAGAATCATTTGTAAAGGCTATTTAAAGCCTCTCGAAGGCTATTTAAGTCAATATTTGAATTTGTAGCCTTTTGAAGGAAAATCATTGAATATGGTTGTAAATGTACTATTAGTGAGATTGAGATTGTTATCCTTTAGAGAGTAGCGGTATTTATGTTGATGAAATTTCCTTCAGATGCAAGGATTCAAAGCACATCAACCATGTGGTACAAATGATTAAATCCTAGAGAGGATTTGTAGCAATGAAATCTCACATTCTCAACCTAAAACAACATCACCAGCCCTATAAACACCTTACCATTATTAAAAGAGTTAAGGAAAATTGAAAAAAATGCATTATAAGCCTTTCCTCTGAGTCACAATTCACCATAGTATGAGGAAGGGATCCATCACAAAAATTAAAATAAACTCAGACCTTGCTGGTCTGTATAGGCTGAATAAAGAAAAATAGATTTTCCTTTCACTAAAACAACCAAAGGTGTATCAAAACATATTGATATCTAGGTTAAGACCTACCACCACAATGTTTCATAAATTTATTTTCATAAGAGGCCTATACTAGGCCATACACAAAGAAAATAAACTAAAAACTCATAAAAATGTTGAAATTCCATAGTTTTAGGCATTGTGAAGAGTGCCAATCTTAAAAAAAACTATTGATTGAACCCCCATTCAGGCTTGAATGATGTCTTTAATAAATTTCAAATGAGAATCATCTCCCTTCAATTCCCATAAATACCTTTGAACCACCAAACCCTTATTAAGCCTACAAATACTAGTATTTATTATTTAAGAATGGTTTTGCTTACTAAGCTTTATCCTACAAATTTAATATTCTAAAGACCTAGGACCACTTAGAAACCCTTATAACATGCATTTTAGACTCTTTCTCTGCATTCCCACCTAATTTTTACATATTTTTCCTTTATGGAAATATCAACAATTATTTTATTCAAGAGTGCTTTTGCACATTTGTCCACCCTAACCTACTAATCCCCAAAGTACATAAAAGATTGGTCTATTAGACCTTATTCAAGACAAAAATACCTCAACATACTAACATTTACCAACTGTCCTCCCAATTTACCATCAAAAAATCACAAATTGAGGGTGAGGTGTGGGTGCTCCTGCACCATTTAGCTTTCAAAAACAAAGTCAATTAAGCTGGCAAACATCTGGATCAGGCTAGCATTTGGTGGAAGAGGAAGAAAGATGACTGGAACTCTAAAGGCCCACCATACTAGATTTTGGTATTTAACCATGAGAGTAGAAGAGAGATTTGATATCATGTATCAAAACATTAAGCATGCATTATTCCAACCAATGGAGAAGGAGATTATTAATTTGCTTCATTTTCATTTGCATAAGCATATCAAGGCATGGGAACCAAGAAGCCCAAGGATGTCCAGTTTTATGTGGAGGTAATGGATGTGTTCCAAAATTTAGGAGGGTCAAGAAGGTCAATGGATGATCTTGATGAAATTAAGGAAGAACAACAAGAGAGGGACAAGAAAAATAAAATCAATACAGAGTTTCAAGGTTTTTTCAAGTGAGTAAGAGAGCTATGGGAGCAGCCTCATCTAAAATATTTTGAACTAAAATTTGATATGTTCCATTTAGAGAACTTGGTTTTCATGGAGTTCCTTTCAAAGCCTCTACTTTTATTATTCTTATGGTAAAATGTTTGGTAGAGTTGGTGAAATTACCTTTCTTAGTAGTAATCGCTATTAGTGAGATTGAGATTGTTAACCTTGAGAGAGTAGGACTTGGGCAAAAGGAATTTGATATGGCTATTGCTTTCAAAGACTTCAAGCGGGATGTACTCTACATTGACACCATTCCTCAATCTTCACTTGATGGCATCAAGGAATGGTTGAACTCCATGGTTATAAAGTATTATGAAATCAGAATGAACTTGTACTACCAATCAATTTTGAAGACTATTGTTGATGATTCAAAGCACATCAACCATGTGGTAAAAATGATTAAATACCAACGACAATTTGTAGCAATGAAGGAGTTTGAAAAGGAAAAGAGAGATAAATTGGTGACTTAGGAGAAACTTCAACTTTCAAAAAACAAAGCCAATTAGGCTAGCATATGTGTGGATTAGGCCAACATTTGGTGGAAGAGGAAGAAAGATGATTGGAACTCTGGAGGCCCACCATACTGGATTTCGATATTCAACCATGAGAGCAGAAGAGAGAGTTGATATCATGTATCAAAACGTTAAGCATGCATTATTTTAGCTGGTAGAGAAGGAGGTGATTACTTTGCTTTATTTTCATTTGCATAACCAAGGCGTGGGAACCAAGAAGACCAAGGATGTCGAGTTTTATGTGGAGGTAATGGATGTGGTCCAAACTTTAAGATGGGAAAGAAGGTCAATGTATGATTGTTAACCTTCAGAGAGTATTTATGTTGAGGAAATTTCCTTTAGATGCAAGGATTCAAAGCTAATGTAGAGTGAGTAGGGAAGTACGCCAATCTCATATGGTAGAGGTTCTTTTATGAGGGCTTCTCTCAAATACTCTTATCAACACACCATCAAATCACTGTCCTTCTATAAGGAAACTCAACTCACCAAGGGTCCTTGAATCTCATACTTTTGAATGACTTATAAACAAAAAACCATGCTCTAATACACCACAATCAAAACACTATATCCATTTTTAGCACTTAGGAAACCCCACGAGTTCATTTCTCAACTAGTTGGCCTCTTTACCCCCAATTAGTTGTAGCACTGCCTGGTAGGATAGTCCAATTAATTCTCACCCACAAACCTATATCTAATTTAAACTACTATTTTTAGGCAAGCATATTATGCCTCTACAAGGCCACAAAATCTTACTTCTTGATAGTGGTTGGAAAAGCAACCATGGACCAAACTAATGCTATCCTCAAGAGGCCTAATTGAGTGCACTTGATTGGCTTTTAGTTATCTAGGCTCACCCCTTCTCCCCAAATCCTTTTTTCAAACTCCTACAGACTACTTACAACCATTTCAAACATTCCTAAGTGCCACCTTCAACAAAAATCTCTCAAAACAAGAAAAACTCTAATTTTTGCTTTACAATAGGCCTGCCACATGAAGATGCCAGGCCTAGATCAGTTTGTAACTTTCCCCACATATTTTTCCATTCTCCAAAACCTTTAAAATATGAAAATATACATAATTAACTTCCATCCCACAAGAAATTAGCAACTATACACCATGGGAGTGGAAGATAGAAGCATTTTTTGGCCACACCCTAGTTTTGAGGGTTTCTTCACCTGTTGCTGCTAAAATGAAGATATCTCCACTTATACTCTATGAAAATTCACCAAACCACCTTCAAATAAAATCTGACACTCTCCTCTTTCCAAAAATAATAGGGTTGAGCCCATACAGATCGTATAGAGGTTGTACCACACATTTTAGCAGCAAATTACACACATAAATTTCTAGAAAATAGCCACTTCTTTCATTAGAACTTGAAAAGAAATGATTCAACAGTCATGTGTTGACCATGAGAGGCTTATTTAACTTCCAAAAACCCTTCCCAATGTCCTCCAACTGAAATTTGAATTATTTGGACGTTGGAAACTAACTTTTTTTCCAATTAGACCCCTAATTGCCTAGTTAAGGCAATTGACTACAACTTCACAAAATCCCAATTGAAATGAGGCTTCAAAGGTGTCTTCAAAAGCATAAAAGACACCACAAACACTACACATGTCAAGGAAACTCCCCTCAAGGACTTGGATACATCAAGGAACTTTATTTCTTTAGTTTTCCTAGATGAATCAAGCTTACATGGTGAGGAAGGAGATCTTGTTTTTACAACAAGACTTGAATCCAAAACTAAAACTTGTTACAAGACATGAAAGATGGTTCTTGGAACCTTATTACATCTCAAACTTCTTGACAACAAACAAAGAAAACAAGCAATACCTCCAAGAGGCATGAGGATCCCAAGGTGCTCCTGCACCATAAGCACATCAACCACATGTACAAATGATTAAATCTCATAGATGATCTATAGCAATGAAAGAGTCTGAAAAGGAAAATAGAGCAACACTAGTGACTCAGGAGAAACTTTAGCTTTCAAAAACAAAGACAATTTGGTTGGCAGACATGTGGATCGAGCCAAAATTTGGTGGAAGAGGAAGAAAGATGACTAGAACTCTGGAGGCCCACCATACTAGATTTTGGTATTCAACCATAAGAGTAGATGAGAGAGTTCATATCATGTATCAAAACATTAAGCATGCATTCTTCTAGCCAACGGAGAAGGAGATGATTACTTTGGTTTATTTTCATTTGCATAACCATATCAAGGCATGGGAACCAAGAAGACCAAGGATGTCAAGTTTTATGTGGAGGTAATGGATGTGGTCCAAAATTTAGGAGTGAAAAGAAGGTCAATGTATGATTGGTGCAAGAGCACCATTCAATAGGTTTTGTTCATCAAGGAAAATAAGGAGTAGAATATCATCAATTTACTAAAACCAACCCAAACTTGTACATTTGAAGGTTTTGAGTCAATAAAAATGGCTTTTTGACCCATTCCCCTTTATGTAGCCTTTGTAACTCGAGGAATGGATCTGCACTAACATTATTAAGGTGTGGGAATGATGTGTTAGTGTTGGGGAGGTCTGAAAGTGAGATGGGTGTGAAACCCATGTGTGTAAAAGTGTGTTTTCTTTAATAAAATTGGTGGTTTTGAAGAGTTAAATTATGTTTTTGTGTAGGGAAGCATTATTTTATGATTTTTTGAGCTTGTGTATGGTATCACAAATTTTTTTGAGTAATTTTTAGGTTGTGGTTAGCTTTGGAAGTATCATTTTCAATAAACCCCTAGGGTTTAGGCTACAATAGAGGATTTTGTGGTTTACCCATTGTACGGTGGTATAACTGAGATCTAAATGTGGATTTTGAAGTTTTGACACCTTAGAATTTCTGCCTCAAGAGTTGGTAAGGTTTGGATAATTTTAGAGTATAGACCCTTTGTTCAACCAAATCAATCCCTTAAGGGTCAAAAGGGAAAAATGGTTGAAACTTCAACATGAAGTTACTCGGACACCGTGATGCTTAGAACCTTCTCGTATGATCTGATGGGATCATGTTGGGCCCCTATACAATAACCTCTCTCATTTTTTATTATCTCAAAGTGGTTTTCCCGTGGTGTCCATTTTTTAGTTGATGAAAAAAGTGTCAAATGGAAGAAATGGAAAGTTGCAAAGTGGTGCAACTTTCGTTATGAAACTCATGTGACCAAATGGACTATTCCAAAATCTATGAATAGTAATTTTTACACTATTAATGGTCCTCTTTCACATCCAAACACATGGAATTTCTCTAAGCTACATTCAACCAGATCGATCCCTTAAGGGTCCATAGGGAAAAATAGTTGCAAACTTCGACATAAGGTTACTCAGGCATTGCGACTCTTAGAAACTTATTTTCTAGTCTGATGGGATCATGTTGAATCCCTCTACAATAACCTCTCTCAGTTTTTATTATCTCAGAGTTGTTTTCTTGTGGTGTCCATTTTTCAGTTGATGAAAAAAGTGTCAAATGGAAGTAGTGAAAAGTTACAAAGTGGTGCAACTTTTGTTATGCAACTCGTGTGACCAAACGGACTATTCCAATACATCCAAATAGGAATTTTTACACTAGACATGGTCCTCTTTTACACCCAAACACGTGGAATCACTCTGAACTACATTCAACCAGATCAATCCCTTAAGTGTCCAAAGGGAAAAATGGCTACAAATTTTAGCATGAGGTTACTTGGACACTGTGATGCTTAGAAACTTCTCATCTAGTCCAATGGGATCATGTTGGGCCCCTCTAAAATAACCTCTCTTGGTTTTTGTTATCTTAGAGTGCTTTTCTTGTGGTGTCTAGTTTTTGGTGATAAAAAAGTGTCAAATGGAAGTAGTGAAAAGTTGCAAAGTGGTGCAACTTTCATTTTGCAACTCGTGTGACCAAACGGACTATTCCAACACATCTGAATAGGCATTTTTACATTAGGAATGGTCCTCTTTTTCACCTAAACACGCGGAATCACTATGAACTACGTTCGACTGGATCGATCCTTTAAGGGTCCAAATGGAAAAATGGCTACAAACTTCAACATGAGGTTACTCAGACAACGTGATGCTTAGAAAATTCTTGTCTAATTTGATGGGACCATGTTGGGCCCCTCTACAATAACCTCTCTCAGTTTTCATTATCTCAGAGTGGTTTTCCTATGGTGTCCAGTTTTTAGTTGATGAAAAAAGTGTCAAAATGAAGCAATGGAAAGTTGCAAAGTGGTGCAACTTTCATTCTGCAGCTCGTATGACCAAACGAACTATTCCAATGCGTCTGAATAGGCATGTTTACACTAGGCATGGTCCTCTTTCACACCCAAACACACGAAATCACTCTAAGCTATGTTCAATTGGATCGATCCTTTAAGGGTCCAAAGGGAAAAATGGTTGCAAACTTCAGCATGAGGTTAGTCGGACACCGTGAAAGCATACTAGTATGCTATGGAAATTCCTTTAAATTTTTTTTAAAAAAAATTATCTCTTGTTCTACATTTTTTAACCTTTTTTTTTTAAATCTATTTTTTTTCCCATTTTTTTTAAATGTGTTCCTAATTTTTTCAAAAAATCTTACACTTTTGGTTTGCCAATTTTTTCCCCAAAAGATTTTTGCTGCTATGGTATAAACACATATCTTTTTGTAATATCAAGGATACTTTTTGAAACTTCCATGCATTGTTAATCTAAAAGGAAAAGTCTTTTTCCTAATCTGTATGCAGCCATGCTTTTGACATTGTCAAAAAGAGCAAATATGGACACCATCAATAATAGAGATTTGTATTAACCAAATAGCCATATACACATACATCAATATATGTCGATATAAGTATAAAATATAGTTACAAAATAGTCATATAGGCTTATGAGAATGCCATATAGGCATACAATGCCAAATATATCCAATATAAGATATGTACAAACTTGCCATGTCTAGGCATACAACAAAGGGCTATGGAATCAAAATTCATTTCTCTCCATGCTTTGGAAATAAATTATTTCCCTTTGTTTGGGGATCCAATGGTGATAAGTTTGTCACTCATTTCTACTCTGCTCGAGCAGTGCTCTTGCTGCTCCTCCTACAGTTTAGCTCCTGGTGAAGTTTTAACTGTTACAATAAGAAGTAAAGACATTAATATATATAGAAATTACATTATAAGAAATGATATATTTAACAAAATAATCATTTACGACCATCTCATGATCACTCTCCACAATGGAAATATTTGCATGCCGATGCTCAGGCATGCTCAAGCCTTGTATAAATGATCCAAATAGGAATTAAATTGGGAATCAATAATGGTTTGACTTTTCACTAGAACTAACATCTATAACAATGAATGTAAATTGAAATTTAGTAATTTTCTTCATACCTCCTCTATCAGAGCCATGGAGGATTGTATAGCAGATGAAACATTGATATCTAGTGCCTTTGTAACATTTGGAGGTGTTTCCACAACCAACAACTGAAAATAAAACAACAAATTATTCAATCACAAAAAAGTTACAATAGTGATCCACGTCATGACTTATAATGTATGAATTCTAATGAACAAAATTTTGAGTACAAGTATTAAACTATATATTTATGGTAGGCCCTCGTAGTTTGATAGGAAGACCAAGCATGATGGGGAGAAGAACACATACTCCATTGTGAAGGATGGGAAGACTTACAACCTTTCACCTCTCCTAGAAGAAGACAAGGCAAAGCATGAAGGGCCTAGTGTTTTGATGGTGGGTGAGAAGGATTTCATGAAGACCTTGAAGGAAGGAGGAGGAAGAGGATTCTCCCTGATTATGAAGCCAAAAAGTTAAGCAGATCTGCCCACAAAGAAGAAGGAAGATGCACCAAAGGAAGTCCAAGAGTTGTTGGAAAGGTACAAGGACATAACGGTGAATGAATTACCTAGTTCCTTACGTCCCATTAGGGATATAAGCCACCATATTGATCTGATTCTAAGGGATACATTTCCCAATAAGGCTGTATACAAGATGACACCTGCTTAAAATGAGGAGATTTCAAGACAAGTGCAAGAGTTGATGGATAAAGGGCTAGTGAGGAAGAGTTTGAGCCCGTGTATTGTTCCTAATGTCCTAACACCAAGGATGGGAATTGGAGGATTTGCACTGATTCAAGAGACATTAATAGGATCACAATCAGATATAGGTTCCTGATGCCAAGAATGGAGGACCTCATGGATTGTTTATTAGGAGCATCTCACTTTTCCAAGATTGATCTAAAGAGCAGGTACCATCAAATAAGGATCAGAGATGGGGATGAATGGAAGACAACTTTTAAGACTAATGAAGGGTTGTATGAGTGGTTGGTGATGTCCTTTGGGTTATCAAATGTCACTAGTACATTTATGCCCCTTATGAATGAGGTATTGAGACCTTTCATTGGAATTTTTTTTGTAGTTTATTTAGATGACATCCTTGTGTTTAGTAGGTCTAAAGAAGAACATTTGAAGCACCTTGACATGGTACTAAGGAGGTTACAAGAGGAGAAGTTGTTGATCAACATGGAAAAGTCTGAATTCATGAAGGAAGAACTAGTCTACCTTGGTTGACTCATCTCCAAGGGAAGTTTGAAGATGTATACTTCAAAGGTGGATGCTATTCTTACTTGGCCAACACCAAAATCCATGGGAGATGTGAGAAGCTTCCATGGACTTGCAAGCTTTTATAGAAAGTTCATCAAGAATTTTAGCAAAATTTGTGCACCAATCTTGGACACCATCAAAGGAGGTAACAAAGATAAGTTTTCTTGGACCAATGAGGCTGATTAAGGGTTTGAATATCTGAAAATGAGAGTAGCAAAATAGAATCTACTTGTGCTCCCTATTTTTGATAAAAAATTTACCATTGAGTGTGATGATAGCAATCAAGCTATAGGGGTTGTTTTGAGCCAAGAAGGCAAACCAGTTGCATTTTATAGTGAGAGGCTGAATGAAGCAAAGAGGAAGTATTCCTCCTATGATTTGGAATTGTATGTTATGGTCCAAGCCCTCAAAAATTGGAAGCACTGCTTGTTACCTAAATAATTTGTTGTTTATACTGATAATCATGCCTTGAGTTTTTTTAATGCATAGGACAAACTCAGTCATAGGTACATGAAGTGGGTAGAGTCTTTGCAAGCCTATACTTTCACAATAAATCATAAGAAGGGCCAAGCAAATAAGGTGGCATATGCTCTTAATAGAAGGGAACTTGTAGTGCAAGAGATCTGACTCCAAAGCATGGGGATTGAAGTATTGAAGGATATGTATCATGAAGATTCAGATTTCAAGGAGGTATACAATGTTTGTGAGAAGCATTTGAATTCTTTTCATGGTGAATTCTCTGAATTTTTATTGTAGAATGGTTTTCTCTTCAAAGGAAGCCAATTGTGTGTGCGTAAATGCTCAATGAGGGAGAATATCATAAAGGAGAAACATAGTGGGAGTCTTGGAGGTCACTTTGGCCTTGACAAGACCTTGGAACAAGTTAGGAGATTTTACTATTGGCCAATGTTACAAGTGGATGTGAGAATGTATGTGGAAGGTTGCACAATATGTCAAAGGGCAAAGGGAACTTCATCAAATGAAAGACTCTATCAGCCACTACCCATTCCCAATAGGCCTTGGGAGTGTGTAAGTATGGACTTTTTCTTGGGGTTGCCTAGAACCCAAAGAGGTTTTCATAGTATCTTTGTGGTAGTTGATAGATTTAGTAAGATGGCACATTTTATTCCTTTTAAATGCACCAATGATGCATATCATATAACAAGACTCTTCTTTAAGAAGGTTGTTAGGATACATGGATTGCCTTTAACCATTGTTTTTGACAAGGATTCTAAATTCATTGGTTGCTTTTGGAGGACCTTGTGGAAGAAACTCAAGGAATTTTTTTTCCTTTAGTTTAGCATACCATCCACAAACGAATGGAAAAACTAAACTAGTGAATAGATCATTGGGAAACCTCTTAAGATTCCTTACCAAGGAGCATGGACAAGCTTGGGATCTGATTTTACCTCAGGCTGAATTTGCATATAATGACTCCATGAATAGGAGCATTGGTAGAAGCCCTTTTGAAGTAGTCTATGGCATGCACCATAGAGGGGTCTATGAACTAAGAGATCTACAAGGATTTGCTAAGAAAAGTGCTCAAGGTGAGGACTTTGTTGTTACAATCAAGGATATTCATCAACAAGTGAAGCAAACCCGTCAAAAGAATGTTGAGGAAAAGGCATATTTAAAGAAGAGGAATGTACAATTCAAGGTTGGAGACTTGGTGATGGAACACTTGAAGAAGGAGAAACTTCCAAAATTAAATTATACCAAACTCATGATGAAGAAGATAGGACCTTGCAAGGTGGTCCACAAGTTTGGCCAAAATGCTTATGAAATAGAGCTACCTCTTGGGGTGGCAATCTCTCCTATCTTCAACATTTCTAACTTGTATCCTTTCAAATATTTTGTGAATGTAGGTGATGGATAAGGTACAACAACAATGGAGGATGAAGATTGGGTGAAGGAACTACCCCCCAACCAACCTATGACTCTTGAATGCATCCTAGACACCAAGGAGACAAAGAAGACTAGAAGGAAGGTTTACAAGGAATATCTGGTCAAATGGAAAGGTCTACTTGAAAAGGATGCAACATGGATGTCAGAAAATGAAATTAAACAACATGGAACTACTGTAGAAGACCTAATCTCAAAGAGGACTTGAGATCTTTTTCTTGCTTGGGAGTATGGTGCAGTAGCACCCATGGGTCTAAGGGACCTAGAATAATTTGTCATGTTTTGTTTCTTGGTTTATGGATGGAATAAGGTCTTATGGACCATTTCAATGATTTTTAGTAGGTCTTCTAGGTTTTTAGTTGAGTTTTTGGTCTTGGTGATCAACTTCTTTGTACAAAAAGGTCTCCATCCTCCTTTGTAAGTCTAGTGCATCTTGGAAAAATAAGGAAAAATGATTCCTTGCTATATCTAGACACTTGAGGGGAGTCACCTTACTTTTTGACAAGGTTTTAAATGTATTTGACACATTATGGAAGGCTATTTATGGTCGAGTTGGTAGAAGTTGCTCACATAGCCTTAACTAGGCAATGAGAAGTCAAAGCATGAGATTAGTTGTTTTCCAACATCTCTCTTTTCAAAACATAGTTGCAAGAAGTTTGAGGGAGTTTTTAAGACTTCAAATATGCCTCTCTTGGTTGAGGCAAGGTTGATGTTGATGTTTTGAAGAAGTTTCAATCAGAATTTTGTTGATCTCGTACTTGGTACAGACTGTATGTTCACTTTCATGCTCCAAGCCTATAATGGTTGGATAGGTAATTGAATAATTTTTCCTTTGGCATTGAAGTGGTGATATTTCATTGAGTATCAAGGGAGATATTCTAAATTCTCTATCGAGTGGTTTGAAAACCCTTAAAATCAGGGTTTTGGGTGAAAAATGTATATTTCTTCCATTCCCACATTGTAAAATTACTAAATCTTAGTGGGATAGAAGATATAAGGTTGTACTATCATTTCATTAATGTTTTGGAGAATGGAAGGCTCATTGTTGGAAGTTGTGCATGAATTTTGGCTTGACATCTCTATGTGGCAAGCATAATTGACAAGCAAAACAAAAGAGTTTTTTCTTGATTTTGAAGAATCTATTTAAGAGGCACTTAGGAATGGTGGAAACAGGTGTGGAGAACCTATAGGAGTCTGAATTTGGGCTTTGGGGTGAAGGGGAGATCCTATATAGTCAAGACCTAGGTGTAGGTCTGTGAATTAGGCCTTTTGGAGCAGCGGTAGAAAGGGCCATTATGAGCGATGTTTTGATAGTCAAGAGGAAGGGTTTTGGAACCTTGTAGCCTAGGTCCATCTTAGGGGTCTGAATCCATAAGTTTGGTGTCTTAATAGTCTTCCTTGTGTTTTTTATTTTGATTGTCCTACCAAGCAAGGGCTGCAAGCCTTAAGAGAGATTGAGGTCTAAGTCACCACAGTGATGGGTGTTTGTTGAAACCTAAATGCTAGAGGATTATTAAACCTTGTTTTGAATTAATGAGACATGATTCAAATTTTTTCAAGATTTGTGAGTGGTCTAAGTTGTGAACACTATGTGTGTGGGGTTGATCTCTTAAAGAATAGTGGAGTTTAGGACTCATGAGAATATTTGAGAGAAGCATTCAGTGGAGCAACTTTTCCATTTGTGATTGTGATTTTTCCTTCCCTACCACTTTGCATCATTTCTAAAGCTTATGCAAGCTATTTCAATGGTGTTTGTGGTGGTGGCAGGAGTATTTAAGGTTTGTAAGTACCTTATGCAATAAACCCTCCTTTGTAGGGCTTGATTTGTGCATAGAATAAGCTTAGTCAATAAACATGGTGTGAGTAATGTCTTGGAAGTCAGATGAAATGATTGAGGTGTAAATGGTTGATTGTAGTATCTTGGTCTTGAGGAACTAGTTGGTAAAAGTGAAAATTTGGTGAGTTGTTTAAGGAATTGAAAGATTCAGAGCTCTTTATCAGGTTTTTGCTTTGAATTCATATAAATTGATGACGACAAAGGTGTGTTAGGATCTGATGGATATAGGTTGTAACATGAAAGATTGGTTTTTGGTTATTTTTCCTAGGTAAAGAAAATTGGAAGGGTGCCTTGGTGAATGATGAAAGAGTGGATTGTTTAGTGACTCTAATTAGGTTTCTTGTGCATGGATCGATCATTTTTGTTGATAAATAAGATGTTTGAAGCTTGAGGATGATAAGAAGTATTGAAATGAGTTGGCTTGTTGTTGCCTTCTAATTTTAAAATGAAACAATGTGATTTTGTTGAAAAGAGAGAAATTTTAGTTGCTTATTCAATTTGATCTTCTCCTGATTCAATTAGGTCAGATGTTAGGTCATCAAATACTTTTCAATTTTGCAAAAGGGATGAGTGTTCAAATTTGTATTCAGTAAATCACAAAAGGTCATGGAAAAATGATGTAAAGCATGTTCAAGGTCATATGAGGTCTTATTTGAATGTATTTAAGGTTATGGGTAGGTTCTAGGTGGTCAAAGTGGGAAAATGCAAACAATGCAATAATGTAATATTGTTAAAAGTTGTTAAATTGACAAAAAAACAATGAAATTGGGCATATTAAGGGTTAAAAGGGGTAGTTTCAACCGATGGAAAGACAGTTATGTAAAATAAATATCTTTAAAAGGCATGTAAAGGCAAGAAAAAGTAGAAGTTTTTGTTCTTGTAATTAGATTTTGAAATAAAAATTCCTTGTCTCTAAGTTTGCAGTATTACTCTGGATTGTTTTTTTTTCTTGTGTTGGTAATTGAGGAACACCCAAAGTTAAATCATAGTATGAATACATGTAAAGAGGAGCTAGTTTCCAATTTCAAGAGTTTGACTTGGTTAGTTTTAGGAAACAAAAGAATAAGAGGCAGTTTTCAATGCCCGATAGAGTCCTTTTAGAAGCAAGTTTGAGAGTCCAATAGGGTTTTTCTTCAATACTCCACCAATGTAGGTCAAGTAAATTGGTGGAGTAGGTTAATGTTAGGATTTTTTACATGTTTTGATGATTGTAAGTGCATGGAAAAGCAAGGATACCATGGAGGAGTTGTTGCTACACTAGAAAATAGAGGATTTTCCTACACAAAGTGATGCTACAGTCATGGGTTATGAATAAATAAAGCCTGCAGAGGCTTGGAAATGATGTAGAAGGTCTTTCCAGACATAAACAATCATGTTCCAGGTGGTGGCTAGAGAAATAGAGGTTTGCAATAGTATTTTTCACAAAACCCTCCTTGATTTGTGCTTTTACACCCTATAAACGAGGGTTTATTGGATTAGAACATTTTCATGGTTTTCAATCCCTATAAATGGTGAAATATTGAGTTATAAGACATGCTTGAAGACTGTTTTAAGGTTTTGAGTGATTTGGAATGGTTTTGAAGGGGTCTCCTTTGTAAAATAGGCCTAATCTACTAGCCTTTCTTTAGAAGACAGTCTGAAATCTGATGATTTTCTTTATGTCAAACGTCTAAGAACTTTGATATGTTGTGATGTGCTGGAAAGTGTTTCTAAATGTGCATTGAGTTTTTTAATAAGCTTTGAGATAGGAATGTAACTACCTGGTTCAATGGTTGGAAGATCTACTAGAGGAATATGATATTGTTTGATCAAAACAAAGATGTTTGTTTAAATAGTGGAAAGGATGATATTGAGTGCTTGGTTACTATCAAACTAATGATATGATTGATGCTACTAAATTTGGTTAAGGTGTATAAGACATGTTTGGTGACTTTGATGGTTGGATGGGTGAGTATTATGAAGCCTTTTTAGCAAATTGGTGATTAACCACAAGATGATAATCAAGATTATGTTGTAGCATGAGTTTGTAACCTATAAATAGAATACTATAGTCAAAATATGGTGAGTACAGTGCTTGATAATGGATTGACAATAGTGAGGTATGGTTTAGTTGATTTTTTGCCTTGGTGAATAAATGAAAGGATGAATTGTTCAAGTGTCAATAATCAGGTTTATGCTATTTTTATGGTGGTTGAGAGTGATATGAATCTAATTGATTAAGTCAAAGTTTTCTTTAATATCCAATCTTTGCTTTGAATAAGTCAATTGGAATACTGATTAGTGGAATGATGAATGATGGCCTATGGAATTCCTAAGAGAATTTGAGTGGATTTTGGTTGAATGAAAAGTAGATTTTTGATGAAATTATATTTGATCTTCTCTTGATTCTATTTGGGATTGAAATCCCTTGAAGAAATGATGTTGATGGTGTTTTTTGGATGCTTTGCATCAGATGTACCCTGATGATTGAGTGTTTTGATATGATGCTTTGAATCACTAACTACCTTGTCTATGCTATTGCTTACTATTATGGTTTCATAGATTTTTTCCAAGCATCCATAGTTTGTCGTGCTGGTGCACCTTTGCAAGCACATGCCTCCATGTGAAGTAATTGCATCGTGCTGCTTATGTTGAATTTCTAAAAAACTATATTGTACAGTTGAAATTTTGTCATCTATCAACATCTAGTTATTAGTTATGGAATTTGAAGTAATGCTTTGAGTTTGAATAATGTGTAATGCAACATAACCAAAAATATGAATATAAACTACACAAATCTATTAAGTAGAATTCATTAGTTAAGTTCTCTTTATTCTATTACCTCTGTGTATGTTTCAATGAATCCACTGGCACTAGGAGGTGTTTGCTTGAAACCGCCAATATTATCCTATTCAACATCCAAAATCACATGTATTAAAATACCTTTCGTAAAAAAATGCTATTAACATGTAATAAATTTATAATTGTTTACTAGTTACATACCCCACTGATAGGCGTACTGCAGAAATAAGTAGGTGGAGGACCGGTGTATCCAGTCTCAACACTGTGACCCTACAATTTTATTAAAATAATAAAACTAAATTAGTTAGTCATGCATTTTAGAATCAAAATTTAATAAATTAAATTCAATGAACATGTTGAATTTTACCTAACTATCAATGCCATATGCACGATGCAAAATGTCATCCATCCTCTCCATCCCCGTAGCAGCATACGGATTTTGTGTAGCAGCATACGGGTCCTGCGTAGTAGCATATGGATCTTGCGTAGCAGCCTCCTGAGTGTTGGTGGGGTCATATGAACAAGTCACCCCGCAAGATTGACACACATGGGTTCAAAGGCCACCACTCAAAGACTCCCCTAGATGGCATTGTACAATAGAGCTAGTATAATGGATGACACTCTGGGTCAAAGTGTTGATCACCTGCAATGTCTCTATGTTGGCACTCTCCTTCGCAATGACATGCATAACAATGTGCTCACGAGGCGGCCTAGCGAGAGGTCATCTCCCTTGCTGTGTAAGATCTAGCTGTGCACTGGGCCTATCCTGAGCAGACCCCCCACCTCTCCCCTGGAACTCCCTCATATCAAAATAATTTTGGATTTGGTTCAATACAAACTCACTGTATAGTTTCCTAAGAAAATATTGGGGGACTTCACAATTGTTGCACAGTGGGTAATCAAACCCCAAGTACCACCTATCATAAAAACAGTTCCTAATCTCTTGGTGATGGAACCAATGAATAGGAAACCTCTTCACATTGAGGCTAAGATTTTGATTTGTTCTAGGGTCAATGAATAAAGAGCACAAATCACCTTTTGTAATTTTTAAATATTTTACTTGTTTATATGATAGTTTATCTGCATAAAATGCCCTAATTGCCTGCCTCCTATCTTGCCATCTCGTTATTTGTTGGGTTATTGAATCTACATTTTTTAACATCTCTTTCATTGAATTTTCTAGTGTCATTCTTTCTGCAATTGAAGCATTTGGATCACTCAACCTACTGATAAGATCCTCAATTTGTTTTTTGTTGTTTTCAATTTCACTCAATTTTTTTTTTGTGCTAGGAGGGTGTTGAGTGATTGGTGGGGGAGGTTGATTTTGTTGAGGAGGATTTTCTTGTTTATCTTTTTGACGCTTTTTAGAATTTGGAGGATTATTTTCATCTCCCACAAATTTAAAAAAAAAATCAAATCTAACCTAAAACAAACAAAATCAACTTGAAACTAAGAAATTTAAAACAAATAGAAAACAATACTTACCTCTTGCACCTCTTTGCCATCGTGGTGCCATCTTTTCAAACGAAAAGCAACTATTGTTGATGAATTTTGTAGAATGCCTCCTCCTAGAATGCAAGTGTGAAAATGAGGGTTTTTGGCCACGGGTGGAGCAGAAAAATAGAGAAGAGAAATGAATAGCTTTCACCTTTTTTTTTTGCTTTTAAAATGACATAACACGAGCACATTATAACACGCTCGCATTATGGCATTTTCAATCTTCTTTTGAAGTTGGTCACAAAAGTGTAACCCAACTTAATGCACCCGCCCTAATATAAATAATAGAAATAACATAGAAAGAACTAAAATGCATAGATTAAATGAAACAAAATGAAATGATGAGATAAAAAAGAGGAGAAAAAACTCAAAAGTGGTCCAACACTATGAAGTCTCCCACAATGCTCCAAATCAATAAATTGTACATATGGAAATCGAGAAAATTGTTGGATTTATTTAGGGTTTTTCCTCAATCAAACCCCCACATAGGTATTCCCACCTCTATGGACAACCAAATAGCAGATAGAGAAACTAAAGTAGATGATATATAAATAGATAGATAAGATAGAGAAAATAGACAAGTTAGATTATCAATATGAGCACTCAAATAAAGATGATTGTGTAATAGAAGAGAGTGTAGTTACCCTCCCTTAAGTAAGCTAGTGACACCAAAGGAGAATATGAAACACTCGAAACAAGCCAAGAAGAACAAGATGCTAGTGTAAAATCCAAAGAGTAATAAACTTGCAAGAAAATGGTGTAGGAGAAGAATGAGAGTGTGAGAGTGAAAGATTGAATGAATGGAAGGAGGGTGTGAAAGAATAGAGTGAATAAAGATTGAATAGATGAGTGAAAGAATGAAAAAATAGCATGCAAGAAGGCATCTTTGGTGCATCTACAACCACAAAGGCATTACACTTTGCAAGCAACAGAAGTGTAAAGTCTCAACAATCATGGAGTCAGGAGTCTTTTTGGGATGTTTGAGCAACACATAGATGTTTGCGCATTGCGCTAGCATCTATGAAAAAAATTAACTTAAAGACAAAAAAGGGGTCAAGGACTAGATTAAGGTTAGGTGAAAGGGGGAATTGCATTATCAAATTTTAGTAGGATAAAGGGTAAACTATGGAATGCAAAATTGAACGAGGTACAATTTTTTATATTACAATAGGTTAAAAATGAGCTATAAAATAAAATAATTTATCCATTAAATTTGTAATTGTATATTGAGTACAAATATTAAAATTTTGGGTCTTTGTAGAATCATAGGGGTCCAAAAAGTGGCGATATGACAAAAAAGGAAATTTTAATTTACCCAAAATTGTGAAACTTCGCTTTGACTTTTACTAGGGTTAGGTAAAAAGTACATGTTTCCATGGTAAGAACCAAAGTAAAACAAATATCTATTTTTCATGGATATCCATTAATAACAAATATCCATTTGTAACAGATATTTGTTACGAATGAATATTCATTTTGTTGAAATTATATAAAAGTACTTGTTTCATCTTTATAGGATGAAAGACTCGTGACGTATTTTCATCTTAGTGGAGCTCCGTCTTTCATGTCAAGGTGCGTTGAATCGAAGATTTGCTTCCTTGATGATTTTGGTATATTCTCTTCAACCTCTTTCTACTTTAGCTAACATATACTTTGACATGTATGCTTTCTTTAAAGTGGAGGAAAAATGTAAAGGTATAAATTTGCACCTAGTTAAATTTCCCATTTATTTACGTTCATTTTAGCCTTACAAGTCTAATGATGCAAAAACCCACTGCTTTTATCTTGCTTTGCACATGTGTCCCTGTCGTTTTGTGTTAGTGAAGGAATTTTTGTTTGGGACACGTGCATGACACACAAACATTTGCATGCTACACTTCCATCTTGACAAGATTCCTATGTCAGGAAATGGAAAAAACATTATGGTTCTCTTTCACTTGTGAACATAACATCCCCTATCGAATCTTGACAGTTGGGAACAACTATTTGCCTCCAATTTTTTCATTTGAACCTCATTATTTCATTCTATCAACTCTCTCTTGAATTTTTTCACTCTCTCAAGCAATCTCTCCATTCATTCTAGTAACTCTATCGATCATTCTCTCAAGTTTTCTCTTACTACTATCAACTCCATACTTGGCTTCTACAACATCTCTTTGCTCCAACGTCATTGCTATTGTAGATTCACGAAGCTTCACTCCATTGGTGTGGTGTCATTGTTCTTCTCTTTCCTTTCTCAACCATGAGTTCTTGTAGAAAGGGAGGTGTATTGTGTCTATTTACTTGTTTTTATTATCATTCTTGTAGAGTAGCATCTAGGCTATCTTTTCTCTCTACTATCTTGTGTCTTTTCTATCTACTTCTTTATCAAATTTCTCCATGATATTTTTGTCTATTGGTTGTCCATGGAGGTGGGAACAATGAAATGAGGGTTTGACTGAGGAAAACCTCAAAAAATAGCTCCAATTTTTTTCTTGTTATTATGTGTGTAGGCACATGTTTTTTTTATTGGAGCTAATTGGAGAACTAGACCTTGAGTAAGTTGGCATTCTTCTTCTTTCTTTATCATTTTATGAATAGCCTTTATATTATTCTTCTTGTTTTCCTTTGCATTTCCATGTACGTCTCTATCATACTGTGAAATCAAAACATTTGGGTTGTCAATAGACCCTATGTGTTTTTGGCTACTACTTGACCCTTTGTCTATATAGGATGCTAGTGCATCTATGAGACTCTAGTGTGACACTGTAGATGTCTAAATTTGGACACTTAATTTATCCAAATTCATCCCCTTTCATCTTATTTTCGTTAATTAAGTAATACTGCTATTATTTAATTAATATCTTTAATTCTGCCAAATCCCTAAGGTATTTAATCAATAATACCTTATCTCTTTAATCCTCCTTCCATCAATTGAATTAAATAAATATTCATTTATTTAATTCCCTTCATCACATCCTCCATCATTTTTATCTTATCTTAATCCTTCTTCTAATCCCATCATTAGGATGTGCACATGCCTAATCATGATTAGGATGTGTCACATCCTCTAACTTTAGGAGTTGGCCTCTAATCTCTCTTAGCCACCTAACCCTCCTCTAATCCTTCATTACTCTTCCCCATGTGATCTTTGACTTGTCACATCAAGTCACATGTGAATCTAACTCTCTTCTAATCTTCATTAATCAGTCTAATCAAGTGCTTGCACAATCCTAATCACTTAATTAGATCAACCCTATTAAAGTGCTTTTCTTTTGAAAACATCTCCCTTCCCATGTAATTTTAATTCGCTTTTAATCTAAATGCGCCTTTGATTTAAATTCCTTCCCTCTTCATGAGGAATATTTGAGGAATTTTTAATTCCTCACATATCCTCTCACCCACATGGGGACAAGGACCTCCTTTATGAGGAGATCTTGTCCAATCCCAAGGTACTTTGTACCCCCCTCCATGTCATGTACTTCTCCTTCCACCTCATGTCCACTTCACCTTTTAGGGCTATATCACAAGCCACATGTCAAGATGTGAGGGCTTGTGAGTTCTCAACTCACCTTGGCCCTACATCTTGATATTTGGTGGCTCAATCTTGGCCATCCATTTCCCCTAGGAATTCTCAAAATTCCTATAAATACCCCCTCTTTTCTCTCATTTGAGGGGAGATCATTTTGCTAGCCAAACTCTTGCAATTTTATTTCTCAATCTACACTTAGCCATTTTCATGCTTTCATCCATTTCCATCCATCCTCACATCCTCATCTAGTTTGCATATCTTGCCATCCAAGGAGCATACACATCAACGATCAAAGGGCCAACCAAAGGATCGATTCGACGCAAGGTATAGAGTTCCATTTGTTGCTTTTATTTTGTGTTGTTTCCAACTTAGGCTAATCTTGAGGTGTAGGTTGTTTTGGTGTTTATTTGCACTCTTTTACTTGCTGCTCATTTTCTAATGCTCACATTTGACCTATCATAGACACATTGAAGTCTGACTCTCGTGTTTCCATCATCTGACAAAGAGCTATCTAATCTACAAACTGAGACCTCTATAGTTTTCTCACCTACTTTTAGAAAAAATTTATAATAGAACATAAGGCAAATAGAGTTTTTTTTTCCCTTCCTTTTCAGCTTGTCACTTCCATTTAAAGTTGAGGCAATCTTGAGGCAATTTAGGGCAGTTCACTCCCTTAGGCTCTTCCATGACTCGAGAGACTTGGGAGTAGCGAATCCCCCTTCTCTACGATATATAAATTATATTATTGTTATATACTATATTTTATAATAAAAACTTCTATATGTAAATATTAAATTATTTTAATTAAATAATTAATATTTTTTAATATAGTACAAATTAAAGTAATATATAAATATAATACAAAAAATAATTAATATATAATTTTTTTTATATAATACAAATTAAATTATATGCCTATACATATTAATCTCTCTCTCTCCCCCCTCTCCCTCTCCCTCTCTTCCTCCCTCTCCCTCTTCCTCTCTCCTTCCTTCTCTCCCTCAATATTTATCTCTCACTCCCTCACTCTTTCCCAAGTAGTATCCATATCTACATCTCTCCTTTCTATCCCTATCTCTCCCCATTTCTATCCCTATTACTCCCTCTCTCTCCCTCTCACCCTATCACTTCCTCTTTCTATATCTCTCCACTCCTCTCTCCTCTCTCTATTTCTCTCCCTCTCCCTTCCTCTCTATCTATTTATACATATCTCTCTCCCTCTCCCTTCCATATCCATGATATCCATCTTCATCTCTATCTTTATCTTCCTCTCTATGTCTCTCCCCTATCTCTATCTACTTACCTCTATGTACATCTCTCTCTCTCCTACTATATATCCTCTTTCTCTTCCAATATATCTCTCTCTGTCCCTTTTTCTCTCTCCCTCTCTCTATCTCCCCATATTTCTCTCTATCTCTCTCCATATTTGTTTCTCTATCTCTACTTCTCTTTGTTTTTGTGTCCCTCTATATGTTTGTTTATCTCCCTCTCCCCCTCAAATATATATCTCCTTATATGTCTATCACTCTATCTCACCATTTATATCTCTGTCTATCTCTCCCTCTCTATCTTAGATCTCTCTCTCTCTATCTATCTTTTATCTCTTTCTCCACCTCTATTGATTTCTATCCCTCTTCCTTTCTCTTTATCTTCATCTCTACCTCTATCTTCCTCTCTCCCCCGCTATCTCTAAACACATCCCCCCCCTCTCTCTCCCCCTCTTCCCAAACCTCAATATCTAATTATCTTTATCTCTCTATCTCTATCTTTCTATATCTCCCTCTTCCCCTCTCCCTCTTCTTAGACTTCTATATCTAATTATCTTTTCCTCTCTCCTTCTCACTACCTCTCTCTATATCACTTCCTATCTCTATCTCTATCTTTATGTCTTTCCCTCTCTATATATTTATCTCTTACATGTGTATCCACCACTCTCTCCTCTCTCTCCCTCCCCTTCTCTCCATATCACTCTCTATCTTGATCCCCTATCTCTATCTCCTTACATCCTCCCCAACCCCTTCCCTCTCTCCTCTCTCTCTTTATCTCTCCCTCTCCTTGTCTCCATATCACTCTCTATAATTATCCCTTATCTCTCTCCTTATTTCCTCGCCCCCTCTGATGCAATGCTAGAAGGATTCAAAACCACATCTCACAAACCTTCAACAATAACTCAAGGTAACCTTTGTCTAACACATAGAACTATAAGGAATTTTGGAGGCAATCTCTTAACCACTCAACATAAGAAAAAAACAACACAAATCTTTATCTGACCTTGGATTGAACCTTTCATAAGGAAAATAGATTACTCCATGCATAACCCTATCAACAACATAGACATACCAACCATAAGCCTTTGCTTCATAGATTGCACCATATCCTTGTGGCTCTTCAACTAGGGACTTTCCACACTCACTCACTATTAAGATACCATACACGAACTGTGGTCTCACATTTGAGTACCTTTCTTGACCTTTAAAGCATATCTAAAAATGTAGAGTTTTTTGTTTTGTAATAACACCACAAAATGATGATTGTCCTACCATGACTAGGTCTAAGTTAAGCCATACCAATTGCCATCCCCAAGATATCCTTCACAAATACCAAAAAACTCCATCCAAGTATACTCAATATGTGTCAATAGACCCAAGTCAACAAACAATATTGATCAATAATGGAAACCATATAAGAGACAAACTCTAAAACTCAGATTTATGACAACTTTCTTAAGGGTTTATTGAAATGAGTAACCCAACCATTCATTCAATTTCCCAAGGCTTTTAACATGTTGACATATATCTTCACATACTAAACACACCATCTCCCATGCATTTTTCATGTTGTTTCATTAAATGCCCTTCTAAACCTTCATTCTTGACCCAAACACTTGATTGCCATAACTCTGCCTGAATAGGGCAATGAACAAAAGGGACTCAAACACCTAAGACTTCACCAAGTTCAATCTAACAAGGACTCCAAAATATAGTTCACAATATTTCCCAAATAACTTTTCCCAATTTGAATGACCATTGTGACAATACAACTCTAAAACTTCATTTGACATAGTCATTACACAAATTTTGACAAAATTCTCAGTCTAGGGCATCATGAAATCAACATCAAACTCAATCTTCACATTCTACAAACTTACAATATGAGATTTTATACTTTAAGAGGCCTAACCACCAAGAATTAGCATTTACCACTGGTCATATTATGAGAAAGCAATTTTCTTTACCTCTATATACCCTACATGAGGGTTTTTGAGCTGTTTGAACAAAAAATGCCATATCTAATCCTTATTTCTTCATGAAATTGAACAAAACCAAGTGAAAATTAATGTATACACAATACCAACTTCTCCAATGACTGCCCCTTCAATATTAGGCCGTACATGATTGTACAAGATCAAATAATCACGTTTTACCAGTGTTTTCTAAGTAAAAACATAATTCCATTAATGATTTTCAATTACAAATCAAATTCTCCTCTTTCCTTGACCTATGTGAGGCTTATTTATACATTCAAGACCAAAACTAACTCATAACAACTGACCATAACTAATTCCAACCTCCCTCTAACTACTTGACTTATCATTTTCTTAATTTTTTCTCTTTTGACAATTTTTTTGTTTTACAATACTTGACAAATGAATACAAACTTACTTCCTAAGACTTCAAATGACCTCATACATATCAAAAATGGCTCATTAGACCTTATTACAACATTAAAACACCTAATCTAATAGAATTTATACAATATGGCCTCATGGAGGCAAGAAATTAAAAGCAGGTGCTCTTGCACGGCCTCCACCTCTCCTTCACCTCGGCTCTCTCTCCCTCTATTTATTGCAAGCACATAACATGAGCCCACAGTAGTAAAAGGAGTCTAATTATCTACTTTATTTTGAAGTTTTGTTCAATCATTTAGATCGTAGCAGCAAGTGAATGCATAATTTGAAGATATCAAATTCTCCATAGGACCTTTTTGCACAAACAAGCATTATTTGAGTGCAATTGTACTCCCACAAATGTATCCGCAAAATAGACCCTTTTTTTAAAAGTTGAATTTCTCTTACGTGTGCCATTTCACACTGAGTCACAGTGCTAGTTAATAATACAATATCGATATCAATTTCTCTTCCTTGTAAGTGAATGCATAATTTATTTGAAGATATCAATTCTCCACTGAGACCTTTTTTGCACAAACAACATTATTTGGTACGTGGCCTACCAATTGTACTCCACAAATGTATCCATAAAAATAGACCCCTTTTTTTTTAAATTGAATTTCTCTTCTGTGTACCATTTCACACCAAGGTACGATTGCTAGTTAATGTCTATTATACTGATCCATTTCCTTCTGATTTTGAAAATCTAGTCATGCAATCATCTACATATTCGAAGCTAGTCCCATCTAAGTATATGTGAACATGGTCTCATTCACGCGTATGTCTCCTACTAAAGAATATGAGTGCTATTCATAACACAACTTTTACCTCACATGATTTTTGCTAAACAAGGAGCCTTCCCCATTGTACATTCCTGGCCAAATTAATTGCAACACCATGATGGGTGTCATGGTTGATCTGATGAGCTAAGTGAATCTGATAACAAAGGAAACTTTTTTCATTAATAGTTTGCATAAGGAGAAATACAAAGAGTCACATGCCACTCTCCATACTCATGATGGACTTTCTATTTCCCTTATGGGCACCATTTCTTTATTAGTCTTGGTGGGACCTAAGGCTATTGATGTGTCATTTGTTGTGATCCCAAAGTCTAACCTATTCAGAGTTAGGCTAGGTGTTCCATGGCTAGCCTCTATGAATGGTGTTGCCTCTGTAGTCCACTAGTGTTTAAAGTTCCCCCATGAGGGCATAGTGCATGTAGTTCACAACACTAGTTATAAATTATTTGTGTCATGTGGGGGCTTCTCTCTAGATTAGTTTTTGCCTACCCTAGTCAGACCTCTCTCTCCAATGGGGGATATTTTATATTGAGCTTATGTTAAATATAATATTGGGGGCTTAGTGCCAAAAGTTAGTTTTCCTGTGTCTCCATACACTATTTTTGTGAAGGCCTCTATGATAGCACAACAACAAGCTATCTCTTTAGCCCTATCAAAAGGGAAGGAGAAACTTTCTTACACTCTAGAGCCTTCTCCCTTTATATCTTTTGATCCATCTTTTTCTACTTCTCAACCCATGGTGGCATCCTTAGTTCTTGCTCCTATGCCTTGCATGGGAAGTGTGCAGTGTCAGGCTTTTCACTTACCTATTTAGCGCATGATTCCTTGACCCACTATATATGAAAAGGGGAAGTGTTCCCATGGGGTTGTTCTTATGTCTCAACCTTTGTAGCCTCTGAATGTTCCTCCACCTATCCCTTAAGTGGAGAATGAGAAGAGGACCATCACCAAGGCTCTTGTGTTTGTTTCTCCTCTTGTTGTTATTTATGCTCCTATGCCTCCTCCTTTTGTTCCCACCCAAGAGACTACCCTTCCATCGATGACGGTTGTGAAGGATGCTCACATAGTGGAGCAACTGCCTCTAGCCTCTTCTTAGATTATGTCCTCCAACGCCCATAGCTAATGTAACCAATTTGTGCATGAGTGCAAGTGTCAAAAAAAGGATCTAGCTATGGAACATGTTGCCTGGTCACAGAAGATAGAGGAAGAGCCCCTTGTCTTTGTTCATGTCTCTTCTATTGTTTTGCTTTCTTCTATTATTTTTTCTTTAGTTCCCATTGCTTCTATCTTACTTCTGAATCCCCTTGTAGGTCATGATGTCCCTCACTCCAAAAGGGTGCAAGTATACATCACTCCCTTGGTGAAGCCTCCTCTTCTCATGTCTCTCCCGAACATTCATCCTTATTCATAGATTGTGGACATGCCTAATACAAGGGTGGTATCCTATGTGGCTCTGTCTTCTTCCACTCATTTTCTGGGGATTCAACATCATCCACTGAAGTGTAAGTTGGAGGATGACCTCACTATGAGTGATGGTCATATGTAAGAAGGGCTCGTCTCCTTTAGAATCTATTGCTATTTTGGCTTGTGCCATCCTCATGATAGAGGCAACCCCTTCTTCCTTGGAGTTGGTCATGGCCCCTCTTCTTGAGGTTATCAATGACTCTCAGGTGCTTCATCCTTCCCCCATTAAGTTGCACAAGGCACTCCTGAAAAAGTTCATGTTCAACTTGGTGGATGATATCCTAGCTTTGTGGTCAATTTTTGTGAAATCGATGAC
>VDFB02108803.1:27106-74441 GCA_007258455.2 Sequoia sempervirens
GTCTTCTTCCACTCATTTTCTGGGGATTCAACATCATCCACTGAAGTGTAAGTTGGAGGATGACCTCACTATGAGTGATGGTCATATGTAAGAAGGGCTCGTCTCCTTTAGAATCTATTGCTATTTTGGCTTGTGCCATCCTCATGATAGAGGCAACCCCTTCTTCCTTGGAGTTGGTCATGGCCCCTCTTCTTGAGGTTATCAATGACTCTCAGGTGCTTCATCCTTCCCCCATTAAGTTGCACAAGGCACTCCTGAAAAAGTTCATGTTCAACTTGGTGGATGATATCCTAGCTTTGTGGTCAATTTTTGTGAAATCGATGACCTTTGCTTCATAGCAACTTAGTGAAGAATACTTCAAGGGGCCTTATTCCTTATCTCTTGTTGTAGGTGAGTCAGAGGGTATCAAGTCCTTGATATCCTACCTTTGCAAGCTTGTCCTCCCTCCCCTTATAATGATCTAGATTAGAAGTAGGACATCCTATTGGTTGATGAGGTGTAGTGTGGTACCTCTTCTACATCTATAGATTAGATTTTCTTATGTGTTGGTGTTCCCCCATACTTGTCTATTTTTTTGTGATCCTAGCTAGAGGACCCTTGCTACCCTTGTAGGTACTTGAATACAAGCGTGGAAATTTTTCATACACTTCTATTTGTGTCATCATTCTTCTATCTATCATAATATTGCTTTTTGATATTAGGGATGATGGGAAGTGTTGGGGGAATTTAGGCCTTCTTCCATGTTGACCCAAATTTTATTTTTACTTTGTCTTCATGTGCTCTTCTTCATGTTTTGAGAACTTTGGGGATTGATGACAGTTCATACATACACTATATTATATCTATCTATTTATATCTATGGATAGTTATGATCCTAAATTGTCAGATCCCCCTGTCTTTTGATTTGTTTATCTTTGCTTGTCTACTTCATATTGTTGTGGTTTTCATGTGTCATCCCTCATGTGTATGACAACATACCATAGAAACATCTTGCCATGTGTTGCGAGTCGGGTGAAGCCACAATAATGGTTTTCAATTTGATGGAGAAAGGAAAACAAGAACAAAATGACCCCATGTAAAAAAAAAGTTTTAGGGGTTCAAACGAACTTATAGGTTCAAGTGAACCCATTAAATATTGGGCCCACATTTCCTGCCCAAAAAAAAAAACAAGAGCTCTAAAAGGAAAGGGGGTTTGCTTGAAATTGGGCTTAAGCAAACCCTGGTTCGAACAAACCCCCCTTTTCCCTCATTCTCCCCCTTAGGCACTTTGGAAGTCCAAATTTTTACACTTCGAAGCTTGGGTTGAGGATGAAAATGGAGGAGACTTCACAAACACAATTGGAATCAGGTAGTCCTTGGAACGAGCTATCCAATGACTATAATTTTAATATGTTTTGGTTTTATTATGTGTTTGTTTTTTTAGTTTTATTAAACATAGGTTTTTCACTGAAAATCAACCTCTTTGTTTTGTACATGTGGAAAAATAGCAGATTATCAATTTTTTTTTAAATATGAGTGCACCAGATATTGAAGTCCTTCATCCAACAAAAAAGATTGAATGTTGATACATACAAAAAAAGTTACGTGTTAGACGGTTGCGCTATGTCTGAATTGTAATTGGTTTGACTTCAAAACTTGATTAAAGAAAAAATATTCAATAAAAACTATCTAACCAAGTGGAAGCACTAGATATCAAAGTTAAAAATCTAAATTTGAAAGAATTATAATTTTATCCTTCATGGAAAAAAAAATATGCGTTATACAATGAGCGCCACTTTTTAAAAATGTTGTTTTTGAAAAAAACTAGTTTTCAAGGGAGATGGATAAAGAAGTTCAATCTGATTCCAAAAATTTTGAAAAAAATATATTTAGAATCTACAGACAAAATTTCATGAAACTCTAGTTTGCATCATCTTCAAATTCCTCACAGTTTAGTTGATATAGGTGCTCGAAAGTGAAGATTTAGTTAAAAAAAATAAAATTAGTATCCAGTTTGGCCAAAAATTGTAAACCACTATTGTGGGATCACCCTACCACATCTCTGCCTCTCCTTTCTCTCCTTAGGATGCCTTGTGATCCTCTACATAGCACACATCATCCTAAGGAGGGGCTACTATACTTCTCTAATTTTCAATAAGGCAAATTCTTTCAAAAGGGTTCCATGGTGTCAAAACTATTTACAACAAATTCCTTGAAAAAAGAATCCCTTATTGAAAACTCTCATTTTCCAAAATGATGTATTCTCTCAAAAAGGGCTCCTTAGAAAAAATTTCTTTCAAAAAGGATTTTGTAGTGAAAGAGTGAAAAATTTCCTTTCGAAAAAGGAGCACTTTTTCTTAAAAGAAAGAGTGAAAAATTTCCTTTGAAAAAGGAGAATTCCTTCCATTGGATTCCTTGATGAAAGATCTTTCAAAAAGGATTCCTTGATGATAGAATCACTTGTGGAAAATTGTGTCTTTCTATTGGAGTGTTCCATTGAAAGGGCCCCTTGGTGTCTTGAAGGGTTCTTTGTTGAAAGAACCCCTTTTGAATTTTTTTTTTCAAAATAATTCTTTGGTGTCTTGCAATTTGTGTCTTCTTTTTGATATTTGATGTCATGTTTCTTGGTGTCATACATCTTGCATCTTGGCATCTAGCTCAGGGGTAGCTTGACTAGAAATTTCTTTTTTGGGACTATCTTGTAATACAATTTGCAACAACCACATGCTTATCTATCTTATCAGATTGTGTCTTGTGTCTCATCTGATCAGGATATGTCTTATTATGTCAACTTGTGTCAAATTGTTTCTTCTTGTCTCTTATGAAATGGTGTCTATTATGATTCACGTTTTTTCTAACATGATTGTTTGCATCCTAACATGTTTATGGTGAGATTGCAGCTAGCTTTATAAGATCAAAGACCCATGTCATGTTTACATCTTAGCGAGGCTCCCTCTTTCACATCAAGGTACATTAGATCGAAGATCTACTTCCTTGATGATTCTAGTATATTCTTTTCAACCTCTTTCTACTTTATCTCACATACACATTGACACGTATGCTCGCTAAAGTGGGGGAAAAATGTAATGGCATAAATTTGCACCTAGGTAAATTTCCCATTAATTTACCTTCATTTTAGCCTTACAAGTTTGATGATGTAAAAACCCACTGCTTTTATCTTGCTTTGCATGCATGTCCCTATGATTTTGTGTCAGTGAAGAAATTTTTGTTTGGGACACGTGCACACCACATGAACATTTGCGTGTTGCGCTTCCATCCTGACAAGATTCCTATGTCAGGAAATGACAGAAACATTATAGTTCTCTTTCACTTGGGAACGTAACATCCCTTACCGAATCTTGATCATCGAGAACTATTTGCCTCCAATTGTCCATTTGAATCTCATTCTTTCATTCTATCAACTCTCTCTTGATTTTTTTCACTCTCTCAAGCAATCTCTCCATTCATTCTAGTAACTCTCTTGATCATTCTCTCAAGTTCTCTCTTCATTCTATCATTATCTCTTACTACTATCAACTCCATACTTGGATTGTACAACATCTCTTTACTCCAACATCATTGCTATTGCAGATTCATGAAGCTTCACCCCATTGGTGTGGTATCATTCTTCTTCTCCTTCCTCTCTCAACCCTGAGTGCTTGTAGAAAGGGAGGTGATATTGTATTTATTTACTTATTTGCATTATCATTCTTGTAGAGTAGCATCCAAACTGTCTTTTCTTTCTACTATATTGTGGCTTTTCTATCTACTTCGTTATCACTTTTCTCCATCTTGTTGTCGATTGGTTTTACATGGAGGTGGGAACAATGAAATGAGGGTTTGATTGAGGAAAACCTCAAAACACAACCCCAACATTTTTCTTGTTACTATGTGTGTAGGCACAAGTTTGTTTGATTGGAGCTAACTGGAGAACTAGACCTTGAGTAAGTTGGCATTCTTCTTCTTTCTTTATCATTTCATGAATAGCCTCTATATTATTATTCTTGTTGTCCTTTGCATTTCCATACATCTCTATCAAATTATGAAATCAAAACATTAGGGTTGTCAATAGACCCTATATGTTTATGGCTGCTACTTGACCCTTTGTCTGTATAGGATGCCAATGTGTCTCTGAGACTCTAGTGTGGCACCTTGAAGTTCGACTCTCATGTTGTCATCCTTTGACAAAGAGCTATCCAGTTTGCAAAATGAGACCTCTATGGTTTGCTCACCTGCTTTCGGAAAGTTTCTATCATAAAACATAAGGGAAATAGAGTTTTGTTTGCCCTTCCTTTTCAACTTGTCCCTTCCATCTAAAGTCAAGGTAGTCTTGAGGTAGTTTAGGATAGTTTGCTCCCTTAGGCTCTTCCATGACTTGAGAGACTTGGAAGTAGAAAACCCCCCTTCCCTATAATATATAAATTATATTATTATTGTATACTATATTTTAAAATAGAAACTTCTAAATGTAAATATTAAATTATTTTAATTGAATAATTAATATTTTTAATATTATAGTACAAATTAAAGTAATATATAAATATAATACAACAATTAGTTAATATATAATATATATATTTTTATATAATACAATGTAAATTATATCCCTCTACATATTCATTTCTCTCTCTCTCCCTCTCCCTTTGTTTCTCTTTCTCCCTCTTCCACTCTCCTTCCATCTCTCCCTCTATATTTATCTCTCACCCCCTCACTCTTATCCAAGTAATATCTATATCTCTATCTCTCCTTTCTATCCCCATCTCTCCTTATTTCTATCCCTATCCCTCCCCCTCTCTCCCTCTCACCCTATCACTTCCTCTTTCTACATCTCTCTACTCCTCTCTCCTCTCTCTATTTCTCTCTCCCTCTCCCTTCCTCTCTATCTATTTATACATATCTCTCTCCTTCTCCCTTCCATCTCTATCTCTATCTCTATCTCTATCTCTATCTTCCTCTCTATCTCTCTCCCCTATCTCTATCTACTTACCTCTCTATACATCTCTCTCTCTCTCTCTCTCTCTCTCTCTCTCTCTCTCTCTCTCTCTCTCTCCATCTTTGTTTCTCTCTGTAATGACCCTGCTCAAATATGATTGAAAACTTCTGATTTTTGGCCTTGGTAATTTTGTCAAACACTTTGCATACAAGGGTCATATGACTGATATAACATTTCAGCTTGCTTTAATGACACTTTTCTTCAATTAGCATCAATGAGAATGTTTACAAATGATTCTAATTTGTCTAAACAATTTCCTAACATGAATGTGCAACTTATTTTGACAATATTGAATACATATATGAGTTCTAATCATGAAAAATGATCACCTATAGCCAACTGGTATTTTGTCAAACAGTTGGTATGCAAACTACTAAGCTGACTACAAATGATATTACAATTCTCAATGACAACAATATGTAACCAACAAATTTGTATCTCCTTATGGAAATATAATTATCCAATACAATGCTCATACAAATGGCCAAGACTCTTGGCATTTACATTAATTTCAAAATATGATAATGCTGGTACAATGCACACCTACAACTACAAACATAACTATGCTAAATGCAATGCTAGAAGATGATAGAAATGTGAAGAACCTGGCCTCAAGAAGTGCCTTGGATGAAAGATGAAGTAGCAATCAACAATAAGTTCAAATGATATTCTCCAAGCCCAAATCGAATTGCTCAAGTAGCTGCCCCTGTTCTTGCTTGGCAATGTTTTAGAAAAATAAATACACCCTCTAATCTACTCAAATTTGTCCTTGAAATGATTGTCGCGGTGATAGCAATTGAATGCAACAATACCCAAAACCATAGGAGGCTTCGATGATGAGATATGAACAAAAATATGTTTCCAATGATGCCCTAGCAGCAGTATATCAGACTTCTAAATAAATTGTAGATGTTACAAATCACCTTCAAAATGCATGAAACATCATCTCCATTCACTATAGAATCTAGTGATGCAACCTTCTTGGAGAATCAATGCCAAATGAAGAAGATATAAGCAAAATCGTGGCTCCAACTAGCTGGTATAATGGACTGTAAATTTATATCAGAATTCTGGAAATGACTGAATGAATGCAAATCGACCTCCTCAATGCAAATTCGTTGAAGACTATGAACTCCAAAATGTCTCCAAAGCAAACACTAATCAATATCATACAAAACTTGGCCAAAGGCCACAAAGTTTAATCAATGAAGCACAAATGAAAGTCTAAAGTAACTTTCTCCCAGCTGCAATAATTCAAGTGATATTTCACACCCTCAAAATTGCTTACCAATTGAGAGTTTTCGTTCTCAATGGCCAAAGACAACTGCAGAAACCCTAGGCTCCACAAGCATCAAACATCAACATCAACAACAACAAATCTGGATGATGAGAATGAAGCCCATGATGTCTATTTATACTTTTTCCTCAAGAGGTCGGCCTCCTTCTAGAACTTTCCCAAGTCACCTTCTAGAAGGAATATTATTTTATTATTTTGCACTTTATAATAAAATAATTATTCATAACATAAAGTGCAAACATAACATTACTTTATAACATGAGGTTTCTAAAAATAGAAACATATCAAAATCGATGGGAACACCTCCATGTGCTTGGTGGATCATGAAATGAGCCAACCAATCAAGTAGATTATTTGCCAAGCGACCCTCATCAATCCATTAGCCTACGAATAGGCTAATTCCTCTAAGCTCCATCGCTCATGAAAAAGGGGACATTACACTCTCTCTATCTATCTCCCCATATTTCTCTCTCTCTCTCTCCATCTTTGTTTCTCTCTCTACTTCTCTTTGTTTTTGTGTCCCTCTATCTGTTTGTTTGTATCCCTCTCCCCCTAAACTCTATATCTCCAAATATGTCTATCACTCTATCACTCTATCTCACCATCTATATCATTCTCCCCCTCCACCTCCCCCTCCCCCTCCCCCTCCGTCTCCGTCTCCCTCTATATCTCTCTATCTCTTCCTCTTTATCTTAGATATATCTCTCTCTCTCTACCTCTATCTATTTCTCTCCCTTTTCCTCTCTTTATATCTTCATCTCTACCTCTATCTTCCTCTCCCCCCCTCTATCTCTAAACACATCTCCCTCACTCCCTCTCTCTCCCTCTCCCTCTCTCTCTCTCTCTCTCTCCCCCTTCCTCTTCCTAGACCTCTATATCTAATTATCTTTATCTCTCTATCACTATCTTTCTATATCTCCCCCTTCTTAGACCTCTATATCTAATTATCTTTGCCTCTCTCCCTCTCTCTACCTCTCTATATATATCACTTCCTATCTCTATCTCTATCTTTCTATCTTTCCCTCTCTATATATTTATCTCTTACATTTGTATCCATCACTCTCTCCTCTCTCTATCTCTCCCTCCCCTTCTCTCCATATCACTCTCTATCTTTATCCCCTATCTCTATCTCCTTTTGTCCTCCCTGACCTGTACCCCCTTTTCTCTTTCTCTCTCCCTCTCCTTGTCTCCATATCACTCTCTATCTTTATCCCCTATCTCTATTTGCTTATTTCCTTGTCCCCACCCTCCTCTCCGCTCGCCTCTTCCCCCTTCTCTCTCCCTTTGCCTATTGCAAGTATAACATGAGCCTATTGGTAAACAACCCTGATTATCTTCTTGAATTGGAAGTTTTGTTTCAATCATGTTTAGATCCTTGTAAGTAAATGCATAATTGATTTGAAGATATCACTTCTTCGTTGAGATTTTTTTTGCACAAACAACATTATTTTGTGTAGTGGCCTACCAATTGTACTCCACAAATGTATCAAAAAAAGAAAAGAAAAGAAGATCCCTTTTTCCCAAATTGACTTTCTCTTCGGCGTACCCATTGCACACCAAGGTGCAATGCTCGCTGATGTCCATAAAGGATTTGCTTCCCAACTCTCTTTAAATATATATGCACATATCATCGTATATATTTAGCTTAAGCTGTTGCAATATGCTTTTAAATGAACTGCAAATCCTTCTTGTTACACCAAAATGGTAATTACAGAGGCCTATTTCGCTACAGAATATAGCTGCAACAACAGAATTGATGGCTACCTCGCAGCCACTAAAGAAACACAAAAAAATGACATTGCTAGTTGGTTTAATGCTTCAACAGCACAAGAAAACGAATGTAATCATTATGATATTGCTATGAGGATTCAACCGTTTAGTTTTCGAGTCAAATGAATGTAACCATTGCTCTTCAGAAAAACCTAGGCCAGAGCCAAACTAACTCTAACGAGAAAGTGAGATATCTCTGTAAACAGGGACAACTAAAAGAGGCTATAAAAATGTTGCAAATTATGGACCAGCGTATAGATCCTTATATATATTCATGCCTTCTGCAAAGCTGTATAAAGAAAAAAGCATTGTCAGAGGGAAAATCAATCCATACGCATATGAATATGAGAGGATTTATGTCAGAAACTTAATCCATGTATAGTAAGTGTGGAAGCTTAATGGATGCACGTGAAGTGTTTGATGAAATGCCTGAACGAAATGTGATTTCATGGACTGCCATGATTTCAGCCTATGCTAGCATCGAGCAAGCTGAAGCGGCACTAGGGCTTTTTTCCCAAATGCAGAGGACAAGCATTGAACCCAATCATTTCACCCTCTCCGCCATTCTTTCTGCAATAGGTAGGATGGTATCTCTAAAGCATGGACTGCAAGTCCATGAGGAGGCAGTTAGAAGAGGACTGCAGTCAGATTTATTTGTCAGGAATGCTCTTGTAGATATGCCTGTAAAATGTGGAAGCATGGAAATGCACTCCATGTGTTTGACACAATGCCGTAACAAGATGTCGTGTCATGGACAAGTATTATTGCAGGGTGTGAACAGAACGGGCTCATTGAAGAAACCCTAGAAATTTGCCATCAAATGCAGCAGGTGGGAGTAATGCCGAACTTGAAAACCTTCACAAATGCTCTGTCAGCCTGTGCCAGCTTGTCAGCTCTGGAACAAGGTGTTGAAATTCATAATCAGTTAAGTAGAAGTGGATTAAAGCATGATATCTTGGTAGAAAATGCCCTTGTAGATATGTACGCAAAATGCTGAAAGATAGAGAAGGCACGCGATTTGTTTGACAAAATGCCGCAGCGGACTGGCATATCATGGACAACCATGATTGCAGGATATATGATAAATGGTCAGGTTGAAGAAGCCGTAAAGGTCTTTCAGGAAATGCCAGAGAAGTTTAGAGCACCTTGGACTGCAATGATCGCAGGATATGCACATAATGGACATTGTAAAGAAGCCGTGGAGCTTTACCAACAAATGGAACTTGCTGGTGTAGGGCCGGAATTGAAGACATTTGTCAGTGTTCTACCCGCGTGTAGCAAGTTGGCTGCTCTGGAACAGGGTAAGAAGATACATAAGGAAATTGTTAGAAAGGCAATTAGAGTCCCATGCTACCTTTTCAAATGCTCTTATGGATATGTATGCAAAATGTGGGAGCATAAAGGAAGCACGCAAAATATTTGACAAAATGCAACATCAAGATGTTGTGTCCTGGACATCTATAATTGAGGGATATGGTATGAATCGTTGTGCAAAGGAGGCCCTCAATCTCTTTGAACAGATGCAACGCTCTAGTACAAACCCATGCATTGTTACTTTTCTTTGTGTTTTATATGCATGTTGTCACGCCGGTCTAGTGAATGAAGGAAAAAGATATTTTGATTGCATGACTCAAAATTATAACCTCACACCAGCAATGGAGCATTATGGCTGCATGGTTGGCCTTCTTGGCCGTGCGGGGAATCTTGATGAGGCTAAAGACTATCAACAAAATGCCAATAAAGGCCGATGCTGAAGTGTTGAGTTCTTTGCTTGCTGCTTGTAGAGTTCATAAAAATGTAGATTTGGGAGAACGTGTTGCATATGAACTTTTTGAATTGAACCCTCAAAATGATTTCCCTTATGTGTTGCTATCAAACATTTATGCATCAGCTGGAAAATGGGAAAACATTGAAAAAGTGCGGAAAATTATGAAAGAGAAGGTGAAAAAGACTCCTGGATGCAGCTGGATTGAGGTCAACAGAAAAGTTCACACTTTCCTGGTAGGAGATAGGTCACATCCTCAAACAGAGAAAATATATGAGACGTTAGAGGTATTATCCATGCACATGAAGGCATTAGGATATGTTCCCGACTTAAGCTTTGTCCTGAGTGGTGTTGAGGAAGAGCAAAAAGAACTAATTCTTAGCCACCATAGTGAGAAACTGGCAATTGCATTTGGGTTTATGAGTACACACCCTGGTACAATTATCGGAGTAACCAAAAACCTTCGCATATGTGGGGATTGTCACACAGCTGGTAAGTTCATCTCCAAGATAATTTGTAGGGAAATAATTCTGAGGGATAACAATCGCTACCATCATTTCAAGGATGGAAAGTGTTCTTGTGGAGATTTTTGGTGAGTCTAAATCAAAGAAGTTATGAAGATATGTTTAGAACAGGATCTTGATAACTTTCCAGGGATTTCCCTTTTTCCCCTTGGGGATAATAATGCCAGCAGAGCTGCGGACATGATTGTGATTGCTTTTACAAACTAAGCAAAATATGTCTGAAAAAAGCTCAGCTGAATGGAGCGAAACTTTTGGAAGATTAATGTTGAGTAAATGAAGAGGCCATTGAATCAATGGATGGTGTTGACCTGTCTGCAGAAATACCCTAAGATGTAGAAGTTGAGTTACAATCCCATAAGGCAGAGTCATATGAATGCTGACAAAACTTGTCTTTTGTAACAGAAACAGGTTATGTGCAGCTAGCTTCCATGAAACAAGCTTGTAGAGAAATCCATGAATTAGGAGCAGTAACAGGTTCTGTGCAGCTAGCTTCCATGAAACCAGCTGACTCATTTTTTTCTACGTGAATTGTATATGCGTGAATAAAGTGGAGAACAAAAATGAATACAATTCTTGATAACAAGCTAACTCTGTAGCCACCCTTTCAAGTTACACATAATAGAAATCTGTAACTTTAGTGTGAGCTTTGAACTCTCAAATGGACTATGAAAGATCAGAGTATTTAGCCTGTGGTGATTGTGCCCTTGACTGTAAGTGCTTTCTTCATGTAATTGGTAATGCATGTGAACAATGGAGGTGCATATCCTGCAGGCTTGATACTTGTTAAGCCATATGGGTTAGAACACATATTTATGTGTAACAATATCCCACCACAGGGATGTCTCACATGTAAATCTCACGATAAGAAAAAATGCTAGCTGTCTCCCCCTCTTCATCACTTAAACTAAAAAGGGCGCTTGAGACAGTTCTCATATGATTGCTGAAGGAAATTATGCCTCTGAAAATGTGTAGTTGAGCGCATGAGGGCATCTTTGTCGATTGTACAAGGAACAATATAATTCTATATCAAAAGATTGCAGTAGGAAGTCTTTGTGGAGCTCGATCGTAGCCTCTATTGCGAAGAGAGCTTGTGAATCATTTATGCCTCTAAGAAATCTCATGTAGCATTTGGACAACACTTGCTGGTTAATGATGTATAAACCCTATTTTGAAGTTTGTTTTCCCTTTCCGAGTGCAGCCGTGATATCTGCCTCTGAAAACCATGACACCTTATGCCCAGTGATCTATAAATCTCTCATAAGAAGGCATTGAACCCCCTCACCTCACATCCATACACATCTAGCTCCCCCACTTCACATCCATCCAGTTTAGGCTATAAGGCCAGCCTTGCATAGATAGCAGTAAACTAACTACTAGTACTTACCTTTATCAGTTGTATTGGTTATTGTTACTTATGATAATCAATTGTTTTTTTAAGAACATATCTTCTAGTATTTTTGTCTGAAAATAAATCATATCATGCACTTTATATGGAAAAATTTCTTATTAGTTCCTGCCGTAGGCAGGTATACTAATGGATTCATCTAGTTTTAATAGTTTGGCAAGAATCAACCAATTGAATGCAAGAACTAAATTTTGTTGACTATATTTTCTATGTTTATATTTCTTTCATATTTTTGTTAATATTACAAAGCCATTTTCCTTCAATTCTATTGGTTAATTGAATAATGTTCGATTTTTTTGTCCCAATCATATACAAACACTATTCTTCAATATTGTCTAACTATTCCTCAATAGTATACTAATGAATGATGACCATTGAGGTATTTGTCATTCACATGGAGCTATCTACATTTTAGACCTTATGGCATTTTTATTTTGTTGGCATCTTATCTCAGCTGATTTCTCCAGAAAATTCTTAAGACTTGGATTCTTGTTTTTTTAACTAATGTCAGAATGGAATTGCTTTCTTTTGTACTATTAAGATATCACTCTGCACTATAGTTCACACTAGGCCACTTATCCTATTGCTAGTGAAGGATGAAGGCAACTAATTGTGGAATTGTTCTCGAAGTATCTTTGACAAATTCTCGAAAATACAGATAGATTTTGTGATGAGCTCACTATTTTGTTCTTAAAGGAGCTGCACGATAGAGGATAATATATCAGCTGAAGTAGAACCAGCAACATAAATTATTGTGCTCGTATAAAGCAGAGGAAGAGGATGCTCAAAACAAGAGAGAAAAGCTGGAGGCTGCCTGCAATGGTAACAGGGGTATATATCATGTTGGAAAATATCAAGTCTCCAACATCCAAGCTCAAACGCAGGTGGCTAATAAGTGTAGATTAGTGTTTTTGCTCTCTACCTTGCCAGGTCAAACACAAAGAGCAAGACAATACATTGGCCAAAGTTATGTCTACAACATTGATCATAGTACACTTGTGTGGTCAATCAAATGGCCCACAAATGCATCGTAACAGAAGAAAATTCTGTTGCATACAATTCTGTTCTGATAGGAGATGTTTTAGTATATCGACCAAAGCAGTGGCTACAACATATACTATTGTATATCTTCACAACAATGGAATTCTGTTGGCAAAAAAGAGGTTGCCAACAATATCATCTACATCATCTTTGGCCTCTACATTGAGCACAGCTGCATCATTTTCTCTTCATCCTTGGATTCACACACATTTTTTTATTGCTGCTTAACTATGCTTTTTGCAATGATCAAGGTAAATTTATACGCCCTATTTTGAAAATCGAGTTTGCAATCATCTAGATTTTTTGCTGTTCTCTCTACCATGAGAGGCTGCCCTGTTTGGTAGGGGCTATAGTTTCAGCTTCTAAATATTTTTGGTTTCAGATCTATAGCTGGAGACCGTAGGAAATCGGAGCTCATTCAAGACTCATTTTACCTGGTAAGTCAATTTTTATCTTAATCAATAATATTGAAAGTTAGTATCTTAGACGCACTCACATTCCATAGAAGAAAGAAGCAATACTTGAAGTTCAAGAACTCGCACTAAAATTTGTCAAGCTGCACCATCACAGTTGCATTGCTATCCATAATGATCTCTCTCTAGATATATATAGAAACAGGCACAGGCAGTCATTTTGCCATAAAAACAGAAGAACAATTTCATGTAATGAAGTTGCTCGCTCTCTCTCTCGCTCTCCTGCACAAACCCATGAGAAAATTCCACTTGGGAGATCATCTTAGGCATGGTTTACGTATACAAGGACTAATTTTTACTTATATTAATTTTAGTACTCTCTCTCTCTCTCTCAATTGATCAACAACATTGGAAGAGAAATGGCAACTGCTGGTAAAATAAAACAGGCGGGGAGCATCATGGCCACTGCTCTCACCTATACACATGGACACAACTCCAAACCTGCAATCTTTACCACAGCGCTTCATTTTGTGGAGTATTGTTCCTACACACTGAGCCCCTGAAAGAAAAATGTACATGTAAAGACCTCTAACCAGCAATGATTCCCAAGACAGATATAATTCCACAGTGATCTAAATATAATGTCTGAAATAACAGATTTTGGGACAAAAATTTTGATTACACAGTTTATAACGAAAAGAGAATATCTTTCATTATATTAGATGGCAACAAACACTTCCAGATTTCACAACATAGAATTCTCCTTGTAACATTAATCTAATCAGCGGCATACATTGACATGGCACAAAATCATCTTACAGAGAAGATCTGATTGTCATTTATATGATCGGCCTGGTGGTGCAAGAAGTGAGCGACAAAATAGCTCCGCCTGAAATGGCGTTGCTATGATGCGATTACTCCCTGGCTCCTTGAAAGAAATCAGACTTTCCCAATGCATTGGGCTTGACTGGAGAATCTTCTGCGTGGCTCTCTATTCTCCGTCCTTGGCAATACTTCGTGTTGGATGTAGTGAGTAGGTACGCAGAGAATGAACTGCCGATCTGGGAATTCAAGAGTTCGCTGTAAGCCTTGTCTGATCCAACCGCTCGATAATGAAGAGTTTCGATGAGCGCCGGCCAGAGCCAACAACTTTGCCTGGACGACGGAATCCACCCAACCACAAAATGTCAAAATTCGATTGCAATGTGAAGATTGAATGAGGAGTGATCTGGCATGAGATAATCGAGTGAAACTAAAACATGAGTTTCTCAGGTTGAACTACGTCCCACCTGAGTGGCTGAGATTGAGCGACTGCGTCCTCAGTTGTCTCAACAAGATGACTCCAAACTCGTGATGCCTTCTCCTAATTGAGCACCCGTATAAATACTAGTCTAACATGCCTCCTCAAAGAAGTCGGTCATAACAACAATTAAAATTAAAATTTCAAAAACGAAAAGAAATACACCAACAATAGAACAGGTCGGCTAGAACAAAAAACTAAGATCTAATTATGGTTTAGTGTTGAAAAACACTTTCGTTGTGTCGGCTTAGGCTCAAACGAAATTTGGGACATGATAGTCCCTGCCCTCAGATGGTTGCTTGCCCTCAAGCAACCTTAGATTAGGGTGTTGAAAGATTTCCACTCCTTCACATGTTGCATCTTCAGCTGGAAGGTTCTTCCATTTTACTAGGTACTCCGGAATGACTTTGTGTCTCAACCGTTTCTCCCTTACGTCCAACACTGTTTCAGGCTCGAGGATCAACTTTCCTTTGTCATCAAGTGGTGGCAGCTCTGATGAGGGTGTAATCTGCTGTCCTAAGGCTTTCTTCAAGCATGAGACGTGGAAGATATTATGAATTCTACTTCTAGGTGGTAGTTCCAATTCATATGCATTCCAGTTCATATGCAATCTGTCTTATTTTTTTTGTGATCTTGAAGGGTCCATAGAACCTTGGCCTCAACTTTTTTGCTCTGTTTCCCTTGAGAGATGATTGTCGGTATGGTTGCAGCCTTAGATACACCATGTTGTTGACTTCGAAAACCCTTTCAGTCCTCCTCTGATCAGCGTACAACTTTTGTTGATTTTGAGTTCGTTGAAGATTCTCCTTCAGAGAGTTCATAATGTCTACATTTTGTTGGATCATATTTGTGGCACTCGGAACTCTCCTATCTGTCAGGATCAAGTCCATGAAGGAGGTGGCCTCATACTCGTAGAGCGCCTTGAATGGTGACATTCCCATAGACATATGATATGTGGTGTTGTAGCAAAGTTCCCCAAGATGTAGTCATTTCACCCAAGCTGATTGCTGCCTTGTCACATAATTCCTCAAATATCCTTCAATCCGTTTGTTTACTATCTCTGTTTGTCCATCAGTTTGAGGATGGTAGCTCATGCTTGGAGTCAATTTCGTGTGGGCTAAACAGAAGAGTTCTTGCCAAAATAGGTTGATGAATCTACTATCCCTGTCACTTACAATATTTTTTGGCAACCCATGTAGTCTAAATACTTCTCTGAAAAATAGATCTGCAACTTGAGGTGCCTTAAATTTTAAAGTAATAGCAAAGAAATGAGCGTACTTAGTGAGCCTATCTACCACAACATAAATGCAATCTTTACCTTGCGCCCTTGGTAGCTTTGTAATGAAATCCATCAAGATGCTCTCCCATTTCTGATTTAGAATGGGTAAAGGTTGCCACAATCTAGCTGGAAAAACATGTTCTGTTTTATTTTGTTGACATACCAAGCATTCCCTTACGTGCTGCAATATATCCTTCTTCAACCCTTTCCATGTGAAATGCTCTCTTACCTGCTTGTATGTCTTGTAGAATTCGGGATGGCCAGCAAGAGAGGTATCATGGCAAGCTTTGATGATTTTTCTCTTGACCCTAGAATGAGGTACAAGGTAGATCCGACCTTTGTAGAGAAGGAGCTCCTCAATCACCCTATACTTGTCATCGGTTACCTTCCCTTCCAAGACATCAATAACAAATGAATCCTTAGCATATTCAACTGCAATATCAATCCTCCAATCAATCGATATATTAGTCATAGCACAAAAGAAAGGTTTCCTAGATAGCGCGTTAGCTACCACATTGTTCTTACCCTTCACATATTCAATATCAAAATCATAAGCTTGGAGTTTGCTTACCCATTTTTGCTATCTATCGTTCAGATTTTGCTAGTTCAGGAAGTACTTTAGGTTGTTGTGATCGGTCTTCACCACAAACTTCCCACAGACCAAATACTGTCTGAATTTAGCAAGCGCGTGCATGATAGCCAACATCTCCTTGTCATAAATAGAGAAGGCCCTTTCTAGTTTGGTGAGCTTCTTACTCTCGTAAGCAATAGGATGTCTGTTTTGCATTAATACGGCCCCAATATGTTCGCTTGAAGCATCACACTCAAGCACAAAAGGAGATGAAAAATTTGGAATAGCCAAAACGGGGTAGGAACTCATTACCTCCTTGAGTTTGTCAAATGCCTACTAGGTTTTAGAATGCCTACTAGGTTTTAGAACGCCACGAGAAGGCTCCCTTTTTTGTTAGATTGGTTAATGGTGCTGCAAGTTGAGAGAAACCCTTCACAAATCTCTTGTAGTAGCTACATAGGCCCACAAATCCTCTCAGTTGTGTCAAATTCTTGGGAGTAGCCCACTCCTATATTGCCTTGATTTTATCTTCATCCACACTAACCCCTTGAGCGCTGATCTTGTGGCTCAAATATAAAATCTCCGTCATTCCAAATTCGCATTTTGACATCTTGGCATAGACTAAATTCCTCTCAAGGATGTCAAGTACTTCCTCTATATGCTTCAAATGTTCTTCCCATGTCTTACTATAAATCAGAATGTCATCAAAGAAAACCAACACAAATTTCCTAAACTGAAGAATAAATACTTGATTCATGCAAGACTGGAATGTGGCAGGGGCATTGGTTAATCCAAATGGCATTACTAAGAATTCATAATGCCTATAGTGGCACTTGAAAGCTGTCTTTTGAACATCCTCATCTCTAACTCTAATCTAATGGTACCCTGAATGCAAGTCAATCTTGGAAAAGTACACTGCTTCGTGTAGTTCATCTATTAATTCATCGATCCTGGGAATAGGATAGCGATTCTTAATTGTCTTCTTGTTGAGGGCTCTATAGTCAACATCCTGAGTGTTCTGTCTTTTTTCATGACCAACACCACCAATGAAGCAAAAGGACTTGAGCTCGGGCTTATAAATCCCATATCTAGTAACTCCTTAATGGCCTTCTCAATTTCTGTCAGAACCCTGGTGGTTCTCAAATTGAAACCCTAATTGTTTTTGTATTGTTTTTGCAAATTTTCGATTTTTTGTGTTTTTGAAGTTTCTTACAGGCAAAATGAAAAATTGCGATTTCTCTAGAAATGCTAAATAAATTCATAAAAAATTCAAATCAAATCTAAATCTTCTCAGAATGATCTTAAATATGCCAGAGTTCATAGGCGCACTGTTTTATTATTTTTTCCAGAGCTTTTTCAATGAAGAAAGTTGATAAATACATAAGAAATGAATTATTTGTGAAAAGAACCTGATGGCGGCTGTAATAAATGCTGAATGGTACGGCTAGAAATAAGAATGAAGCTCCAGGCTCTGAAAACGATGCAAGATCTCCAAAAATGTCCTAGAGAAATCCAACGCCTAGACCTCAATGCCAGAATCTGTAAGCAGAAGTCGAATCTCTGAAGGAATAAAGGTACGGCCTTGCTGGTACGGCCAGGTACAGCAATGAATTAAAAAGTACGGCCTCTTGTAATATGTGCCAGAACACTGATAACTGATCTCTGCTCAAGTCGCCCCTGTCTGTTGATGATTATCTCTGAAAACCTCTACCAAAAGGATGAATAAGCACAATCTGTGATCTCTGTGTGAAATCACCAAGTGCAAGCTTCAGCTGGTATTTCACAGCCTCAGTCTGCCTGATCTCTGAAGAGTTTTCGTTCTCCAGAAACGTTCGTCTGCCAGAAACCCTAGGGTTTGCAAACTCCAATGCTCAGAGCAAAAGACAAAAGTCGAATAATAATATCAAAATGGTTCGATTTTGCCTTGACTGGAAAATATATACTCCTTCATAAAAATTCGACCCAACTCCTTTTAATTAATCATTTAAATAAAATGATTTATTTCACCTTTGATACTTAGGAGAAATATTAAATAATTAAATGGCGCCTCAATTTAATGAATAATAAATATTCACTAAGTTAAAAATTAATACTTTATTATAAAATATAATAAATGCTTTATAACTGGCCAATTTAATTAAATATTTAAATATTTCAATAAAGTGACTTTAATATAAAGTCAAATTATTAAATGTTAATAAATCGATAATTACTCCTTATTTCTCCGTCAGGGTAATAAGCTATTTGGTAGACGACTCATTTGAATAGTTGAACCGAGTGCCTACAAAATAGCGACTTCCGCTTTGACCTATACAAAAATAGAAAGTTCACGAAAATCCTTTCTGGAAGTGCAAAGCCCAACACGAAACACCAAAGCGGGTGCTACCAAACGAGTAACGCCTCCAGATGATCCTCTGCACTATCAGCCGACCTCAGGATGAAGAAAATAATGGAAGCTCACTCCTCAACAAACGTTGTCATTCATGAGGACATGACGATCCAGCCCTCCTCAAATTGCTTGTCCTCAAGCAATCTGCTAAATCGGCTGCCTTGCACCACTTGAATCTTAAGGATAGTCTGGGACCGATACTTGCTGACCTGGCCGGCTCCTGTAACTCCCACAACTGATCAGCAAGAATAAAATACCATTCCCTATTAACCTCAGTGCGGTCCGGCATAGGATCAAGACTCTCAGAAGGAGGCAAGTCAAACAACAAGCAACACTTACCCCCTAAAACTGCACGAGATATACTATCATCCAGCATATCAAGTACGTGCATGCTAGAACTGTGCACCTGAAACAAATTGTGTACATGCGGATCAATCATGAAGCCATATGCACTCTGCACCATATACACACTGTGATACTCCTCCGTGAGCTGAGTCTGAAATCCCGGTGCACTAGTAGGATCCCAAACGCTATCAACATTACTCTGCTCAAGACCAGGATCAGATGAGTTACCCATATCAAACTCAAAGAGCGGATTGTCGTATGAAGATATAACATCTGTCTCAAACAATGGATTGGTCACAAACGGAACCAAACCACTAGGCTGATCCCAAACGACTGCCTCAGAACCCCCGGGGTACTGAGCATAACCATGCCTGGTCTGCGCAAAATCCTGCTCTACCTTCTCGCTCTTCCCACTAACGAGAGAGATAGAACGAAGGCTACCATCTGTAATCCCCCTCAACACATATTTCTTGCCCTGTACCTCAAATCTCATCTCCATTTTAGGCAAGTTGAGGGTGAACACACTAATGTCCTGCAGCCATCTCATACCCAGCACGAAATCCATCCCACCCAAGTTGAATACATAAAAGTCTGCCTGCAACTCATAATCAGTCAGCATGAGAGTGAGATTACAAATCCGTCGAGTGCAAGTGAGTGTATATCCATCTGCCACCCGAACTCTGAATCCAGCGAAATCCTCTGTCTGGAGTCTACATCTGCTGACAAAGCTCTCATCAATGAAATTGTGTGTGGCTCCAGTGTCGAGCATAGCAATACATCGCTGTCCTTCCACTAATCCCCTGAACCTGAATGAGTCATCCCGTACACTAGTAGATAATACCAACGGGGATAAGTTGGCATCGGGCCCAAACTCCATAGAGGCATTCCCGGCCTCTGCATGTTCTGAAACAACCTGCTGGTCTGAATCATCAGACTCGTCATCATCATAGTAAACCCACATAGCGCGGTTGGCTCTGCCCTTCGGTCTCAAAGGACAATCGTGCTCCTTGCTGTAGGGTGCTTTGCACCAATAGCAAAGTTGTTTCTTCCTGCATTCCTCCCGAGTTGCATCATCAATTCTTGCAACTGGTTTCCTTTTAGGCTCTGCAACTGGTGTATGACTCTCCTCAATAGGCAAGTTATTTGTTTTGGGCGGAAATTGTTTCTTTGGAGCAGCAAGCTCCATACTCCTTGCCTTACGCATCGCCTCCTGAAGTGTAGTAGGATCAAACGCCTTGACCCAACCTCTCATGGGTTCTGTCAAACCCTCAGAAAGGTATGATGAGTCTCGTTCTGAAATCCATGACCATGAGGCGCCACTCTGAAACTCACCCAGTATATGAATCAAGCGCTTTGTCTGCTGAGAAGTGGGGCCAGCCTCCCGAAATCTGATTTCCGGATCCTTCTTATCAAATCTCTCTATCAGTCTGCTGGTGAACTCCTGATAGGTATTGACCGCATGATGGCCTAGCGTGTACATGCCATGGTGCCACCAATCGTGTGCTACTCCGTCAAGATGTAAAGTAGCAAATTTAATTGCCTCATCCTCTTGCATAGGCCTAAGTGACAAGTAATTGTCCAGTTTCTGGACCCAAGACCTCACTGATGTCTTTTCAGACCCATCAAAATATGGCAATGTAATCTTGCTCACCGCATACTGCAAATCTCTATTCACCTGTGGCTGCTGCTGCTGATGCTGCGGGGGTCTGCGGTCAAATCTACCTCCTCCTCTGGGTTTATAGACATCTATAAACTTATGAAATGTAAGTGCCTGCCGGATCTCAGGCGCTACTGACATGTACTCACCATGAAATCTCGTCAAGTCTGCCACTGACATGCCATTATGTGGCTGAAACTCCTGATGCTGTACTTGATGCTCTGCCCCTGGAGTCTGAGGTGGAGTCTCTCTAGGTAAGAAAGTAGGCTGGCTTGGCCTACGCTCCTGGTAGATCGGTGACGGCTGTCTAGGTACGGATGCCAATGGCTGATCCACTGGTGCAGTCCCGCTCATCTGTCCAATCTGAATGTAGTGTGGCTGTGTGGGCGTACACTGTCTAATGGTACCCATCAGCTGAGACATCATATCCATCATATTATCGTGCCTCCGTCTAAACTCCTCATCGGTGATATCACCCTCTGCATGCGCCTTCCCTGGATCCCTGCGAGTCTCTGAGGAAGTCTCACGTTCTGCCATTAGGGTTGCAACACTGTTTTCACTACCGTCAGAATTGGATCTGTGAATACCAAGCACTCCTGACACTGTCTGACCTTCTGGGATAGGTGGACCTGTCCAATCCTCGTCTTTGCCTGTCCCTACGCCTCTAATATACTGAATAGGATCTCGGCTCATGAAAAAGCAACCAAAAAGCACACTGAATACTGAAAAAGCAACTGAAATAGCACAGGATGGCAGGATAACTGTGCTCTGATACTACGGTCAGAACCCTGGTGGTTCTCAAAACCCTAATTGTTTTTGTATTGTTTTTGCAAATTTTTGATTTTTGTGTTTTTGAAGTTTCTTACAGGCAAAATGAAAAATTGCGATTTCTCTAGAAATGCTAAGTAAATTCATAAAAAATTCAAATCAAATCTAAATCTTCTCAGAATGATCTTAAATATGCCAGAGTTCATAGGCGCACTGTTTTATTATTTTTTCTAGAGCTTTTACAATGAAGAAAGTTGATAAATACATAAGAAATGAATTATTTGTGAAAAGAACCTGATGGCGGCTGTAATAAATGCTGAATGGTACGGCCAGAAATAAGAATGAAGCTCCAGGCTCTGAAAACGATGCAAGATCTCCAAAATGTCCCAGAGAAATCCAACGCCTAGACCTCAATGCCAGAAACTGTAAGCAGAAGTCGAATCTCTGAAGGAATAAAGGTACGGCCTTGCTGGTACGGCCAGGTACAACAATGAATTAAAAAGTACGGCCTCTTGTAATATGTGCCAGAACACTGATAACTGATCTCTGCTCAAGTCGCCCCTGTCTGCTGATGATTATCTCTGAAAACCTCTGCCAAAAAGGATGAATAAGCACAATTTGTGATCTCTGTGTGAAATCACCAAGTGCAAGCTTCAGCTGGTATTTCACAGCCTCAGTCTGCCTGATCTCTGAAGAGTTTTCGTTCTCCAGAAACGTTCGTCTGCCAGAAACCCTAGGGTTTGCAAACTCCAAAGCTCAGATGCAAGTAGACAAAATTGAATAATAATCAAGATAGTTCGATTTTGCCTGTGAAAAGGTATATATTGCCTTGAAGAAAATTCGACCCAATCTTCATTTTAATAAATCATTTAAATTAATGATTTAATTTGCACTTTTGACTTAGGAGAAATAATTAATTATTGGCGTCCACTTTTAATGAGTATAGAATACTCATTAAGTCACATTTTAATAATTTATTATAAAGTATAATAAATACTTTATAATTAAGCCAAATAATTAAATATTTAAATATTTCAATAAAGTGACTTTATTATAAAGTCAAAATATTAAATATTTAATAATCCATTAAATACTCCTTATTTCTCCGTCTACACAACCAACTCAAATAACCGGGTCGCATTCGAAATAAAGGTTAAACCGTGTGCTCCCGGGCTCAAATAGTAGCTCACACCTAACTTTCTAAAAATAGAAAGTTCTAAAAGCAATGGAAGATTCGCTGGTCTAACCCGACACAACCGCAAAACCTGACGCTAAACACCGAAAGACCGTTCCGCATGACTGCGACACCCTCGTCACCTCACGAGATCTAAATAATAGGCTAACTCCTCGACAAACAAGGTCACTAAAACGGGAGACACAGTTTCAAATATGTGTGGTAAATGTGTCATTGGTAAATGTGTCATTGTGTTGTGATTATCATTATCATTAATATTTTGTCTTTTCTCCTTCGAGAGCATGCACTCTATATAATTTATCATCATTGTTGTTGTGTAGGTGCAAACACCAAAAAGGGTTTGACCAAGGCAAGCCCTTATACAACATAACAATTTTCCATTTGTCGATTTTGTAAGTTTTTAGGTTGCTGTTTTTTGAGCAGGATTTTACATCTCAACTGTTTCAGAGATTCCTAAACCCTGGCTCTTTTCCTTATTAGCTCATCATTGATAAACTAGGGTATGTTGATTATTCAAACATATTGGAAATATTGAATTCCATTTTTTACTATCATAGGTGTTTAGATAGTGCCAAGTCCGTACAAGTATCAAACCCTAATTTATGGCATCTTTCAAACACCTGCATGGCACGTCAGTGTCTGAAATAATCGACTCTAGAATTTAGTATCACGTTCCTCTATGTATCTCATACCCAAATATGCTCTTTATTTTTTATATTCATTCTATACATTTGTATTCTGTCACATTTTTTCAATTTGATCATAATTTTCCTAGTTCATTGCATCATCTTATCAATCCTTACATTCTACAACAAAAGGGACTAAAACCCTCAATCAAACCTGTTTGGCTCTCCCTTGAGGAAAGCAACCAAGCACAGGCCCTCGGTCGATTTTATGTCTCAATGTTTAAGGTGTGAAGAATAATTTAGATTACTTGACCTTTAGCCTATATCTCCCTTATTTCCCACCTAACATTTTGGTCAACCCAACTTAGCTTACATTTGTAGATCTTCTGATTTAATTGTATATTTTTGTTAATTTGATTTACTGGTTTAAAGCATTAAACTATTGAATATATTATTTACCATATGCAAAAATTGTATGTTTAGTTTAGAAAACAAAGCATTTGTATCCTTGTTCTCTTTTGTTGTTGTAAAATATAAACCTAAAAAACCTTCTATTCTTCTCACATATCATCAACATATTGATTTTGTCATCACTTTCTTCTATCTTTCACTTCTTAAGAACATTTGTGTCTTGAAACTTGTACTTGATTTATGAGTTCCATGACCCGATGTTCTCAATCCCACATTCTTGTGAGAATAAGTTATCGAATTATGGCTTCTTGTGCTCTTAATAGCTCTGATGTTGAGCCTATGTTTTTCAGCTCTTTCACCCAAGGAACTTTAGAAACAAAATCATCTTCGGATCCCATTATTACCTTTCCAATTATCTTTGAGTCACAAACTCCTCATGATTTTCCTAGGTTTGGAAACTCTATGGCCTATGTTCTTAAGGATCAAATTCATAAACTAGATAAGGACTTCCTTGGTCTTCGAAAATTCTCGAGTACATAATATTTTGTTGGAGAGGCTATCCCTCTTCTAGAGAATCTTAGGAAATTGTTACTTAAGGATTCACAAGGTGTGGAAGTTCTGCGTAGTTTAGGTCACATAGTGGATACAAATATTATGACATCAACTAGTTACATGAAGATTATCAATAATGCGTCCCTTCAAAACCAAATGGGGGCCCAAGTCTCAATACCCTTGATGACATCTCCTATTCCAATATTCACTTCTTTTAGTTATAACCATTGTTGCACAAATTGGTAATAATATTAACACTAATTTTAAAAATCCTATAAACCAATATATCTTTGTCCCGCCTTCCTCCAACCTCCCATTTACTTCTCAAAATGTCAATCCACCTATTTCCCAACATGTTGTTAGTCAACCTCGTCCACAATTTACTTACTAAAATGTTGATCTACCTATTGATGGATCTAGCCCTTTATATTCTACCAATTCCCAATCCATATCACTTGTCGATCCTATCATTAACCAACTCTTGCAATATGTGAGCTCTTTACAAAAAAATATTGAATATGAGTCAAAACTAATCCCAATCCAATCCTCCATCATACTTCACTTGTAGCCCATTATTGTTCGCAATCCTAAAAAATCTAATACCACAAAACATTGGAACACCCCATTTTGAGAAGTATAATGGAAAATGAGACCCTAATAACCATGTGTTAGCATTTACTTTATTATGCAATGATGTTTTATTCAAGGATACTCTATTAGCCAAGCTCTTTTCTTTGTCATTAAAAGACATGACCCTGTATTGGTTTTTTTCATTACCTAACAATTCAATCCATTCTCTTCAACAATTCATCAATCAATTTATCCAACATTTCCAAGCTAATATTGGACCACAAGTCACATTGACTTATTTGGTTCATTGTAAGAAAGGATCCAAGGAGAAAGTGACTGACTTTATATCATGCTATCAAGTCCTCTTCTTTCAAATCTCATATTCCATTATGGATGTTGGTGTGTAATTGGTTTTTATTGGAAACCTACAACCACACATTTGGGATAAGATTCTATTGATGTGATATCCTTCATTCACACATCTTTTCACAAACTTTTGAGATTACCAATTGATGGTTATCCAATATGAGGATTTTTCTTCATTGGCTTCCATTGGTCAATCTGAGGCTACCACTTCTAATTATCAATCATTCAAGAAACAAGATAAAAAAATCATAAAAAAATAATTCTTCTTCTTCCAACAATATCCAACCACAAGTTGCGACTACAACATCATATGTTGTGACTCCCTATCAATGTAAACCAAAGAATCAACAATTCTCACAACTTTCCAAATCCCTCCATTCCATTATGTTATAACTGCTTACCAATAACTTAATCTAGCTTCCTCCTATTCACCTTGTAGACACTACCAAACCTCTACCTCCTTATGACCCAAATTCCTTTTCTCAATATCATCAAACACTTGGACATGATATTGAGTGATGCATGTATCTTAAGCACCAAGTGTAGGACCTTATCGACTCTAATGTTATTCAGGTGGCCGGAGTGAATGATAAAGGAAATAAATTTATCACAACTCAAAATTAAAACTTGTAAATCTATACCAAACTACTAGCTAGTCATTCAAATAATCTTGTAGAGTCATTTGTTGATATATTTCCTGTTTCCATAACCTCTGATCATAAAAGTAAACCAGTAGATAATGTAGTTACCATAATAGATGCTCACCCTCACCAAGAACAAGTTAAACTCCTTCCTGATATCACTTTCACCCACATTGATGGGCCTCTCTTCATGCACCTAATGACCCTCTTTACATTACAACTAAAATTAATGATAAACCCACATGGGAAGTACTCATTGATCCTGTATGCTTGGTGAATGTAGTTACAGAAGAATCTTATTTAGAAAATTCCTTACAAGAAGATAAGAGATTACCAACAATATAAAATATCTATGTAGAGGAGCTTGAATTATGGTACTATCCCTATTCAAACCTCCACGCTCACATTATATACCTTCAAAACTATCGACATTAAGTTATTATTCTTCCTAGCCACTGTAGTAATCAAAACCAAAGTGGCCAAATGTAAGGTAAATTGGTGTTAATGGAGTATATTATCTAACTAGATTACCTCCTAGGTCTTATTCACACTATTTTACTAAGTTAACTTAAGATATTTTTAAGTTAATTATTTTTTGTGTCTCATGTCATATGATTTAAACACTTGTTATAATCCTATGTTATCCTATCTCATCACCTTTCTTATATAAGAAAGGTCCCTCATGTACTTTATGTATCCATTTGTATCATGTGTATACCTATGGTATCATAATATTACTTTTCATCATAATCAAGAAATTCATCCTCTTGCTACTCTCTTATGGAAGGCCAATATTTAGTTTTGCAAGTGATCCTAAGAGCTTGAGCCCATCATCGACTATTACATGGTATCAAAGTTTCAGATTGAAGTGGTGAAAAATGTGTGACCCTTTAGGGGAGATCTCCCTTTTGGGGGTTTCGACACCTTTTCCCTATTTCATTAAATAAAGAGAGGGTTTGATGGATCTCGAAAAGATATATGATAGACTTACAACTTGAAAGGTGAGTCAACCTACCCTTGACCAAATTCAAAATGACTTTAAGGATGAGATATAATAAATTAATTGACCTAATGATGCAAATCACTATTTTGATGCAAAAAGAGCATATCTGAGATATCATAGAGAAATTCGGACCTAAAAAATGGACTAAGCAAGAAATTGTGCACCTGTGGTATAAATTTGAGGTTGATTCTGTGGGAAATTTCCTTCGAGGGCACCATTGTCCTTGTAGATATTTTCCAGATCTATTTTCGCAATCCTTAAATGTTGAATCAAAACTTTTGTTTTCCACTTGTCACACTATCAGATCACCATTGGATAATTTTGTAACTGAGTTTTTGTGAGTTGTCAAGATGTAGGGTTCGATTGCAATAATAAATAATTGATCTTCAAACTTCCTTCAATACTCTTCAAAGCTAAAGCCAACATGGTCAAACAAAGAAGAAAGGTTGTGCCATTTAAGGGCTTTCCTTAGTCAAACCCTGTGTTAGTGTTTCCACTTCCACAATGGCAATGTCAATGATTAAGGGATAAATGATAAAAAGGAATGATGAATCAACAAAGTTCTACAACTCACCACCCTTCAATGGCTTCCTTGAAGGACTGAAGTCATACAAATCTCCTCAAGGCTTGAATCTTGCTTGCTTGAATTGCTTGGAGACCTACAAGGGTTAGTCTTTACAAACAATATGAAAACATAAACATGAATGAACTCATACACACTTTTACATGATGCTTGGGTCTTGAATTGCTACAATAAATCACTAAAATACTTCTCTTGACTTGCTTGATAATGCTCTTGACAATAATTCTTGCTCAATAATGCTAGATATCCCTTTCTTCTTTCTTGTTAGTTTTCAAATAATGCAATAACTAGTTATTTATACATAATTATTCTTATTTCTCAAAATTCAATCCCAACAGCCGACTTTAGATATTTAAATTTCAAATAATAAAATATCGACACTGACATATTTGAATTTGGAGTCAAAATAGGGGGCATATGCGCCCTAGAATATGCCAATGTCCTAGAGCTATTTTTTGGAAATTAAGGAATCGGGGGAAAACTATTAAATGAATGCATTTGTTTTGTGCTTGCAATTTGTTAAAAATTGTGCCCAAAGGATAAAGGCACAATTTGTTTTGTGCTTGAAAACTATTAAGGAGTCCTATTTCCACGAGCATGCTTTCCTTAGTGAGAAAACCTTGTTTCTCCTCGCGAAATTGTAGAAAGTTTACCACGTGGCAGATTTTCCACAAGTTTGTTAACTTTTTTTGATGGGTTCTTCTTCTTCCTATAGATGTGTAGAAAACCTGCCATGTGGCACATTTTTTGTGAACACATGTCTTTTCTAAATTGCTTTGCTTTTTCTTGTTGATGCATGGAAACGATGCCGCATGACATCCTTTCTGTGGATACGTCAGCCCTTTCTGCCTAGTCTTTCTTCATCTCGTGAACATGTGGAAATGATGCCATGTGGCACCTTTTCTACAAGTCTGCTAAGCTTTTCTGAAGTTTCCTTTTTGACCTATGAAAACGATGCCACATGGCATCCTTTCTGTGTGTCTGCCCCTCCTTTCACCAAACCCTTTGGTCATTCCGTGAAGGTACAGAAATCATGCCACGTGGCATATTTTCTACAATTCCATTGAGTCTTTCCAGTGGGCCCCTTCTACGTCTAGGAATGCACAGAAATGATGCCACATGGCAACCTTTCCGTGAGTCTGTGGTGTTCTTTCACCTCACTCTGTTTCTTCCCGCGAACACATGAAAATCCTACCACATGGCATGTTTTCCACATGCCCACCCTTTCTTTCTAATACGTTCTATAGACCGTGAGAGAGTGAAAAGATGCCATGTGGCACGTTTTCCACTATTATGCCAACCTTTTTCGACAAGCCCCTTTTTAGCCTGCGAAAGAGTGAAATCTTGCCACGTGGCATGATGAGTTTTATGTTAAAAAGGTTAAAGTCTTTTTAGGTTTTATTTTCATCCAGTCGAGACTTTGAGTCCCAAAAGGATTTTTGAACTTAAGGTTTGAAGTGTTCAAGTCCAATCAGGATCCCCAATCTTGATCGGCACCCTTTCCCTCTTATCCTGTCGAGACTTCAAGTCCCAATTGGAATTTACAACCTAAGGTCCGACAAGTCCAAATTCGATTAGGATTCTTGATCCCGATAAAGATCTTCTCTCTGATCCTATCAAGACTTCGAGTCCCGATAAAACTTTCAAACCTAAGGATCAAAAGGTCCAAGTCTGATCAAGATTCTCGATCTCGATCAGTTTTCCTCTTCCCTTTTCCTCTCATATTCGGTTGGGACTTCGGGTCTTGATGGGACTTTACACCAAAGTTCTAAATGGTTTAAATCCATTCGAGACTTTTGTTCCCAACTTCTTCTCTCTTCTTACTTTGTTCTTATCGAGGTTTTGAGACCCAATTAGGCTTTTGGACCAATGGTGCAAAATTCTAATTTTTTTTTGGTTTTTAGACCCGATTTTCTTCCTCGTCTACATTTCAAACTTTATTTGGACTTTTAGATTTTTGACCTAATAGTCTGAATCTAATTTTTGTTCCCACTCCCACCCTCCAGTTCTTTCATTCCTAGGATCCTATCAAGGTTTCGGAACCCGATCAGACTTTTGGACACTCTGTGATATTTTCATGTTTTTCACCATAATGTTGTAACAACTTTCTCAACTACCAAATTTGATTCTTGCGACTACAGGGGTGATCTTAAATGTATTTTCAACCTTGGAAAATTGTCTCTTGATGTATGGCATGCATTTCCAAATGTATAATTGATCATTTTTTCAGCCATAAGTTTGTAAAATTTGTGCAAAGCTTTTGCATGGTATATTTTCAATATAATAAAGATGTATGGGTATGTTTGAGGATTACTAAGTAAACTCTCTTAATATTCTGTAACCATCTTGGAGATGTATTGATTTGATTCTTGGGGCTATAGGGGTGATCTAAAATGCATTTTAAACCTTAGCAGATTGTCTCCTGATGTATGGCATGCATTTCCAAATGTATAATTGATTAGTTTTTCAATCATAAGTTTATAAAATTTGTGCAAAGCTTTTGCATAATATATTTTCAGTATAATAAAGGAGATGTATGGGTTTGCTTGAGGATTACTAAGTAAACTCTCTTAATATTCTGCAACCATCTATTGTCTTTCTAAGTGTATGTGTAGAGTGTAGCTTGCCTATGCATTTTAAAAGGCATAGTATTTTGTAGTGACTTGATCAAGTCATTGTCTTGTTTCAATTATTGCATCTTTGGTTAAATATAAAGACTTTGTTGCTCAATGGATAAAGGCTATGGTTTGTAATTGGCTTTCTCTCCTATCATTTTGAACATACTCCAAACACATCAACTCAAAAAACCTTTAAATTTTTTCTTTATGTGTGCTTTACTGCCATGTCTGAGTGAACACAACAATACAAGGGTGTATCATAAGGTCTGACAAGTCCAAAACTGATTGGGATTCTCGATCCTGATAGACATCTTCTCTCTGATCGTGTCAAGACTTTGGGTCGCAACATAAATTTTGGACCTAAGGACCGAAAGGTCCAAGTCTAATCAAGATTCTCAATCTCAATCGGTTTTCCTCTTCCCTTTTCTTCTCATATTTGGTCGAGACTTTGGGTCCCAATGGGACTTTCAACCCAAAGTTCTAAATGGTTTGAATCCGTTCGGGACTTCCATTCCTAACTTCTCTCTTCCTTCTTTGTTCTTGTCAAGGTTTTGAGACCCAATTAGAATTTTGGACCAATGGTCCAAAAGTCCAAATCTGTTTTGGTTTTTTGGACCCGATTCTCTTCCTCATCAGGATTTCAAACTTTTGGATTTTTGACCCGATAGTCTGAATCCAATTTCTATTTCTCCTCTTGCCCTCCAGTTCTTTATTTCCTAAGATCCTATCGAGGTTTCAAAACCCAACCGAACTTTTGGACACTCTGTGATATTTTCACATTTTTCACCATAATGTTGTAAAAACTTGCTCAACTGCCAAATTTGATTCTTGGGGCTACAGGGGTGATCTTAAATGTATTTTCAATAAATCCAAGAGGGAAAAAATGGCAATCATGCTTCTTTATGATTCTCAAGCCCCCTTTCTGTCAGAGATCCAATCTTGGCCATGATTTGTTGCTAATTTCATGGGGGTTGTGTTCCCCTTTTGTGTGGTCATTAATGTGGAGTCATGGCATGGGTGTTAGGACCTGTGTGGCATGATATCTTCCAAATTTGGATGTTCACTTGTCTACGTGTGATTTTCTAGGATTTCAAACTCTATCCTTGGCCCTTCCTCCTTCAAAACTTGTAGAGGTATAAATTGCACTTTTGTGCTCATTCTAAGGGTTAGAGTTTTCAGTCAGGTTTTATTCTTGTAGCGCAAAAAAATGTATCATTGACATTTTTACGCTCATTTGGGTCTTTCTTATGGATGTTGGCCTAGTTTTTCCTAGATTTAATGTTGTAATGTGGTCAACACATTCACATTAGGTCTTAGACCTTTGTGAATCAATAAGAATTCTATGATGTCTTGTAAAAGTGTTGTGAAGTGTTGTAATCCACTTTCACACTTTTCTAGGACTTTTTTAATATAATTCACTTAAATAACCTCTCTTTATCACTTACCAAGCCTTATTTCAAAGCGTTGTAAAGTGTTGTAACAAACTTTCACACTTTTCTAGGCTTGTCATCAATAATTTGACCCTTTCTTATGTTTAAATGACCCCTTTATACACTTGCAGGCCCTACTTAAGTGTATTTTAGAGAATAATCCCATTAAACATCATTTAATACACTTTAATTCCCGACACCCATTAAAATTGCCCTGGTGGGACCAAGTCGCCACTAGGGGCGACTTAGTCCCACTTGGCCCAAAAATCAAAATTATTTTAAATTTCTAGCGAGATATTATTTTCTAAACCTTGAGGTCGGCCTATGATGTGGTATTTTTGAGAAATTATGTATAATCATGTATAGGGTTTTTCCTCTCATTTCACCCTAATTCATTCACCTAACATCTTAATCATCATTCATCATGCATTCAAGTCAAGCAAGTTAGGGTTAGGTCATTCAGAGAGCATTCAAGATAATTTTTCAGACATGTTCAAGGGCAGATTCTTTATCTATTGTTGCAGAAATTCAAGATCTATCATCATAGCAAGTTTCTAATTCCTTCATTTCATGATTCATGCTTCATCTTATTTCTTCATTTGGTTTAATTACCTAAAAGGGGTTTGACCAAGGAAAACCCCTATTCCCTAACATTCAACATTTCTCTCTCTTTCTTTGTGTGTTTGCAGATTTGAGGGCTTAGAGATGATTGAATGATTGGTTACAAAGTTTTTGAAGACATGTTCTTGTTGGCTAGGTCAAAATATCCACAAAAAGTCACTTATAGTGTCAAAAATCAAAGTTTAAGATCCGGATACCTGGAGGAACAAAAAGTGTAGACCGAGAGCTTCCGTTTCCACTCTCGGATTTTCAAAAAAGCCAAAGTGGACTAATTCGCACTGTACACGTTTTTTAGAGTTTTCTATAGATTTGGATACCCATTTGGCTAAAACAGGCTCTGGTGCAGTTTTCCAAATCTAGGACTAAGTAGCCCAGAATGGCGTGTCTCAGTAGGTCAAAATTTTAGGATCAGTAGCATTTCCAATCTCCATTCCAGTCTGCAACACATTTCCAGGTGCACCTCTTCAGTTCTACGGTTTTTTGTTCTATTTCATGATCATTTCTAGGTCATTTAGTTTATGTTGCATACTACACTATGTTTTCAAACATTCTTTATTTTACAAGTTTACACTTAGTGGTGAACCCTCATTTGTTGTCATTACTTCCCTAGAACTCTCCCTCAATTAGATTTTGATCTTCTTGGCATTGAAATCTCAAGGGTTTGTTCTTGAATGAAGCATTGATCTTTGTCTCTCTCCTTTTAGGTGCAAAACCCTAGAGGTGCAAGAGGTGACAAAAATCTTCACTACAAATCCAAAGAGAAGCAATTATAGAGCCAACAAAAGAAAGTATTTACAAGAAACCCTAGGTTTCAATTTCTAATTCTAGGTAGAGATATTTTATAGTGTAATGATTTGGGTTTGTTCCCAAGCTTGTAATAACATTTGAAACATTGAAGATTGTAAGATTAAAGGTAGAATCAACCTTAGCAAAGTGTCTCTTGATGTATGATATGCATTTCTCTAGATGTATAATTGATTAGCTTTTTAGCTAGAAGTTTATAAAATCCGTACAAATCTTTTTCATAGTATCTTTTCAATATAATAAAGGAAATGTATGGGGATGCTTGAGGATTACTAAGTAGACTCTCTTAATATTTTGCAACCATCTATTATTTTTCTAAGTGTATGTGTAGAGCCTATCTTTCTTAATACATTTTAAAAGGCATAGTCTTTTGTGGTGACTTGATTAAGCCATTTCCTTGTTTCAGTTATTGCATCTTTGGTTAAATCTAGAGACTCTATTGCCCAATGGATAAAGGCACCGGTTTGTAATTGGCTTTCTCTCCTATCATCTTGAACACACTCCAAACACATCTACTCAAAAAACCTTTAAAGTTTTACTTTATGTGTGTTTTATTGCCATGTCTGAGTGAGACAACAATACAAGGGTGTATCATAAGTTCATGATCACATACTTATATGGTATATTATCTATTCCAAGGATGCTTAACCTTACCTATCCAAACTAGCACATAGGTATATTATGATACTAGTATTGGGATACATTGTGTAGTGGGTAGAGTTTGTTGTAAGGTATTGCATAATGTTTCAAATCATCAATTTGGCATCTTAGGGAAAACCCCCTTGGTCTTGCAAAGATAGAAGTGAAGGAGGTCTTACCCACCTCAATCATTGGTCCTTAGCTTCCTGACCTGAATATAGGTTTGTGGTAATTTTCCAAGTTTGACACCCCTCGCATCTGGAAGATTATCAAACATTATGGATTTGGGGCCAACAACTTTAATCACCAACACCTTGAAAGTAATATTTTAATGGTGTAGCATCGAATAAAGTAACCCTTTTTAATGCTTAGTCTAGGAATTAACAATTAATGATAAAATATACTTAATTGTGCCTTATTTAGGGTGTTGTAAAGTTTTTTCTTACACTTTCACACTAATCTAGAGCTTAATTAACCTTTAATTCAAATCTAATACCAATAGTACATATTACAGAGAATCTATCTCAACATTAATGATATTTTATAACATCAAATTGTAGCAAGGTGAATTCCCTAGAAAATTGTACTTAGTTCCCATTCACTACTTTGGGTGAATGGGTCCTCACCTAGGACACCCTTTTAACATATTGAATGGGTTTGTAATGATATTTTGTACCACTAGAAAGCTTGGTCCTAAAATTGTTTTGAAATATTGCGTTGGTGGATCCTCCTCTGGACACCTTTTGAATTTATTTGTGGTAAGGTTTAATGATTTTCAATCCTAGATCATGTAGAAGCTTGGATTGTTGAATTTGAGGTTAATCCAGTTTAAATACCAATAGGTTAATTGTCACATAGTTTCACAGAAATTTTGTATGACGCCATGAAGGATCAGGCAAGAGCATTATAAACATTCAAAGGCATTCAAGGCCTGTATTAATTTTATTACAACAATTCAAGATCCTTATCGTCATGTCAAGAGCATAATGTATCAAAGCATGTTGTTGAGCTGAGTGTGTTGATTGAAGATCCATTGGCGAGCATTATTTACTCTAATTTAGAATTAAGATCTACATTCTTCATGGCCACTTCATTTTATATTGTTGATTTAAAAGAAAATTTTCATGCTATCATTATTCACATTTCATGTTCTATGTTTCATGTTTCATATCCTTATCTCATCATTTGGTTTAATTACCTAAAAGGGGTTTGACCAAGGAAAACTCTTATTCTCTAACAATCAACAATTTTCCTCCTCTTGATGTGTATGATTGTGGTTTTGAGTTGAAAATCAAGTGGAAAAAAAGATTGAAGCAAAGTTGTCAAAATACCAAATTGCGGTTGTCATCTACATTGCGAACTCTGATAAAGCTACAATTTGTTGGTTTCTACCAAGAGGTGAGAGTGTGAACCTTTAAGAATAAAACCCAAAAGCAGTTTGAGGAAACCTATGAGGGGACCCATTCGCCACTTGGGGCGAATGAGTCCTCAATGACCTAAAAACAACAATTTTTCAACAAGGTACACATTGTTTCAGCCTCTCAAAACTTCCCTTATTATTGCTATAACAGTTAGGATTAATTTTTTATTATTATTTAGGCATTTTAGCCCTCATAATTGAATGAAACATTCCTACAAAAACATAGTGTTTTATCATCTTGTTAATTAATTTTGATAAACCCAATTTTTTGATGTTTCAGGTGGACAACATGGCAAGATCTCTTTTGAGTTTCGACTCATCCCTATTTTCTATTGAACATTCAGAATACTGAGAGGGGAGGAGGGTGAATGAGTATTTTATAACTTTTTGAACATAGAATATTCAATCACCAAACCATATTAACAAAAATAAGGAGTGAAAGCAAGAATCATCCACAAAACCACAAAACACATGAACACCAATATTTTTACATGGAAAACCCAAAATGGGAAAAACCACAGTGAGGATTAGCTCACAATATGTTATATTTGGATATAGTATATTACAGGGGCTCACTGTCAGGACACACTGTCCTTACAAGGCTCACATCCAGAGTTAAGTACAATACAAAAATGGCCCACTACCAAAGTATGAACTGATATAAAGTGCACCTCTCTTGTGTTGTATTTCAATTCCTTTGAAGCTCTAAATATAAAGTATTGCTCTTCTTAGCAGTCGCTCAACAACTCTACTCTAATTCTAAGCTCTTACCACTAAATTCACATGCTCACAACATCTAACACTACTTCACTTGATATGTCATTTATGCCCACTCATCTGTCTATGTCACACCCCTCAATTCCAAAATATCTCATTTATATATACCCAAATATATCCGCACACATTGAAATTAGGTCGACCTAATTAGATGTAAACAAAACAATCCAAAATAGCTTTTTTTAGCACCACACAAGATTCAAAATCATCTTCACGCCCATGCAATACTTAATTTAAGTCAGCAAGGATTTAAAATAGATCCAACTAACATCTACAATGTATATTTAATCTTCTCAATACACATCATGTATTAGGTTGACCAAGAATAGGATCTAGAATCACCAAAACTTCCAATCATACACACCTTCCAGATTCGATATTTCTTCAGTTTCTCATTTCACCGACATCAGTGAGGCTAACTTTAGAACCGCAGGATCCAAACATTCTTCTCAAGAAAATGTGGAATCTCCCATGCTGGTATACTAAACAGAGAGATGACAATGATATACACATTTGAACTTTGTCATTGATATCTTCTAGTACTCTTCACACAAATTCTCGAGATCTTGAATATAGTTGTTGTTGGACTTGCCATTACACCAAAAAATTGACCTGTTAATGCCCAATACAAGCTTCGGTTAAGAACCACAGGAGGTGGTTAGACCATGTCACAAACCCAAGCGCTAGTGCTACAAGGAAGACCAAGGGTCACACCTTGCAACAATCCCCCCCAGTACAAGCGTGGGGTTTGAACCTATGACTAGCTCCGATACCAATTGTTGGACTTGTCGTTGCACCAAAAGATTGACCTGTCAATGCCCGATACAAGCTTCGGTTAAGAACCACAGGAGGCGGTTAGACCATGTCACAAACCCAAGCGCTAGTGCTGCAAGGAAGACCAAGGGTCACACCTTGCAACAATTGTATGAGCTAGTCATAATGATATGGTTAAAAGCGCGGAGTTATACCTCTTCTTGTGGTGAAATGCGGACCAAAAAACCGACGCACTAACCACAACACAATCAGTAGAGAACACTTAACCATATTTCTGATAGATCAACTTTCCGGTATAGTTAGTATTTGTACAAATGACAAAAAAATGCTTCCCCACAATGTTGACATCAATGACAACACTAGGCCAGATGAATCAACCGATGTACACACTTCATGCTCATGTTCCCAAGTTGCATCAACAATAACAAACTTCCAAACTTCCAACATTTTCGATAGATCTTATATACGTTAAAAGGAAATTTGTAGCCATAGAGAACTATTTCTACATAACCCCATGAGAGAAAATCAAACAAACAAGTATTCAAAATCCTTAATGAAAAATAATAGACAAGTAAACTATCAAAATGACATAAAACATAAGCTAAGAAACCCCTCATGAGGAAAAATACAACCTACAAAAGCATTGACATTCAATGTATTATCTCATAAATAAAGATTATAATACATCTACAAAGTCTCCATTAATACCTCTGAAACATCAAGTTCTCTACATGTGTTCCATATAAACAATGAAATAAGAATCGTATAACCTATTGGAAAAACAAGGATAGACAATTGAGAGGGGCTGAGGGGTTGAGGTGAATCAATTATCCCAGAACCTTTAACTTTTCAAACTTAATTTAACTTTAATCTCAAATATAATGAATGAACAATAAACCATAAACAATCAACACATCTAACACATAGAGAACACCAATATTTTTACGTGGAAACCTTGTTAGGGGAAAAACCATGGTGGATGTCAATCCACAAGATTATACCCTATTAAAAAGTATAAAGAAGTATCAATGGGAGTGCACATGCATTCAGGCACACTGCCTAGAGCTCATTGCTCAAAATCTGATGGGCTGTTGTCTTACGAGATTTCAGATTATAACCATCGGTTTGAGCGGGCGGCTTCTTCAAAAGCGATTCTGATTCGATTCGCTTACAATTTTCACTCCTCTACACACTTCATCTTTCTTACTCTGCCTTGATGATATTTACACACATAGGCATGAGCATACTTCGAATTAGAACAAACAACACTCTTATATATCAACGTTATATCAACGACTTTTATCGTGAAATATAGAAACATGAAACATATACACAATGTATTTAAATTTACAAATAAATTTTCAATACGAATCCGACACATGATAATATTATGTGGCCCCAAAACAACAACATCAAGCGTGCCAAACATTCCAATTCTAATCAGGATCCACAACCACGTTACAACCACCATGTTGGCCAAAAGAACACAAAAGCGGTACACAGAAAAATCTAAAGCCACGGGCACGATCCAAGTGGACATGCAACAAAGATAAAGAATGATCCTAGAAGCATCCATGAGCATCAGGACCATGGAAGCATCATGTGGCTGAGATTACTAGAATCTATGCAGCTTCAATGAAGACATGGGCAAAACTCAGAAACAACATGAACAAACTATTCTATATAGGGTCAAATCAACTGTCTGAGCCCTCTGCAAACTTCCGATGAGATAACTTTAAATGCATTCAACAGCAACCCTTTAATCCACAATGAACATCAATATCATAAAACGACTTTTCTACTGACCTTCTGGATACGGTCAACACAACTCTTCTTTCATTTTCTATTTTATCCTTGACATATACAACCTTCGGCCTTACGCAATGCTAATAGTGTTGACATAATGAACACGCATCAACACAACCACAACATCCAACATAACCACACATCCTAATTCATTCTTCATCTCCTCATATATGCAACCTACAAGAGATTCTCAAACTAGCCAACCTCAATAGCTACTTGTGTTTATGTTTATAGAAATAAGCTTACAAAAAACCAAATGGTATTACATAAACTATGTGACTAATACCATAAGCTTATAAAATCATTTTCCTCATTTACTTTTTAGTACTATTTTTTTCATTTTTGGTACTAAGTTTTCCCAATATTAAATATTTTCGCATTATACAAACCCTCATTCAATATTTATCTTGATGTTACATACAACATATAAAATGACTCCAAGAACATGTCTAATATGTGTGGTGTATAAGGGTTGGTCTTTGTTTAAATTGAGCAAACTCATCTAGGACAAGTTGTAAATTTTCTATATACTAATGTTCTACAAATATAATCTATTTTATTTCCATTCAAAGTTTAAACCACTTTGTAAGATTCATTTAGTAAATCAATATAAGACATGTCTTCAATGTCATTAATTCATATTGTCTCCATTGTTGTTTAAATGACTTAGGGAATTCAGGGAGTTCGTCTGTTCAACCTTGTTGTTAGTTGGTTTGCATCTAAAGGGTGTAGTGAAATTATTTTACTTTGTGCAGTTTGTGGAAGGGTAAGAAATATTTCTTGACCAATATGTGAAGCATTTAAATCAGCTATGGATTATTAAGTAGAGTTGTATTTTTGGGGTAGAAGGGTGTTTGAGAGTCTAAGCTCTACAAGACAAAGCCAATAAAATAAAACTTATTTGAATGTTAGTATTTGCTTGGTCATTGAGGTTTTATCTAGATTTGATTATGTTATTAAAGGAATAGCCATTGGTTTGGTAGTTGAAGGTTGGCCAAATCCAAACCCATGAATGAACAAAATATTTAATGAAAAAACTCTTTTTTATTTTATTTTCTTGTTCTGCTTAATCATTCGGAATTGGGAAGGAGCATAGATACCATATTTCCAGACACAGCATGTGTTTATGATTTGCCTCCATAATTGATGTGTTGATACCTCTCTATAAAAGGTAATAAAGCTGGTGTGATACAGGCTAGCCTTAGGTCTTGCAAGCATAAAGTGCTGAAGAGATCTGGCTATCTCTTGTCCATTGACATTACATCTCTTGGTGAACTATGCTAAGGGTTTGCGTCTCTTAAGAGAAGGCACTAAAAGTAAGTTCTAGAAGAACTGACATGCCATTATAAAAGATGTTGTTTGGTATGGTGACGGATGGATGAATTGATGGCTCAATCATTTCACTAAAGATATCTTGAGTGAAGAAGAAGTTATGCATGAAGATGAAAATGCAGTGGATAAGCCGTGGTATATTGCTTGAACGCCGCAATATAGGAAATCACAACATATTTAATACGGATAAAGTTTAAAACTCTAACAGGAAACTTATTAGGAAAAGAAAATACTATCATGAAGGAATTTACTTCAACATCAAACATTAGCTGTATTTCAAAGTGGAACACTCGCGCTTGAGGCAGATTCTCAAGCTGGATTGAACTAACTTTCATCATCTTTGATGTGAGCATATAGATCAGAAAAATTTAAAAGCATGTGAAGACAAAGTTTGCGCTTTTGCATACTTCTGGTGATAGGTCAATCCACTGTTTGAAATGTGAAAACTACTGTTGTGCAGGTCGTACATAAATATTTTACTTCTCAGTTCATTTAAAGATTTATTCAATAAGAGATGGTGAAAATGAGAAGTTCATTTTCAAATTGAATATGATGCCCTTCAAAAGTAAAAATAACACCAACTAAGGGAGGACCTAGTTGTACCTTACCCCTAACCTCAAAATCCATAAATTTCAAATCACTCCCAATTTTTTATAGTAGCTTACTTGGCAAGTCTCCTGCTTATAACTTTCGTTTCAGGGCCACATCAGCATGCTTTTGTCAAGGTGTCCAAAAAGGCCCCAAAAAAATGAGACCAATACTTGTGCATTCACAACATGGGTAGTTGAGCGCTGATGTGGCATCACATGATTGGTTGCTTTTTAGATCAAAGGAATACATTTTGTTTATTTATGGGTAGTCAAGTCACAACTATTGGACATTATATAAACAACTACTATCACAACTATTGGGCATTATATAAACAACTACTATCACAACTATTGAAACATGCTCAACTAGGTCCTCTCCCCTACTATCTCATAAACAATCTGTGACCTTGTGAATGTTAAAAAAATTATATTGTATATTGTATTTGGAGTTCCCAATAAACTTTCACCTATCAATCAACTAATCCTTTATAGTGAAGACATGATTCTCCCCACCTAACGAGTATTTGAAATAATATTTTCGCTCCGAAAAACTTGCGCTTTTCCCGCCTGGTTTTAAAATCTGCTCATTCTGAGCGGGTATGAGGTACCTACTTTAAAGTTTTGTTGAAGGCCACCTAACAGAACCCTCTCTGCATTTGCGCAATGATGGCATGCAGGTAGAGTCTAGCAAGCCTTGTGGATGGCAGTACAAACTTGCCTAAACGCAACTTGCACTTGATCGATGTCGTGCAGAACTCGTAGCCACAATATAAATAATTTTTTTCTGGTTCTTTAGACTTAATTTTATTAAAGATGTGAAAAGTGTCTATTTCTTTGAACGAGTTTTTAAATCTCCAATATTCTCGAACTTTCGAAAAAAAAATAGTATCTAATTTGCCATAGCTTGCAGAGTATAATCCAGAGGGAGAAGGAGATTCTTACCTGGGGCTTGCAAACTCGTACAGCTTCCCCGTCTGCGAGAAAATGATAAGCCCAACTTCAGCCTCGCACAGAACAGAAAGCTCGGTCGCCTTCTTCACCAGTCCCCCCTTGCGTTTGGAGAATGTAACCCGACGATGTACAGGGTTCTGTATCTTTTTCAGATGCACCTTTCCCCTCACCATTCTTTTCTATTCGTAGAAACAGCAGTTCGCAGGGTGCCAAAGACGTCACACAACTGGCTCCCCACCACTCAAATCACGATATGAATAGATATGTCACTTGTATGATCCTTTAAATTACGTACTTTTTTAACCTTAAACAATTCCTACTTGAAGTCTGTACATTGCAGTTTTCGGACGCAAATCTCGTGCTTATGGTTTTCACGAATAGCGTGCCCACGAGCTTAAAATAGACCGCTCATATAACATCGTACAAGAGGTCGGCAAGATCTTACCGATCTCCAGCTTCTTGTTTTAACTCTGACCGCGGCTATGACACTACAGAACCTGCAGACAAGTCGGGGATTAAATTTGACGGTCGTCTGTGGACAGGATTTAATTTGAGTTGGCGATCATTTCAATTCTTCCCTGGACCACGCTTGTACAGTTTATGTTACCTAATTTTAGGTAAGAATGATGTTATATAAAAACCAAAACATCAAAGTTAGAGCAGTTAAAAAACTGTAAACTATTTAGGGGAAAGGAATTAGTAGTGAGCTTGTTCCAATAGTTGTTAGAGCAGTTGTTGATTTAATGTTAAATATTTTGAATAATATTGTGATGAGTATCCATGGTTGAATGAAATGTATTCTTTAGATCTAAAAAGCAATAAATCATGTGATACCACATCACTGCATTAATAAAACATAACTAAGTGCACAACTATCGGTCTAACTTTTTTTCGCGCATTTTTTGAATGGATTAGAAGAATGTGGAATGAGGGATCTTAAGATATGTTTCAATATCAAAAGATCTTGGATGTGGATGTACTAAAGCTCAAATTACCATTTAGATCAAGCTCAAATTAGGATTTGATTTAAGCTCGTAGTAGGATGAGTTGGAAGATATGGTGGGAGGGACTCCTAATGTTCAAGGATGCAATTAGACTGATGAGGTGATTGTTGGATGGGCAGTTGATAGTATCCTTTCAACTGTGGTCAAGATCTTATGTCAAAGATCGATTAGATGGATTTCCTACTTGAGATAGGCCAAGTTCTCAAGCAAGAGAAGATATTGATGCAAACTATACCACTAGTTCAAGGTGAAATAGCTTGAATGATGGATTACTAACTTGGGATAGGCTAACTTGTTCCCAAGAAAGTGTTACAATGGATGATTGATTTAGGATTTAGGATCTTGATTAAGTATCTAAGGTCAGATTTTGGATTGAGGATGATTTGGATGTCGATATGATAAGTTTCGTTGAATCTTTGTTCAAAAGGGGGATGATGTTTTGGATAGATTGATGGTGGTCAATGAGATGAAAGTGATTGCTTTGGGCTAGATATAGAGTGGAAAAATGATTGGATTGTTATTTTGGGCTTGAGAGGACACTAGCTATCCATGATAGGAAGGATTTGCTCTCTTGGATTTTGTATGGGAAACAGGTATGCCCAAGAATAGTACAGAATCACCCAAGAAGTTCAACAAAATCATCCAAGAGAAAGATCGCCCAAGAATAGGGTGTATTTGCCCAAGTAAAGGCAGAATCGCCCATCAAGGATGTCTAATGACAAGATGATGACCTAAGTGGGTCTGCCCAAGAACAAAGTGAATACGTCCAAGGGTGACTAAACAGAGATGGGATGTGACTACTTGGGGATCTGCCTAAGAACATAGTGGATTCGCCCCAGAAGAAATGATGGGTTAGATTGGGGTTCACCACTTAGGTAGATCCACCCAAGAATAGAGCAGACTTGCCCAAGAGAGAGTTGATCTGCCCAAGAGAAGATTGAAGTCACCCAAGGATGACTAAATAGAGACGAAAAAAGGACCAAAGATTACAATCACAAAGATAAGATAGTCGATGATGAGATGGACTAAAGATATGCACTGGTAGGCACAAGAAGACATGCCATAAAGCACAAACCTAGATTACTCAAGTAGATGAGTTAACTTAGTGTAGACCCACCAACCAAAAGGCTAATATCTCAAGATCGATGTGATGCACCTCTCTTTCAAGAGTCGATAGATAAGGATCTAGTGGCACAAGGGATCACCTTTTCCCTTTTTTTAGAGGTCCTAAAACCTTACCCAAAGAGTTCCTATCTCTACTCAATGAGATACATGTGAGTAGCTTAAGACATGATATTGTACCCTGCACCACACTAAGCGATAGTCGAAAGGTCTTAAGCTAGGCTGAAACAGGCAATCTACTGAGTCCTCTAAATACCAAGAGGGTATATGAGGCACATCCATGAACACTAGCACATCACAAGTGTGGGTTGAGAATGTCAACTAAGTTGTTCAGATCAACCCTGCACTCCTAGATTGGTATCACTCAAACAGCAAAGCTTCGCTAAACATGACATGACTAGATTGGGGTATAACTTTTCTTCTCCCCCCATTGTATACCTGTCAATTCACGTGGTTGAGTTCATCCCTTGGGGTGATGAAATCCCCAAGCACGCCTCCTAAAGGGAAGGATATACTAGACATTTTTTATCTTTAGGCCTTCCTGAAGTGGAAGGAGAGAGCATATGTGCAAGCTAGCACTCTTAGGATACACCAGAAGACTTAGATTACTAGTGGTTTTTGATCCCCAAGCTCATTGAATGGTGCAAGGGGAGAGCATATGCCAACGAAGAATCCCAAATAAAGCACACAATAAATTGACCCTTTAGAAATTGAAGTGTGCCTAGATTAGTGATAAAAAGAAGTCTTTGACTGCAAACCTACAAAAGATACGTTAGTAGTTTATGATTTTTGATCTTTGGCAAGTGATATCAAGTTGCACAAGAAGATGATTAGATGCCAAAATTGGTCTAAAGAAAGTGAATGTTAGTCCAAAGGGGGTTGGGACACCCACCCCAACAATAAAGAGACGTAAAAAATTCACTTGAAGTTGATTTTTGTATACCTTATGTTATTGGTGATGTACAAAGCAAAATCACCCAAGAAGTCATGAATTCACCCAAGTGTGTGGTCACCCAAGAACAGGGTGTATATGCCCAAGTAGTGGTGTATTTTCCTATGTAGAGCAAGATCACCCAAGAGCGGATCCGCCTATGTAGAGTAGGATCGCCCCTATAGGAGTAGATCCGCCTATGTAGAGCAAGATCGCCCAAGAGAGGATTTGCCTCTATGCAAGTGAATTCGCTTGTCTATAATATGTATACCCTTCTATAGCAAGTTCACCCAAGAGCTAGATTACCCCTGTGCAAGTGGATTCACCCTTTTGGAGTAGATTCAGTCAAGAACAAAGTCGCCTTTGTACCAATAGATTCACTTGTCTAGAGCAGAATTACCTCTGTAGAGGCAAGTTTGCCTATTCTTTAGAACATGTATCTGGATGATGAGGAGCCAAAGCACAACTATCTCTATAAGTGTAGAATCACCCATTTACAGAGTGAATCTGCCCTTCTAGAATGAAATCGCCTATGTGAAACCTGCAAGCAAGACTAACCAAAAAATCTTTGAAATACTATTAGCAGACCCATGATGTGGGTCCCATCAAGCATGCCATAATATGTGTAGTGAAATTTGCACTCAAAGTGAATGGTTTAATTATTAAAAAAAATCAAGAGAACACTCAAGATAAGGCTATGAAAGCTCATACCGACATGACAAGCCTCATGTTGAGTAGATTTTCCCACGATAGTCAATTGGATGTATGCTCACTAGAAATTTCAGAAATGTGGACAATGGAAATGAAGTGCACAACTTCCTTTATCCACACTAGAAAGGGGGAATTGATGCAGGAGTGTTGATGGTGTTTTCTACACAACAACAACTCAGACAAGATACAAGTATCCTATCTCTCTTGAAAGGTAAATCTCTATCAGCAAGCCTCAAGAGATAACCCCAAGGTCTCTAATGTCAGGTCTTGACAATGCATAAACAACTCAGTGATAAATGTGAAAATGTTGGTAATCACAAAGGGACCTTACTACAAGAAAATATTGGATCTTAAAACTTATCATATTTTGCAATATAGTGATACTTGAAATCCTAAATCTAACCCAAATGATAAAGAAATAACAAAAGATAAGGGTTTCAAAGAGATTCCTAAGATTAAAACTACTCCTAAGATTGACAGTGCAAATGATGAAACACTTGAAATGGACCAATCCCTAAGGAACTAATTCCCACCTGACCCAAATGATCTACAATCTTACAGAAATAGTGCAATCTTCTAAGGCATTATAGATTTTCAGATCATGAAAATTCATCCAAAACAACCCTATTGCAATTGAAATGAATAAACCTTCACAATTGAACTAAGCATAATGAATATTAAAGTCCAGGCTAACTTTGCAAAGCAACTCACAATCAACCAACTGCAAAAAGTATGGACTAGGGATTACTACAAACACTTCAAGCATCAAACCATAAACACCATTGATTCATATCTAATTCTAAATCTAACTTCTATCAAATAACCTTGAGAAATTTCAAAAGATAGAATCATAAGTACCATGCAAGATAAGTCGACACAAAGAGATCACCAGAAATCACAATGTTTTCAATTGTATTGAATCATCCAATGACAACAACAATTCCAATGTTCTATGTTACAGTACTTGCTCCAAAATAGACTAACTTCTAACTCTAACTCTTGTTATATTGCTCTACTTGCTTCTAAGTCTAAATCTTCTACTCTAGTCCTGACTTCTACTACTCCCTTACAAATGAGGTGAAATGCCATATTTATAGAAACCCCCCAAGATATGTCGGCCAAACTAGGGTTTACAATAATAAAACGACCACAAACAAGTCAGCCCAAGAAGTTCAAGAACAACATGAAATAGCATTAAATGCTTGGGATTCATCCAGGTCGGCCTAGGGTCTCCAATGTAATTCGGTCCAATGCATGTGAAGGATGACGAATGAATATTAGGGAAGCACAAATTTCAATGTAGCCCTGTATTAAATGCTCTTTCCCCTATCTTTATCTATTTGATCTTGTACCTTCAAGAAGATTCCATCTAGGTCCGCCAAGGGTGGAGTAACCAACACTTTAAATTTCCTCTCCATAGATTTAATCTCATCCTTTGATTGATTGACGATCCTTCAACACTTGAATCTATCTGCCTATTGTCTTGCTAGCCACCTCTTGACTCGATTCAACCTGCATCCAACAAGTAACCACAATAAAGATCACATGGAACCCAAATTAATTAACCACAAATGACATACTCAACCTCAATGCAAGTCCCAAGATAAGCGAAAAATTCTCTAAAACCTCATAAAAATAATCATCTCAAAGTTTGGGTTTTTAGTCCTCCCGCAGAATCCAAGCTAGAGAGGAATTTCGAAAAATTCCCAGCCAGGCGAATTTTAGTGAAATAAACATAAAAGCATCCAATAATCATTTAATCAACTATCATTACTAAGAAACAGAATGATACATCTTTAAATAATTCAAGTTGATCATACAATGCATCATCACCAGCTAATAAATCATGCTATCTCTCAGTTCTTCATTTTCAACAAAGTTTCAAAATTTTTTGCCTAGGACAGAAATCCGCAAAAACAACAATATCTTACGAATTCTAGAAAAATGAAGGGACAAAGGAAATTTCGGTAAAATCTAGAGGGAACGAAAATCCGCAGAGCAAGCGCAACTCCATATCACAACATATTTCAAAGAAAATGGAAAATTGGGGGAATTAAGCGTGAGGAAAATCCCAAAGTTGAAGAAAACCGAATATCAACATTTCTCACAACTTCACTCAAATTGATCGAATGATCACAAATTTGAGGACGCCAAACTCAAATCGATTTAGCTGGAATCTCTATGGTTTATCCGTGGCTTTAACATTCTTAGAGGAAAATTGGTGAGGGACGGTGATGCCCCAAATTTAATCATCAATCTCCTAAGCTTAAACCCTAAAATTTGTCACTAACACAGGGGAGTTAGCTCAAATTTTGATTGCCATTCTAACTAAGCTCGAGGATGGGTTATTCAAAGGAGATGC
>VDFB02108804.1:0-14059 GCA_007258455.2 Sequoia sempervirens
GGGGATGGGTAGGGGATGGGGTTAGGAGTTAGGGGAGGGGATAGGGTTAGGGGATGGGGTAGGGGGTAAAGGATAGGGTAAAGGAAAGGGATGGGGGGATGGCTAGGGGATAGGATGGACAAAAGGAGAAAAATTGATGATAGACGATAGAAGAGCAAAGTGGACAATGAAGATCGATGATGAAACCCCGGGGGCGGATCAAATGATCGACCTTGCCTACGTGAAAGCGCAGGGGCAACGTAGTTCGACAAGACCAAAGGCAAACAATGGATAAAAGATGATGGATGATGATAGGATAAGTGGATAAAAAGATGGGACCAATACAACGAGATAGGATAGACGTAGTGGATTGGATAGGATGATGACGATCACATAAAGCTCAGGGATGGGATAGCTATCAAAAGCAGTAAAATGACTTGGGAGGATGATATGATAGATAGAGGAGGGATGAAAAGTGATAGGGGATTGGAAAGATGTGCAAGAGAAGCAAGGGTGATGATGATGAGATAAATGGCATTTGGTTGCATGGGGGGGGAGGCCTATAGCCAGATACCAATGACAAGGGATTGTAAGATGGTATGAGGATAAAGATGAAAGAATGGATAGAGATATAGGGATGGGGGATGGGAGGGGTTGTTTGGATGGATGGGAATATAAGGATTGGGAGGTGAAAGGGATGCTAGGGTAGATGGATACAGAGATAAGGATAGGGAGATGGAAGGGATGCTATGATAGATGGATAGGATTGGGAGATGAAAGGGATGCTAGGATAGAGGGCTATCAAGACAAGGATGGGAAGATGGAAGGGATACTGTTATGATAGATGATTTCTCCAAGGACTGTCACAAAGGAAGCAGATGCCCCCACTCTAGATATGTCAGATATGATGAGGCATGTAAGACGAGTGGATGATAACATAAAGGAGATAACTGAAAGAGGATGGGTGACCAAGGAATATGATAGAGCATGGATGAAGGGAATGTATACCAATAGGTGTCCAAAGCATGCATAGATAGGTGCCCCAATTTTGATCAAGATCACAAAAAAGATGGAGGGAATGGGATATGATGGTAGGTTGTAGAAGATAGGCGGGATGGGGGGATTTTATGAAGAGGACGGATAATAAGGAGATGGATGCATAGTTAGAAGCATAGTGGATGGAGGGAATGCATGTCAGGAAGTTGCCCCCAAGTGCAGACGGAGATTTTACGCATGACGCCTGTTTGCCAGGTTTTCATCATGGTACTTATCCAAGGCGCTTGTTTGCCAAGTTTTCACCATTGGACGATTTTATTTTTTTTTATTATTTTTATTTTTATTTTTTGACTTTTTGACTTTTTGACTTTTTGGATGTTATGCAGGAGGAGATGGGTAAGGACATGTGATAAGGATCAAGGTGTTAAGAGCCCATGTTCAAACCGACTATTGGATGTTGGTACAACCTTATGCAAGAGGATGAATTAGAGGGATTTGATGGGGGAGATATGTGGGGTAATGGATGGGATGCTGGAAAGGGTATGGATAGAATGATGGGGTGGATGTGTGATGGGAAGATGTGTTCAGGACCAACATTGGCACATGTGGTGGTGGATGTGAAAAGATGAGAGGATTACTGGATGGAGAATGTGTGGATAATGGAGGAGATGGGGTGGTGAATTTTGGAACATAAGGACCCAAAACAGACTTAGGAGATGAAAGGGGTGTATGACTAGCTTTTGGATTAGCGACTTTGGATGTTCTTACTGATTTTTCATGTGATGGCATTGCATCTTTTTTCTTTGGGATCCACATGGTTTTGATTTTTGCTTTGGTGGGCCTTTGTGGCCTACAAATTTCATTTAGATTTAGATTTTTCTTCTCTTCACCATGTATTTTAGAGGGGACATGGGGAGCCGTAAATTCATGTGGATGTTTAGATTTATGCATTTTTCCTTTAACAGCCAAAGTGCTTTTAGTAGCAATGGGATGAGTGTGAATGGATGGATGATGTGGAGGACACATGAATGGAGGGATGGAGGTAGGATTTTTAGGATGATATGTGGATGGATGATGTACAGGTACGTGCCTTTGTTGATCCTGATTAGGGAACATGAGAGTGGGATAGTTATGATGGGCGACATGGATAGGTGATGGATGGATGAAAGGATGGATAGGATGAGATGGAGGAGGTGATTTTGGGATATAGGGGCCCAAAATAGACGTAGGACCTGGGGGAAACATGGGCATGGTAGATGGAGGATTGGATATGGTAGATGGAGGGATGTAAGGACCCAAAATGGACGGAGCAGATGAAGGAGGAAGATGGACGGTTGTTTTGAGATGATACGATAGAGGAGGAGGGATGGCCACATATGATCTGGTGGGGCGATGGGAAGAGCCAATATTTCTTTTGGAAAAGGCTCGTTGAGGACGTCTAGAGGTTGTACCAACATCTTTGGATTGTGATTTGTGAGTAGTACATCCAAGACCTTGCGGATACAAGTGTTCTTTAGCTTGGATGGGCTCTATAATACCTTGCTCATGAAGGCCTAAACCTTTTCCTTGATAGTTCATTCCCTTGAGTATTCGATCTAGGACAGGATTTTTGTTATTCTGAAAACATGATGCGAGTCCATTATTAGGTGGAAGAGGAGGGTTGGTGTATATGCTTTGTTTTTCTTCTGCGAGAAGACCACCGTGGAGGAATGTGAGAGGACCAAGGGGATATGCAAGTGGTGTGGGGAGAGCATTTTTAGGTGATGATGAGGGATCATGAGAAGGAGATGATGGGATAGCAACATTAGGAGAGGGAGTAGGGGCCATGATAGGATCTGGAATTGTGGTAGTGGGCTCATGCGATGGAGATGGAGATGGAGTAGTGGAAGTTTGAATGACAAGGGGATCATGGGATGGAATGGATGGGGGACTGTGATCTTGAGGTGGACTAAATAGGATGGTAGGATCTTGATCTGAAGAAGGGGATATGCTGGCATGCTTTGGATTAGACTCTTGGCATAACTCATCGTGTGTGGATGGCAGGATGATAGAGTGTTCTTCACGTTGGGGAGATGGAAGGATGGAGGATTCAATGACTCTTTGAGTAGGAGGTGGATGTTCAATGGATTTAGTAGATGTGAAGGTAAGGGATGGGGACTTAGTGGATTCAGAAGATGTGATGGTAGGAGATGGGGGTTCAACGGATTCAGAGGATGTGATGGTAGGAGATGGGGGCTCAGTGGATTCAGAGGATGTGACGGTGGAGGATGTGATGTGTTCGATGGTTTGAGTGGTGCTAGGGGTGGGAGGAGTGGATTGGATTTGCGTATCGTCAATAGGTTCGATGGCTCTCGGAGTAGGGGGTGGGTGTTCAATGGATTTAGTGGGTTCAATGGTTTCAATAGTTTGATCAGTGCTAGGGGTGGTAACAACAATGATAGGTGTGGTATGGAGAAGGGTCTCATCACTAGTGACCGTGGATAATGGATCTAGATGGCATGGTTCCATGACTTCAAAATGTGGAGTTGGGGATGGCTTCTTTGTAATTAGTCCTTGGAGAACTTCTGAAACGAGAGACTTGCATATGGTTGGCTTGGCTAGGGTGGTAGAAATGGATGAGGGATTATGGATTGGTGGACTGGGGTTAGATAGAGGAATGGGATTGAATGTAGGACTATGAGTAGATGAGGGATTAGAATTGGATGGAGGACTAGGAGTAGATGGAGGACTAGGATTGGATGGAGGATTAAGGTAAGGATATTGGAATGGTGAATTAAGATAGGGGGACATGGATTGTGGATTGGGACAAGAGGATATAGGTGGTGTAGTGGAGCAAGAGGATGTGGGGGATGAATTATAATAAGAGTATTGGGATGGTGGATTAGGATGAGGAGACATGGATGTAGGATTAAGGTAAAAGGGTGTGGATGTAGGATTAGGATAGGAAGGTATGAATGTAGGATTAGAGTGCATAGATTGGCATGGAAGATTAGGGTAGTGGTTATATGCGGATGAAGGATTTAGATAGGAGGATGTGGATGGGGGATTAGGATAGGGGTATTGAGATGGTGGACTAGGATAAGAGGATGCGGGTGTTGGATAAGAGGATGATGTAGATGAAGGGTATGATGGATATGATGGATATCCCTTGTCAAAGGTAGTAGAAGCAACATGATTAGGCATGGATGAAGACATAACCGGATAATTGGAAGGGGTGATTGGATTGTGGAAAGTGGGTGGAGAGATCTTACTAATGACAATAGCATCAAGGGGATCCACGTCATATTCTTCTTGATCAACAAGACTTTCGTTATCGTTGTCAACGTAATTAGGGTTTCCCTTGACCACTATTGATGGAGGATAAGGATTCATGATGGTGAAAGGATGAAGATGATGGATAAAAGATTTTGGATGGGAACGGATTAAAGCTCAAATTGGGATTTTGGTCCAGCTCAGATCAAGATTGGACTAAAGCTTAGATTAGGATGATTGGATGGGATTGCTTTTGATTTTGACAGGATTCGGTAGACAGATGATTGGATCGAGTAGATGATTTGATGAATTTGATTAAAGTACTAGACCAGTTTGATTGGATAGGATTGGATTTGATTAGGTTTGGATTGGATTTGATTGGATTTGGATTTGGACTTGATTGGATTTGATTGGATTTGGATTTGATTGGATTTGATTGGATTTGATTGGTTTTGGATTTGGATTGGATTAGATTGGATTGGAAAGGATTGGATTAGATTGGATTGGACGGCGTGAGGGAGAGACCCCAAACTTGATCACGTGAGATTAATTTTAGTAACCCTAGAGCTTTGATTGATTGATAGGATGATTACGGCACCGAATCCACCTTAAGTTAAGAATGGATTGATTGGGCCGAAGATGATAACTGGCAACACCGAATTCACCTCAAGATGGAGGCAAATTGATTGGGGTTGAAGTTAAAGACCAATAATCAAGTTCAAGCGCTATAGTCAATTTAGATAATCACTTTGTAATGCAAGGTTAGGGCGGTTTGGCTATGGGCGGTGTCTAGGAGGTGTGAATGGTAAAGTTGCGATGTTTGTTAGGTGAGGATATTGACTTGTGAATGGAAAAATAAAATGAAGAGGTAGATTAGAAGTGATTTGTGAAAATTTGGGGTGGTAGAATGGGGGTTTAAATGGATGAAATGGAGGTTTTGGGAGGCTTAGGATAATGGGATGATAGTTGGGAATGATTAAGTAGTGATTTAGAGGCTAAATAAATCCAAATGGGGTACTTTCGGGGGGTTGACAGCAAAAATCAGGGGCGTAGGCAGCGTTCTGCAGCGAATCAGGGGCGCTACCACGTTTCTGCAGCAAAACAGGGGCGCTACCACGTTTCTGCAGCAAAACAGGGGCGCTACCACGTTTCTGCAGCAAAACAGGGGCGCTACCACGTTTCTGCAGCAAAACAGGGGCGCTACCACGTTTCTGCAGCAAAACAGGGGCGCTACCACGTTTCTGCAGCAAAACAGGGGCGCTACCACGTTTCTGCGGGAACAAGGCTTGGCTTTTTTGATGGCAAAGGCTATGGCAAGGACGCAAAATGATGAAACAAGTCAAAAGTATCAAAAATTTGACAAAAATTTCCACAAGGAAAAACCTCAAGCAAGCACAATCCTATGATTAATATTACGGGTATGGCAAGGAAAAGTCTTAATCTAGGATGCACAAGGCTTCTAGGGGGTCCTCGATATACTCTCGGTACGTGAGGCACAACCGTGAACACCAGTCCGTCTAAGCGTGGAGTGGGAACCCCGGCTGTTGAGATCTTGAGGCACCGGACCAGCTCTTCCGCGTCTATCCTAGGTATGCCCTAGCCAGAAGCGCTCACGCCAGATACGACGCAAGCTGGATTGGGGTACAACTTCGTTCTCCCCAGCACTTATACCCACGCCGGTACGTGTTGGAATAGTCCCTTGGGGTGATGAAATCCCAAGCAGTCTACTAAAAGAAGACACCAACTATTTCCAACTACTCCCCAGGCTCACACAAAGTGCAAGGGGAAAGTGAAAACAAATCAATGCCCCCTTGGGTAACACAAAAGTAAACAACCACAACAAACAATGAGATTTAATCCCCCTAATTAGACTATGTTTGAGAGCAGCAAAGATAATTTTTTGAAAGTCTGATTATGTAGATGCCCCCTGCAAACAAATGTTAGTTGTCCTCCTTCTTTTTTGCCTTTTGGTCAATTTTTGCCACAATATGCTGCAAAAACGTTAGTGAAAAATAACAATATTCTCGCCAGAACAACGTTAGAGAGTTATCACGCAAATATAGCAAAAAACTAGAGCAAAAACGAAGCCAAAACGCCAATTTTACCCTCAAAACTGTGCTGTTAAGGGCACTGCCGCAACTCTGTAAAGGGCGCTGCCGTAACTCTGTAAAGGGCGCTGCTGCAACTCTGTGAAGGGCGCTACCGCAACTCTGTAAAGGGCGCTGCCGCAGTTCTGTAAAGGGCGCTACCACAACTCTGCGGGGGCGCTACCGCAACTTTGCGAGGGCACCACCGCAACTCTGCGGGGGCGCCACCGCAACTCTGCGGGGGCGCTACCGCAACTCTGCGAGGGCGCTACCGCAACTCTGCGAGCTTTTTCCTGCAAAATCTTAACTCAAAGAAACATTAAATGCAAGACCCGTATGTGGGTCCCACCGGGCGTGCCAGAAATGTGATACCTTGGAATTTCCTACCGCTCTAAGTGTGCAAATCTAACTAAGAAACATGAATAACAAAATGCCAAAGACACCTCAAGATTAGCCAAAAGAGAGTTACAACGAAAAGGAATGCAAATAAAATGAAACACAAACACTTTTACCTCTCTTGTTGTTGAAACTTCTTTGATTGGCCCTTGCTTGGATTGGTTGTGTGCTCCTTAGATGATTGTTTGAATGTCTATAATGCAAGCTTCAATATACAAAATGATGGACAAAGATGGTGGAATAATTGAAAAAGGCTTGGACAGCATGTAGTTATGAGGGTGCAAAGTGTTGAGAATGCAAAATGACAGCATAAGGGTGCAAGATAGCTAAGTGTTTTTGAGAAGGAAAATTAGCAGCATAAGGTTGCTCAAATGAAGAAGTGTTGTGGAAATGCCCTTGAGGAGGGGGGATTTATAGAAGAATTTGAATTCTCTAGAGAATTCAAGGGTCAAGATTGATCCAACAAGGCCAAGATGAAGGGCTATGGTGGGTTGAGAACCCACAAGCCCTCACATCTTGACATGTGGAAGGTGAAGTGGACAAAGAGGATATGAGATGGAAATGAGTTGTCAAAAAGGTACATGAGGTGGAAAATGACATGCACCTTGGGGGATGAGGAGGATTTCCACAAAAAGGGATTTCTTGTCCCCAAGTGGGAGTGAAAGGGACATTTGGGGAATTTTTAGAATTCCTCAAAATCTACATGGGAAGGAAAGGTGGTTGGGAGGATAAATGTGAATTAAAAATTCACATTGATAAGATGATCTAGAAGGATAAAAGGTGGGCTCAAAAGGTGGGACTTGGTCACATGTGGAGATTGTGACAAGTCCAAGGTTCTAGAAGCCTTGGGAGAATGGAATGTGAATTAAAAATTCACATATAAAGGAGGGGAATCTAGGACAAATAAAAAGGAATTAAAAATTCCTTGGAGAATGATTAGGCTTAATTAATAAGTAATTAGAGGATAATTAGGGGCTAATTAGGATTAAAAGCCAACTTGCAAAAGTTGGAGGATGTGACACATCCTAATCAAGGATTAGGCATGTGCACATCCTTAATGAAGAAATTAGGAAATGGATTAGGATTAGATGAAAATGACATGTGAGGAATTAAATAAATGTAATATTTATTTAATTTATTTGATGAAAAGAGGATTAGGAGGGTAAGGTATTTAATTATTAATTAAATACCTTAGGGATTTAGCAGAATTAAAGATATTAATTAAATAATAGTAATATTATTTAATTAACTAGGATAAGAGGATGTTTAGACGAAAAGTGATAAATTTGGATAAATTAAGTGTCCAAATTTGGATGTCTATAGATTGCAACACTTGATAATTATTTTGAATGTGAAGATATACCTGAGGAGCAAAAGGTGAAGATAACAAAAATAAAATTGAAGGGTCATGCTCTATTATGGTGGGATTATGAGTAGACTGAAAGGAGGAAGAAACGTAAGTAAAAAATTGTTTCTTGGGACAAAATGGTGGCTAAGCTTAAGGGAAAGTTTCTATCGAGTGATTATGCAATTCAAATGTACAAGAAACTTCAAGGTTTGAAACAAAGAGATATGAATGTCAAAGCTTACACTGATGAGTTTTATAAACTGAGTATAAGAGCAAGTCACATGGAGGATGATGTGGAAAAGGTGGCTAGGTATCTTAGTGGGTTAAGATTCAACATTCAAGATGAATTAACTTGGGAAAATACAAGAATGGTTGAGGAATGCTATCAAATGGTAATTAGGGCTTAAGAAAAGCTAAAGAGAAGGCAAGACAAGTCAAACAGGGGAAGAGGCAGCAATTTCAGAGGAAGAGGATCAATTTCTAACCCAAGGCAGTCATATGAGAGCCAAGAAGATACAAGCAAAGTCCAAGATCAAGGGGCAGATCAAAGAGGTGGATTTAGAGAAGGTAGATCAGGGTTTAGAGGCATATTTGGAGGTCAAGGGAGATGTTCACAAGGATTCATATGAAGATGCTATCGATGCAATAAGTTTGGACATCAAGCATGGAAGTGCAATGAAGGTCAAGCCTCTATTTCACATGGGGGAGACAGGACTCAATTGGCGCATGAAGAGGAAAATGAGAGTGTAAACTCTCCATCACAACATGCTGCTCTAGAATTTGGTGAATCAATCATGGTAAGAAGAACTCTCATAAAAGCATTAGTAGAAAAGGAGCCACCACAAAGGAATACTCTCTTCAAAAAAACTTATAAGTGCTTGGGTAAGGTATGTAAAGTTGTAGTTGATTCAGGAAGTACAAATAGTATGGTTTTTACGAAGATGGTTGAAAAACTTAAGTTTCTTGGCTGAATGAGGGTCAATATGTTTTGGTAAATGAACAAAGTTGGGTGGAGTTCAATATAAGAGGGTACAAAGATAGAATTTTATGTGATGTGTTACCCATGGATGTGTTCCATTTGCTACTAGGGAGGCCTTGGCAGTTTGATAGACATGCTATATATGATGGGAGAAGAAATACTTATGAGATAGTAAAAGATGGAAAATCCTATACCTTGACACCATTGAAAGTAGAGGATAAAGGAAAAATAAAGGGATATAATGTGATGATGGTAGGTAGGAAGGAGTTTATAAAGGTAAAGGAAGAAAATCACATGGAGTTTGCAACCATTTCTAAACTTGGAGATAGTATAACATCAGACTTGAAGAATGATTTGATTTTGAAGGTCAAGGATGAATTGATTTTGGAGATTAAAGGTTGGTTTAAAAAGTATCTTGCTATGATGGTAGAAGAAGTGTTCCATTCGTTGCTTGCACAAGTAAATGTTGGTCATTCTATGACAGAGATTAGTATGCATAATTAATTAGTAATCATAGGGGTAGAACATCAGATGGAAGAGATGGAAAGAAAAGGTAAAGAGGTTAAGGGTAGGTTGCAAGGAAATGTGGACAAGTCCAAACACACAATGGGAGTGAAGAAGAAGGTGGCTCATTAAAAGGAAGGAGGATATGTGGTTGTAGATGAAGAAGCATATTTGACAACATTCTCATATGAGGGAGGAATCAAAGATCATCCATCACATGAAGAACAACATTCTTAGGTGAAGAACAGGTCAAAGACAAGGGCTAATGATTTTTTCTAGGGTATCAGGACATAATAACCCGGCCAAAATAACCCTGGATAGAATAACCTGGCCAAAATAACCCAAGGACAAAATAATCCAGGGTCATAATAACCCATGGACAAAATAACCCGTGGTCAAAATAACCCATGGACAAAATAACCCATGGTCATTTTAGATCAAGCTAGTAAACTAGAAATGACATAAAATAAATTATAAATATGATTGTGAGGCACCATAGAGGCTATTTAGGTCATTTTTAGATGATATATACATTATATACCCCTAAAATAGCCTTAAAACACCTTTAATATGCTTAAATAACCTATAAAATGGTAAATAATTATAAAAATAAAGGCAATTTCGTGGGAATTAGTTGATTAAGAGTTATTATGAAAAGATATAAATGAAAAGGCATTAAGAATATATATAAAGTGGTAGAATTAAGAGAAGTAAAGAAAGGAAGAAGGGGAGAAGAAGTAAGAGTGTGTAGATTGATAAGAAGCGGAGAAATCCAAATTCATAAAAGAAGATATTTTGTAATATATTTTTTTCAACATTATTTTAAATTTTCTTAGGGTTTTCTAAAAGAGTGTATAAAAAATCAATATACTTTTTAGGGAACCAACACATTCTTCATAATTTTTGTTATATAGGTATCAGGACATAATAACCCAACCAAAATAATCCTAGATAGAATATTTCTAAAAAATTTTCAAATGCCACTATTCGAGGATTTTTTTCCATTTCTCTCAATGCTTGTGGAGGAAAGTTCAAGAAGGTGGTCTACAAACATGTTATAGTGCTGATGAATTATTTGCATATGAGATTAAGAAACTTGTTGCATTAGCTTTCATGCCTCAAATAGATGTAATTGATGCATTTGAAACACTTCAACAATCTCATTATTATACAGAACCTGAGGAGACCTTGCAACCCATAATTGATTATTTTGAAGACACATGGATTGGAAACCTAACCACAAGAGGCAATAGATGATCACCCAAGTTTCCAATCACAATGTGGAATTGTTATCCAGCTACTCAAGATGATCATCCCATAACCAATAATACTACTGAGAGATGGCATAGAGGATTTAGTGAATTGCTTCAAGCATCACACAACTTAGTTTGCAAATTTATCAAAGCAGTGAAAAAAGAACGATCTCCAAGAGAATAGAATAGAGAAATATATGGTTGGATACACTAGGCAACCAAGTATGAAAAATACCATGAACTCAAAGAAAGACTAAAAATATTGGTTGATGGTTATGACAAGCATAAAATTTTAGATTATATAAGAGGCATCACTCATAAATTGAAACTTTAATTGAAATTTTGAATAATAATTTTTTTTTAGCAACATACATGTAATTTATAAAAAAAAATTCCTTTCTCTATATTCTTATGGGGATATTTTGTCCATGGGTTATTCTGACCATGAGTTATTTTGGCTTGGGTTATTATGACCCTGGGGTATTTTGTCCCTGTGTTATTATGACCAGGTTATTTTGTCCAAGGTTATTTTGGCCGGGTTATTATGTCCCGTAACCTTTTTCTAGTACTTGGTTCATTGGAAGGGGTTTCAAAATGGAGATTTCACTTGGAGGTTAGAGAAGGACATGATCACACATGATTCCACTACTGCAATACTGCCCTCAAAGGGACTTGAGTCAATTTGGTGTAGGGCACCATAGGCTTTTATGCAAGAATGTTGCAAAGTGTTAGGTTTTTGTTTAGTTTTGAGTTGTCATGGTGAAATAAGGACTTTAAGACCATTTCTTATATTTTTTAAGTTTCTTTGAGTTGTCTTGAGTTAGTTTGGATTCAATTTTGTAAGTATGGTAGAAGTTGCAAAAAGATTTTTGCAACTTTTGCATTTTTGCCTTAAATTTGTGTCTCAAAGTGAAGTTGAATGATCAAGTTATGTTTTTGGTGGGAAATTAAATTGGTTATGCTTTTTAATGCTTTAAAATACATTTTTGAACATTGGAACAAGGTTGGAGAGTTGTAAAATTTGAATTTTGAATAACAAAACTCACGTTTTTGCGTTTTTTGAAGCAAAATTTCTGCTACAATGACTTGTACAGCTTGGTATGACATGGAAATGGTCTGATTTTCATTTCATTTGATGTGGAATTGAATCCTCTATCTGTTATATTTTTTCATTTGATTTCAGTAAGATTTGAGGAAGTTAGAGTAGATTTACTGAAAACTAGTTGAAACCCTCATTTTTGTGAGTTTTGATAGAAAACCATGAAGTTCTTCCCATTCCATCGATAAACCAGTACTAAGCTCAGTGGAATAGGTGTAGAATTTTTTTTCTTTCTTGAAGTTTTCAGGAGCAGGGGATGAAGATTGGTGAAGATTTGTTGATGCGCTAGGCTGAAAACATCATGATTTTGGAATGAAAGTTGCATAGAAGTTAGAGTTTGATGAAGAATGCTTAGGATATTTTTGAAACTACTTCGAAAGGTGTTGGAAGACCTTATTTGACTTATATTATCCATTGGTGTGAATATTTTAATTCTAGGTTTTGAAAATCTCATTTTGACCCATTCAAATAGGCTTAATTAGCCCTCTTCCAAAGCATAGCAGCAGATTTTTGGCTTTGCTGTTCTAAAAAAACCACCCCTAAATTTTGATTATGTTTTAGAACTTCTAAATGGGTATCCAAAAAAACTTTTAGATTGTGGGTATGAATTTTTGTTTAAAAATTATGGTGGGAAAATAGTTTATGGAATGCTACAAGGGAAAATTGAAGAGTGGTAGAGAAACCCACTAAGTTTGGGTTCTAAATTTGAAAATTTTGTTTTTCTGAGTTGGTTTTGAGTCTTTTAGTGATCATCCATCCTACTCTACATTGCATATGGTTCTTAAAAAATCCTTCTCTGCACATGTTCTTCCTTCTCCTTTTTTGGTGTCAACAAAATTCTTCTCAACATCAAAGACTCTCCATCTTTAGGATCTTCTCCATACTTGGGTGAAGCTATACTTTCTTCTTCTACTTGGGCCACATGAATTTTTTCCTCCTTTACTTTACTAATATTAGGTTATATTTGAGGGAATTCAAATTCCCTATGCTTAGTTTCTCCATACTGGTAACATGTACCACTAAATATTTTTCCTTTTCCTCTTCCTCTTGAATTATCAACTCTTCCTATGGGATAAATTCCTTTTCCTCTAGCTTCCTGAGGGAAAGAACTTGTTTGGGAGGTGTTGGTTTCTTATTTTTTACCTTGGTATCCTCTTCCATCGCAAGATTTTCATCTTCCATGTGAAAACCTTTCTCTACCTCTTTACTTGTTTTGTTGTTTCCTAGCCAGTTTCTCTTTTACCTTTTTGGCATACAAGTAGGCTTCTTTTATAGTTTGCAATCTAACCATACTAATTTCATTTTGAAAATAAAAACTTAAACCATTTACATAACTCAAAACTTTATCAACATCAACATGTCTTGCTCTAATCAAAACATGGCTAGGGATAGGGCCACTGGTACTTTTAAGTTAGCCAAATGGACTCTTTAGGAGTTTAATAAGGCTAACATTAAAATAAGGGGTTTGAAGAAGAACTTAACAAATTTTCCAAAGGGCTTGGTGTCATACATTTTGATTGATAGAATTGTGGACCTTGAGGTTTCTTTCAATGATTTCAAATCTCTATGTGAAGAACAATTGGCTAGTTAGAAGCCAAGGTATTGGGAATGAATGTAGACATAAAGAAGCTTCTTCATGCATGTCACATTTCGGTGAAGAATAGTTTAGAATCTTTGCAAGTCCTTTTCAGAAAGATAATTGAGCTCAAGGAGGACCAAGTGTATTTTTCTGAGCTATTGGAGAAATAGCATTCGGCCAAAGGCAAAGGTTAAAAAGGTGCAAAAGATGATAGAAAAAGCCTTGTTATTAGAGGATCTGCTGAGTGGAAAAAGTACTTTGAGGTTGAAAATAAGGATCTATTAGACATGATTGAAATGAACAAAATCCAAGAGCTTGAGGTGGCCAACACCTTTAGTAGTATGAATTAGTGTTTGAATCTCTTTTTATTTGTTGTCTATTTCCTACTGGGTCTCGATTTATTTCCTGTTGTTTTGTTGCTAATGGGTGTTATTGTTAGTTTTTTTTTTTTTTATCTTTCGTACAACACCCTTTTTTGTCTTGTTTTTGGATCTTGGTTTGTTGTTGGTGCCTTACTGGAGTAGTCGTTTAGCAACATTTTGCATCTCAAGTTGTAAAGGGTTTTGAGTCCCTTCAAAACCTTTTTT
>VDFB02108804.1:14159-262691 GCA_007258455.2 Sequoia sempervirens
AGGATCCCTATCTATTGCAATACTGAAAATAGCTCAACACCAAGTATGTGCTACTCGATCCGTGAAGGATAGGAGGCGACCATATGGCGGAGACTTAGGAAATTACAATGCAAGAAAGTAAAAGGCGGCAAGCCAGCCTCTTCCACTTATTCAGTGGGAATGTACAATTCAGAGAAATGAGAGATAAGATATGAAAATGCTGTTAGTACTACTAGCAGCTTACAATAAGATAGAACAATCTCGTAAACTGAAGTTTTTATGTCTTTTCAAGCTGCAGATGATTAGTAAGCCTTCACAATATCAAACTTGATTCCCAATACTCTAATTTCAACCAAGGAACAACTTTCTTAAATCTGCTGTATCAGACCTGCACATAGAATGATGAAAATCTGCAACATAATAGCCATTAAATTGCTCATAACTTGCTCATAACACTTCCTAATGGCGTGAGACAAAGAGCAGAATGTTCTAAAGACAAAGGCGCCCCCCAAAGAACCCTTAAAACCTCACCAAACAGCCCCTATTTATTTTGCACACAACCCAAGACACTTCTCAAATGGTACGGCCCACTAGTAGGGGCGATTTTGCAAGGAAAAATCAGAAACTTCGTTTTAAATTCTACAAATTTGCAAGAAGGGTCGCCCCTTAGAGACAAGATGATTTAGCCAACACCCAGAACAATATCTTTTTGTATTTTTGAGTTTTGAATGAAAACTTGCTACAGCTATGCAACATCAGCAACACTAAAATATGACAAAATGCTTGAACATCATCACTAAATGCAATAGAACTCAACTACAATGCAAAACTACCAATGACAGCTAACCTCTCAACTAGTTGCTATCTCTCAAGCAAGAAGGTGAGCAAATGCTAGGAGGTGTGCTTTCCTCGAAGCGAGTGCCTGAAGTCAATCCAGCAGCATAACGGTGTAGTAGACAGAAGATGCCAAATGAAGAGCTGAGGCCTGAATATATAGACGAGAGAGAAACATCTAGAAGCTTCCAGAGGGCGCCCAAAACCCTAATTTCAAATTCACCTTTTCCCTCCAAGAGATGGCGTCCATTTTCACTTTTGCTTATTTCACATTTTAAAATAAAGTCAAACCTTCATATAGGCGTCCTTTTTCAAAAGCTAAATATTTGACTTTATAAAATATAACTTATTCCTCCATGGCGCCTAGACCCTTAAAGTCCCTCTTTTAAAACAACTTAAGTTGTGCTTGCTATACAAAAGGGTCATATAGTATTAAAATATAATATTATAAGAAAATTACTTATCTCACCGAGAATAATGCGCCCAAGGCCAAAATTGAAATGTCAGCTGAAACAACTGAAGAAGATGACCAACTGAGCTGAACCCCAACTGCCCACTGCCAAAAATAGAATTTACTAAAAATAGTAAATTCGTGAAGTTGCCCGGAATGCTAAACTGAACACCACTGCGAAGCTCTTTGAAAACCCAGAAAGAATCCGCAGTCAGAAACCCAAACTCCAAGCAACAACCACCTCAAAACTTGGAAACCCTAATTTCACCATCCGCACAGCCTACGGGTCTCCGGAATAGGCCAACAGTCAACAGAAACGATCACTGCTGAGAAGGGGACATTACAGTCCGCCCTCCCCAAGATTGCTTGCCCTCAAGCAATCACAAGTCTGGATGCTGTAGAATCTCCTCATCCTCCCAAGTAGCATCCTCCAATGGTAAATTCTTCCACTTTACCAAATACTCTTTGATTGTTCTCCTCCTCAAGGAACGCTCTCTGAAATCAATAATCTGTTTTGGAACCAAAGTCAACTGCCCTTCTTCATCCAAAGGAGGTAACTGTGATGAAGCCACAACGTTGTGTCCAAGTGCCTTTTTGAGGCGAGACACATGGAAGACATTGTGGACCTTACTACTCGAAGGTAGTTCCAACTCATAGGCCACCGCTCCAACCTTCCTAACAACCTTGAATGGTCCATAGAAGCGTGGTTTCAGCTTCTCAGCTCCCCTCTTCTTAAGTGTAGACTGTCTGTAGGGCTGAAGCCGAAGATATACCATGTCACCAACATCAAATGAGCGCTCAACACGCTGCTGATCAGCGTACATCTTTTGCTGATTTTGTGCCATTTGAAGGTTGTCTTTCAAAGATTTCAAACCATCTTGGCTCTGCTGCAACCAATCCTTGGCTTGAGGAGCCTTGCTATCGCCAAACACCAAATCAGCAAAGCTTGGAGCCTCGTAACCATAGAGGGCCATGAATGGAGACATCTTTATTGACATGTGGAAAGATGAATTGTAGCAATATTCTCCCAAGTGGAGCCATTTTACCCATGCTCTTTGCTGTTCCGAGACATAATTTCTGAGATAGCCCTCCAACCACTTGTTCACAATCTCCGTTTGACCATCCGTTTGTGGGTGATAGCTAGTGCTTGGAGTAAGCACCGTACCACTCATTCTAAAAATTTCCTGCCAAAAGGTGCTTAGGAACTTGCTGTCCCTATCACTCACAATATTTTTAGGCAACCCATGCAGTCTAAACACTTCATGGAAGAACAAATCTGCAACTTGAGCTGCTGTAAATGTGCTTGTGATGGCAAAGAAATGAGAGAATTTGGTCAATCTGTCCACTACAACATAAATACAGTCTTTGCCTTGAGCCCTAGGCAACCCGATGATGAAATCCATAGAAATACTCTCCCATTTTTGATTTGGAATGGGAAGTGGCTGCAGTAGACCAGCTGGAAGAGAGTACTCATTTTTATTCATTTGACAAGTACTACACTCCTTGATGTGACGCTGAACATCATCTTTCAACCCCTTCCAAGAGAATCTCTCTCGAATCTGCTTGTATGTCTTGAAGTACCCTTGGTGACCAGCAAGTGGACTGTCATGGAAATTCACCAAAATATTCTTCTTAAGTTTAGAATCAGCCACTAAGAAGATTCTTCCCTTGTAGTGGATCAATCCATCAACTACCTTGTACCTTTCATCATGAAAAGTACCTTCAATAACGCTGGTTGCAAATTGATTTTTGGCATAATCAGCAAGCAACAACTCCTTCCAATCAGCATTAAGCTCACACAATGAGCTCAAGTGAGGCCTTCTGGACAAAGCATCAGCCACAATGTTATTCTTCCCTTTGACATACTCAATGTCAAAATCGTAAGCTTGTAGCTTACTCGCCCACTTCTGCTGTCTCTCATTCAAGTCCTTCTGATGCATAAAGTGCTTGAGACTGTTGTGATCAGTTTTGACCACAAATTTACTCCCCACCAGATACTGTCTGAACTTGGCTAATGCGTGCATGATTGCAAGCATTTCTTTATCATAGATAGAATAGGTCCTTTCAACCCCTCTTAATTTTCTGCTTTCAAATACAATTGGATGCTTCTCTTGCATCAAAACAGCCCCAATACCTTCTCCTGATGCATCACACTGTAACTCAAAGGGTTTGGAGAAATCTGGTATGGCCAATACAGGACAAGAACTCATGATTCTCTTGAACTTATCAAACACACTCTGAGCTTTTTCTGACCACATGAAAGCCCCCTTTTTAGTGAGGTCAGTAAGAGGAGCAGCACTTTGAGAATACCCCTTTACGAACCTTCTATAGAAGCCACAAAGACCCAAGAATCCCTTCAAATGAGTCAGATTTTCTGGAGGTGGCCAATCTACTATAGCCTTGATCTTTTTTGGATCAACCTTCACCCCTTCAGCGCTGATTATGTGGCCAAGGTAGAGCAGCTCCTTCATTCCAAATTCACATTTGGACTCTTTTGCAAACAAACTTTCTGATTCAAGAATGCTAAGCACTTCCTCCAAGTGCTTGAGATGTTCCTCCCACGTCTTGTTGAAGATGAGAATATCATCAAAGAAAATTAACACAAATTTCCTCAACTGTTTTTGGAAGACTCTGTTCATGCAAGACTGGAAAGTGGCGGGAGCATTAGTCAAGCCAAAGGGCATGACTAGGAACTCGAAATGACCATAGTGGCATCTGAATGCCGTCTTCTCAACATCTGAGCCCCTCATCCGGATTTGATAGTAACCCGATCTCAAATCAATTTTGGAGAAGAATTTAGCACCATGTAGCTCATCAATGAGCTCATCGATCCGAGGAATAGGATACCGATTTTTTATTGTGCTTTGATTCAAGGCACGATAATCTACACACATGCGGATGGTTTCATCTTTCTTTTTCACAAGAACCATAGCTGAAGCGAAGGGACTCTTGCTAGGGCGGATGAAGCCCATCTCCAGGAGTTCTCTTATGTTCTTCTCAATTTCGTCCTTCTGCTTCTTAGGATATCTATACGGTGTTGTAATGACTGGTTTGGCCCCTTCCTTAAGTTCAATAACATGCTCAGCACCTCTTTCTGGTGGTGGCCCAGGTGGTAGATCAGCAAACACCTTACTCCTTTTGGTGAGTATGGATTGAATATCAGGAGGATATTCCCTCTTGGTCTCAACTGGACTGGCAGGAAGAACCATGCATTCCGCAGCCCACTCCACTTGGTCATGTCTAATCAGCCTTTCCATCCTTTTGAAAGAAACTATACGAGGCCCACCATTAGACATTCCTCTCAAAACAACTCTCTTACCATCAGATTGGAACTTGAGCTCCATGGTTTGTAGGTTGAGAGAGATTTCACCAAGTGAGCGTAACCATTGTATGCCCAAGACTGCATCTGTGTCACCAATAGTAACCACATAGAAGTCATCTTTGACTTCATAGTTTCCCAACTGCAAGGACATGTTAGGAACTCTTCGTGTGCATGAAATGTGAAACCCATCAGCCACCATGACTTTGAAGCCTTCAAATTCTTCAGTTTTGAGACCTCTCTTTGCAACCACACCTTCATCAATGAAGTTATGCGTTGCACTAGTATCAATTAATGCAACAATACGATGGCCTCCAACTCCACCACGAACCTTGAAAGATTCGTTCTTTTGGAAACTAGAGAGTTGGGCAATAGGGCCCCCAACTCCTTGCTCATGATCGGACTCTTCGGTGGCTCTTTCATCCTCGCTGTCCCCAAAATAAGACTGCTGATCAGACATATCAGATGCTGATTCATAATCAGAATAGGTCCCCATTTGATTATAACGCCCTCTACCAGGACATCTATGGCCTTTAGTCCAAGGCTCTAGACATGTGTAACACTTGCCCTCCTTTCTGAGCTGTTCACGTTGCTCTTCAGTCAACTTAGGTGGGAACTTCTTGTGCTGATTAGAAGAATGTCTCTTATCCTTATCCTTCTTGTGGCCAAAAGGCTTAGGCGGAAATTTAGGCCTAGGGGCTGATAACTCCATACTACGAGCCTTCTTGATTGCCTCATCAAGACTTGGTGGATCGAAAGCTTTAACCCATCCTTTCAAGGGTTCAACCAAACCTTCCGAAAACAACACAACCAATCTTCTTTCGGTGATGTTGGGCACCATCACAGAAAGTCTCTGGAAATCAGCAATGTAAGAATCCAAGGAGCCATGTTGTTTGAGTTGTGCAAGCTCGCGAAATCTTACTTCAGGATCCTTAGTGTCGAACCTTTCAATCAGCTTGTTGGTGAATTCTCCATAGGTTCGAATAAGGTTATGGCCAAGAGTGACCAAACCATGGTACCACCACTCATGGGCAGCTCCCTCCAAATGAAGCGTTGCAAACTTGATGGCATCTTCTTCTGGCATGGGACGAAGTGAAAGGTAGTTGTCTAACTTCTGAACCCATGATCTTGCTGAACACGTATCACTTCCATCGAAGTGAGCCAATGTTACCTTTCCTAAGGCTTGATGAAAATCTGTTCTAGGAGCCATATAAGCTCGGTTATCAACTCTTCTTCCGTGTCTTCTGTCCCTCTGATTCAAGAATTGATCAAAGGACCATTGGTTCCTAAGATCAGGAGGTAGGGTAGCATACTCCATATAAGCTTGTCTGGCATCGTCTACCAAGGGAATGGGAGCTTCAACTGGTTGTTCTTCCCTTGGAGTGAATGTAGGAAAGAGCGGTCTAGAGGCTGATCCGCTAGAGATGGCATCATGCTGTCCAATAGTTCTACTACCTCCATTACCATTGTTTCCATTATTCCCATTGTTTCCATTGACACCACTGCTTTCTCCTGTAGCATGGTTTTGATTCGGAATATGGTTCTGAGTAGCTTGCTGATCCATTTTAGCAAGTAATCGAGACATCATCTCAATCATCCCATCAAACTTCTTTTCCATCCTTGCATCCTTCTCTTCCATGGTTGTCCTAAGATTGTCTGACATGTTCTCAACTGTTTTACCCGTATCCACAGCTAACCCTGTTTCTCTCAAAGCTTCTGACAAGGTATCTGCTTCTAGCACTGGCGGAAGCTGTATCTGTTGTCTTCTGGCCTAACCTCTGGTGAAGTATCTGCAATCCTTTGTCCGCTCATCGACCCGAATCAGCGGTAGGTACGGGGTTTGAATCAGCGACCACGGTACCCCACTGTAATGAACCCGGGGATATTAATTTTTGATTTTTCACAAAATTGAGTTACAATGCAACATGCGCAGTTAAGAGTTGGCCTAAGAAGCCAAAGCGATCGCGAGTAACTCTAACCCGGAATGTACCGGGATCGATCGCGAGGGCAAAGGTGTGAGCATTGGTCGGAAGGATCTCAAAGGAAGTGCTTGAATAAGAACTCCTTATGAGAGATCGTCGGTGTGAGCAGCCCGAGCATTCGGTCAGAGGATCCCTATCTAATGCAATACTGAAAATAGCTCAACACCAAGCATGTGCTACTCAATCCGTGATGGATACGAGGCGACCATATGGCAGAGACTTTAGGAAATTACAATGCAAAACAGAAATAGGCGGCAAGCCAGCCTCTTCCACTTATTCAGTGGGCAGTACAAACATTGAATTTGCAATAATATTAAAGTTGCTGACAGTACTACTATTCAGCTTACAAAATGTATAATATGCCTGCAATATCAGTGAATTAGAAGTCTTTAAACCAAGCAATGTTAATTGAATCTTCCACAGTGTTTCCCAATGCTTTTAACACCCACACAACAGCTCAAACCATCCAAATTACAGACTGTTATGACAGTAACCAGGTCTGAAATGAACAATCAGCAACATAGAAGACCCATTGAAATGAACATAGCTCACCCAATTCTTAACCAATTGACTTCAAACGAAATGCAAATGCTCCCTATACTCAGTGCGCCCAAGAAAGACACAAGAAACAGACCCAAACTGCAGTATTTATTTTTTTCCACGAATTCCAATGCAAGGTACAATGGTACGGCCCAAGAGAAAGGCCGATTTTCTTCTAATAAATTCCACACTTGTTTAAAAAATCTGAAACTTGGCAAAACATGGCGCCTTGACTAGACAATTGATAATACGAAACACCCAGAATGCAATCTTTTTGTATTTTTGAGTTTTGAATGAAAACTTGCTACAGCTATGCAACATCAGCTACACTAAAACATGACAAGATGCTTGAACTTCAACACTAAATGTAAGAGAACTCAACTACAATGCAAAACTACCAATAACCAGCTAACCTCTCAACTAGTTGCTGTCTTTCAAGCAAGAAGATGAGCCAATGCTAGGAGGTGTGCTTTCCTCGAAGCGAGTGCCTGAATCCAATCCAGCAGCATAACGGTGTAGTAGACAGAAGATGCCAAATGAAGAGCTGAGGCCTGATTATATAGACGAGAGAGAAACATCTAGAAGCTTCCAAGGGCACCCAAACCCTAATTTCAAATTCACCTTTTCCCTCCAAAGATGGCGTCCATTTTCATCAATAAAACATTTCACTTTTTAAAATAAAATAATCTTCTCAAAAGGGCGTCCCCACTTACTTGTCTCAATATTTGACATTTTAAAATTATAATTTATCTCCTTATGACGCCTGGACCCTCAAAAGTCCCCTTTTTAAAAACAACTTAAAGTTGCACTGCTAGGCAAGGGGTATAATATTAAAATAATAATATTATAATGAAATTACTTATCTCTCCCAGAAAAATGCGCCCAAGGCCAAGAACTGAAGTGCCAGCTGAAACAACTGAAGAAGTGACCCAACTGAACTGTACCCGAACTGTCCACTGCCAGAAATAAAATTTACTAAAAATAGTAAATTCGCGAAGTTACCCGAAATGCCAAACTGAACACACCACTGCGAAGCTCTCTGAAAACCCAGAAAGAATCCGCAGTCAGAAACCCAAACTCCAAGCAACAACCACCTCAAAACTTGGAAACCCTAATTTCACCATCCGCACAGCCTACGGGTCTCCGAAATAGGCCAACGGTCAACAGAAACGATCATTGCTGAGAAGGGGACATTACACTAATCAAAGTAGGCCAGTCATAAAACTCGGTCTTCTTCATAATGTGAGGTATGGCATAAAACATCCAAGGTTGGAACTTGGTGGCATCCTCAGAACCAGTGACCCTGTTGAGCAAAGTGATGATTATAGCAACCTCGTCCTTGAACTCTCCTCGCCCGACATTCTTGGGCAATGTCTTATGTTTTTCTTTCATCCATCTCTGGGCAATCTTCTTGATGTATTTGTCCTTATGCATATTCCACATCTTTTCACATTCATCCCTCGAAAGAGTTACACTTTCAGGCCATGGGGGAATGGAAAAACACTTTTCAACAAAAGTAATGGGGCTTTAAAGTACCAAATCAACTGCCATCTGTATTTGGATCTCTATTAGCCGAGGAGTTGTAATGCGATGCGGCGATTCTGAGACTCAAGACTACAGTACGATATAGGAATAGGCGGCTGCTGCGAAGTCGAATGACCGGAGTTCGATTGAGCGTTACTTTGCTCTCTCAAAAGTGTAGGTCGAACAGAAGCGACATGATTTTAAAGTTTGTCTCAATTTGTTTGATGTAATTGTGAAAAAGTCGGTCGGACTTTGAAACATTAGGAGTGTACTCCATTTCGAGGAAAACGAAGAATGGTAAACTTCGCCCAGTTCCGGACAGAGTCTTGAACAATTTCTATTTTTAGGAGAATGCTGATTTTTGTGCTTCAGCGGTGCGAAATTTTTCTGAGATATGGGTTTTCTTCAGAATGGCGATACAAGACAACCCAGATCGTCTGTTTTTGAAAATCTCGAATTTTGACTGAAAAATCAGCAAACCCTAATTTCTTCAATTTTTCCCGAAAAAAGCTGGCATCTGGGTTTTATTCAGAATATCATTAGAAATGGACCCAGTTGATTTAAATTGCAAAACCCTGACGTTTGATCGAAAAAGCAGCCAACCCTAGGTTTTTGGAAAAAAGCTGCGTTATGGGTTTTCTTCAGAAGACCGATTGGAAAGGACCCAGATGGTTGAATTTTTGATGCAGGGTTTTCAACGACATGCAAGATAAAAGTACTTGCTGCAACTTGATGAAGTTCTTGAAAAATTCTTCAGAAGATAGAGGCAAAAAGACCCAGATGACTGAAAAATTGAAAGCCTTGGCCTTCTGCTTGAAAAATTTGATCTTCTGGAACAAAAAGCTTGAAAGAACAAGGGTTTATGCTTGCTGGTCTGAAAAATCTGATGTAAAACCAGCAACTATGGATTCTTGAATCACAAAAATTTCTCAAACTTGCTGCTCCAACTTTCTCCTCTGGATGCTACCTGCAAAAATAATGAAAAATACATTGAAAAGAAGAGTTAAATAGACTTAGGTTTTGATTTTAGGTTTTGCTTTTTTTCTGCTTTTATTTCAAAACCCTAAATCTTATCTTCTCAAGTTTGGACGCCATCTTCCTCTTCTCACAATTTTGAAATTTTGAAAATCTCAAAAAATCTTCTAAGGCATGAAGGTTTGGGCGCCTTTCTCCAAGAGGGGCGCTCAACTTCACCAATGTTAGTCAAAATTTCATCTTTTTCAACTTTTCTTCATCTTAACACGCCACTTCGCCACTGATTTCTCGTTGACTGGTTTACCCGACAGGCGAGCTGAGTGGTTCACTGCGGAGCCGGACTGATTCTGAAGGAGACGTTCTGGAGGCACCTCCTGCTAAAAACTTGATTTCGACCTCCGAATTCACGGGAGGCTTTTCCTTCTAGGGGCGCCCAGTTTCTTCAGTGTTAGCCATTTTTCTTGATTTCCAAGTTCTTCATTAACCTCTCTTCCACAGATGATCTCGTTAAACCTCGAGTTCCGGGCGTCGGATTGCTGAATGGCTGTGCTCATCGCGAAGCTGACGAAGAATGAAGGGGGGTGCTCTGGAGACACGTTGGTCAAAAAGTGAATTTTTACCCTTCAAAAGGTTGGGCGCCTATCTTGACTGGGGGCGCCCAGTTTACCAACACTTAGTTTATTTTTTGACTTTTTCACTTTTGCTTTGAATTTCTCTTTTTACCTCTCGTCGGACCTTCTGTTCAGCCTTTTGAATCTGATGGCTGCGAGCTCCGTTTGTCGTGCTGAATAGCTCACTGCAAAGCCAGTTGAATTCTGAAGACATCCGTTATAGCTTCGACTGCAAATTCCTCTGTCTGCATCCTTGAAAAGTTGGGCGCCTTTCTCTTCTTAGGGCGCCCAGTTTCTCCAGACTTAGAAAAATTCATAATTTATTCAACTTCAAGTTTCAGATTTTCACTTCATACCTTCTACTTTGACTTGAATTTGCCGGAGACTGGATCATCGGATGCTCTGACGGGGATATCCATCGCGAAGCTGACTGAAAACTGAGCAACTTCCATTGGAGACCGTAACCCTAATTCCTTCATCTGGCACCCTGAAAAGGTGGGCGCCTTTCTTCAACTGGGGCACCCAAACTTAGCAGACTTAGAAAATTTTCATGACTTTTCAACTTTTCTTCCTCGATCCTCGTGCATGTTCATCGTTTCACTTTCTGCGGAAGTTTTGAATGCTAAAATTAACGCCTGGCAGTCGGATGACCTCCATTGATGACCTCGGAACTCCAGATATGCTTTTGAAAAAGCTGAATAGACCCAGTAGGGCAAAACTGATTATTTTAAGATTCTGACTGCACCAGCCTGATACGGATACATTTTGAGCCAATCAAAATCAGTTAGGATACTGTCCGATTCAACTTTTCTATTTTAGAAATTTTGCGATATCGGATTTGAAAGAAACCGAGGAAAAACTTTCCCGAAAACTTTACTATTTGAGAAAATTTCTAAAATAGTTTTCCTAAAATTTAAGGGATGAAAACTGAATCACGGGTTTTAGAGGTTAAGGCGCTCTTAGCGGTGGATCATCGAAATTGAAAATTTTGTGTTTTAACCCTCCATGCAAGACATGCACACCCAAATTTTGACCTTTTTGACTGATTTGACAAGACTTTTACTCATTTCTTCAAAATGTCTAAGTGTAACAAAAATTTTAATTTTGGGGTACAACACTATCCCCTTGAAAAATAAAAATATATCTACTACAAAAAACTTGAATCATTACCTTTGTGTTCAAGGCAATTCCAAAACAAAATCCATGTTTATGTGTTCCCATGGCCTCTTTGGTATAGGCAATGGATGATATAGCACCATGTGTTGTCTCACTCCTTTGGTGTGTTGTAAACTTATGCAATGTTACACCAAATTATTTACATCTAAACTCATTCTAGGACAAAAATACCTTTCATTCAATTGTGCCAAAATTTTATCAACTCCAAAATTTGACTCAAGCCTAGACACTATGCTTTTCTTTGATCAAAATTTTCATCATTGATCCCTTTGGTATGCACAATATATTCCCTTTGAATAATAAACCTTATTGAATAAAATACTCCAACCATGAAATTTTATCCTTCTCTACTAGATTCTTACATGCTGCCCATGCTTCCTTAAAATTTGGGTCCTCTTGATATAAATATTTTATGGCATCAAATCTAACAACATTAACCTTCAATTCATTCAATAACAAACACCTTTGTTGATTGTGTCTACTACCCTATTAAATTAACCACTTCTAGGCTTCAAAATGCATAAATTATATCCATCTTATATATATTTTACTCAAATTACCTTGGATGTTGATAAATTATAGTGTGCGGTGATATGTGTGCAATATAAATTCCTTGAGAAACAAGTAATGTCTCCACTTATTTAGTGTGTACACTGTTGCATAATTTTTTGATCATATATTGAATATTTCCTTTTAGTTTCATTCAACTTCCAACTAAAATAAGTAATGGTTCTTCCTTCTTGAATCAAAACTCCTCCAACTATACATCCACTTGTATCATAATAAACCTGGAAGACTTTGTTAAAAATCCAACAATACCAACAATAGCTATTTTGTTACCTTCTTCTTCAACAATTGAAAGCTCTTTTTGATGGAGTTATACATTGGAAATATTTCCTACCACCTTTCATGGAATTTGTGATAGGTGTGTATACTCTACTAAAATTTCTTATGAACTTTCTACAGAAGCTCGCCAAGCCATCAAAACTTTTGGCTTCAAACACACTTCTTGGTGAAGGTCAATCTACCATTTCCTTAACCTTCTATGGGTCCATCTTCAACCCTACTTTAGACACTACAAAACTTAGACCTACTAGTTATCTCTTCATAAACCTACATTTCTTCAAATTTACAAGAAAATTCTCTTTTAAACTTTACAAAGCTACTCTAATATGCACTAAATTCCCCTCTTTTGTCTAACTAAAAATAAAAATGTCATCTAAATATACAATTATAAATTTACCAGGAAAAGGCTTCAACACCTAATTCATCAACCATACGAAGGTACTTGAGGCATTTTTTAACCCAAAAGACATTACTAGCCACTCATATAAGCCATCCTTTGTTTTGAATATTATATTCCATTCATCTCCTTCTCAAATCCTTATTTGATGACCTATCCACTCTTCAAATCTATCTTGGTGAAATACTTGGCTCCACTCAAACATCCATCATATCATCCATTTGAGGTAATGAAATTTGTACTTTGCAGTTATCTTATTTATGGCCCTAGAATCATTACACATTTTCCATTATCCATCCTTCATTCATGTGAGTATTGTAGGTACAACACATAGACTCAAACTTTATCTATTTAGGCCCTTATCCAATAGCTCTTGCACTTGTTTGTTTATATCCTAACTCTCTATTAGGGTCATTTTATACGGTGCTTTATTTGGTAAGCTAGTCCTTAGTATCAAATGTATATAATGACTTATGATCCTCATTGGTGGTAGTCCATTAGGTAAGGCCATCAAAATTTATGTAATTTCCTCAAAAATATCTTGTACCTGATAAGGTGGAAAAGTGAAACCCTAGGACTTCATCTTAGGATTTCAAGGCTTTTCCACAATTGTGGTGAGGTGCCTCTTATCATTAAATTCAAGATTGGCTAGGATAAGAGATTGACTTGCAACCTAAAAGGAAAGGAAACCAATCCTAGGATATGAATTTGGAGACTTGGAAATGAATGTTGTATGAAATGCAATGATATGACTAAAAAAATGATGCAAATATCCTATTTTGATGTGAAAATAGAAATTTTGGGCAATCACAAACAAATTCAAAATTTGAAAACAGCTTGAGAAAAGTTCTATGCATATGCGGTATGAATATAGAGTTGAATTTGGAGAACCAAGTTGCCTAGGGTGCCTATGTCCTAGTGACTAAAACTGGAATGTAATTTCATAGTACTTTGGAGCTTGCTCAAAGCCTTCTTTCTTCTAGGTCTCACTGTCGGATCTCTATTGGGTGTTGAGATAACTAAGTTTGTGTATGTTGTGAAGTTGTAGGATTTTGAATGCAACAATGAATAAATGATCTTCAATCGTCCTCCGAAATTCTTTAGATTTGTAACTTTCACATTCAAAGAGAGAGGAATGGTTGTGCCATAAAGGGGCTTGCCTAATTCAAACCCCATGTTGGTGTTTCCACCTCCACAATAAAAATAATTGATAAAAGAGAGAGCTTATCCTTTTTATGGATAGAGGATTAATGATAAACAAATGATGAATCAACAATGGACTACAAATCACCACTCAAATATAATTTCCTTGAAGGACTAAAGTCATGCACATCACTTCAAGGCTTGATTTCTTGGAAGACCTATAATGGTTAGATCTCACAAAAAAATGATAACACAAACACAAACAAACTCACATACAATTTGACATGATTCTTTGATATTGAATTGCTGCAATAAATTGTTTCTTGATTTCTTTTGACTTGATAATGATTTCTTGGATAGTGCTTGATCACCAATAATTCAATAATTGTCGCTTAGTTTTCAAATGGTGAAATGAATAGGTACTTATAGGCATTTGATCTAATTTCCCAAAAATTAAATCCTGATAAATGACATTTGACATTTGAAATTCAAATAATAAAATTCCAACTATGACATATTAAAATTTGGAGGAAAAATAGGGGGACTAAGTTTCCTAGGTTGACTTAGTCTTGGCCCTATTTTGCGAGATGTAAGGTGTTGAGAACAAAATATTAAATATTTTCTTAGGATTTGCAAATGGGTTTTCTTAATAAATGTTTGAAACATCAAAAAATGTAAGTGATGTGTGTGGGTGTTCAATATGGAATGATTAAAAGGTTTTAAAAAACACTTTCCCTAGTTTCATTAGAAAAAGAGATCTCCAAGAGATAGGATTGACTTTCAACCTTGAGGTGAGTCAACCCTATTAGGAGGTCTGCTATTTTCTTATCACAAAAAAAACTAATTGGAAATTTTGGGAGATGATTTAAAATTCTTTAACAAATTAAATTGCATGGCCTAACACTTGAAATGCAAATTTCTATAATAACAAAAATGGAAATGACAGTTTGTAGGCAGATCTAGGAAGTGCAAAAAATGGTAAACCTTCCCAAAATAGTGTGTCTTAGGGTGTGTAGCAGGACTTATCCTCCCAAGGGTGAATGGGTCTTTGTACAAGGTTTTTCCTCAGCTTCAAGGGTCCTTTGGTGCAATATCTGAGCTTCTGTTTGCCCCAAATATCACTATCGAAAATTTTGAAATAAATTAAGGATATTAGTTTTAGTCTCTTGACAATAATGATGACAACTTTGACAACTTTACAAAATTTCTCTTTTGATCAATCTTCAATCCTTCTTCACCTAAAAAATCTGCACATACAAAGAGAGAAGCAAAAATGTTTGTTTTTGGGTGAATAGGGGTTTTCCTTAGTTAAACCCTATGTTGGTAATTAAACCTTGATAATGAAATAATGATAAATGGAAGGAATTGATGAATGAAAAAAACTATTTCACAACTCACCAAGCCCTTAATGGATTCCCTCAGAGGATTGAAGTCTAACACATCACTCTAAGGTTTAGATCTTGTATGAATTGACTTGATTGATTGTTTGATTTGATACTTGAATGCTTGAAACCTACATCACAATGTTAGCTCCAAAACATGATATGAATATGCATGTATAAACTTTGAAATGATGATATGATCTTGATTGCTGATGTAGATGACTGATAAATCTACTCTTCAATGCTCTTGAAAATAATATTTTCTCCTATAATTCTTAGATTTGATTTGATAAAATAACTATGTATTTATAGGTGTTTATCTAATTTTCCAAAAATTAGATTCCACAAGCTAATAATTGAAACTTGAATTTGAATCATAAAATTCCACCAAAAACATATTTTAAATTAGGTCCTAGGACTTAAAGGGGACCCATTCACCCTCCCAAGACCTAAGTCCAGGACACACAACTTCCAAGGTGTTTAAATTAATATTGAAAATTATTTAATATAGGTTTCCCTTCTGGAAAATGGGAATAATAAAGCTTTGGAATGCATAATTTGGGTAATTAGAAGCTTAATTAAGTCTAATTAATTAAGGGGATGCAAACGTAGTGTGAAAATGTAAAGTATATTTTTCACTACATTTAGTTGCCACTTTAGTGAGAGAATGAGCCCATGCTCAAACTCACACTAAAGTAGACAAAGAAGTCAAGAGAAGTCCAAGTGTACAAATGTTAGAATGATAGGACAACAAAGATCAAGGAGGTTGCACAAGTTCCCAAGATATAAGAGCCCATATAAAACCAACATAAGGAAAAAGGGAAACATAAGATGTCTAAGATATAAGTAGCAAGACAAGATACACAATCATACATTGTCAAAATTAATGAAACAAGGGATGAACTAGCAAGTTGTATTATGCTGCGTCCATCAAACATGCTCACATGGCTCCGTTGGAAAGCAAGTTGTGTTATGATTGGTGGCCATGAAAAATACGCTTGCAAGGGCTAGTACAGTCTGGTATACACTAGGTGAGCCCCTAAGACAAAGATGAGAAACACACACTAGCTCTACAAGGTGTGTACTAATAAAATATGCTTCATAAGGCTTGCAAGTTGCATTATGCTAGACACTAATGGAATAGGATAAAATTTCTTCATAAGGCTAGCAAGTTGCATTATTGATAAGTAGGAGGTATTTTTCCATAGTGTGTCAAATTGTGATATTCCTACTTATCAATTGATGAGCTAAAGGGGCCCTATAATGAATGGTTCATAAGGCACACCAGTTGCTGAAGGTTTTGCAAATAGGGTTGCAAGCTAATTGTGCTTAACCTTGGGGAATTTTTTTTGGTTAAGTGCACTTAAGTTGGAGTAGTACTGGGATGGGTGACCTCCTAGAAAGGCCCATTGCTTCACCTCTGTGAGCATCACCTAGATGCAATGAGTGCTAAGTGGGCCATTCATTATCATGAGAGATGGCTTATTGTGAACTAGTACTCATGAAACATGGGTCAATGAGTTTGACTCAAAAAACTACATGGTTGAATCCTAATAGCAATATCACAAGTTGCATTATGCTAGACACTCATGGACATTGATCAAGATATTATGCCAATGCTACACTAAGTTCAACCTCTATGAACAAAGTGGATAAATAAATGTAAAAATGTCAATGAAACTCATTTCTAAATGAAATAATTCCTATAATGCCAATGTAAAGATCACACTTCCAAGGAGATGTATGCTATCATCGCTAAGAATGGAACATGCAAAAAATGAGTGGGGGACAATATACCCCCCACTTAAAATGTCAACATACTTTCTATATTGGTATTTTAAGTAGAAAGAGAGGAGGGGATCCTTGAAAAGAATGCACACCTCCCAAAAACAAGTTATCCTTGCCCCCAAGCATAGAAATAAAGACAACAACCAAGGACTATCATGTTGCTTCCAAGATAAATATGGTTGCACCTAAGATTGTACCACCATGAATGGCAATGAGAAAAAACATATAAAGCTACAAATTTCACATAGTGATGAGCAACATGATAAGATGAAAATTAGTATCAATTAGAGGAAATAGGTGCATCAAGAAAAGGAAGAGCACCACAATCCTTAAGATGTTGAATTTTATTACTCAAAGCCTTGCATTCATTACTTGAATGACCATAGACTCAATGATATGCACAAAATAATTTTTTTTATAAAATTTATTTCATGTTCTTGGAGGGAGAGATATCAAGCGAGCTTGGACAAGCCTCAACAAGATAGTCTCCTAATTAGAAGTAGAAGATGTTCTTTTCTTTTGTGAAACTGATTTTTCTTGCTTAGTACAAGGTGTCATACATACACAAGACTCTCTAGATTGTGAGATTTTGTACTCTCCCATAAAGGAGGGTGTAAAATCTAATGAACCCCAATCATCGCTAAGACATGTGTTTGAAGATAAAGCAATATTTTTTCCTAGGAGTTTTTTGCATGATGACATTGATATTGAGTGAAGGTTTCTTTGATTCTTTTGCTTCTTTCAAAGGACAATAACCAAGACCTCTTATTTGTTATTGTGGGGTGGGCCCTATAGAGACATAGATACCTTGTTCTCTTATCCCACATACTTTTCCATTGTAGCCAAGTTGTTTCAAGAGCTCATAACCTCTTCCATAAAGTTTTTCCATTTCTTTTGGATTTGGTGGTTTCTCATGATAAAACTCATTATATGTGGATGTATAATTTTTGTTTTCCTCGTCTTTGCTAAAAGTTGCGGGTTCACATGGTTTTTATGACTCAACTTGTGTTGATATTATGTCAGCTTCTTTCTCTTTTCCTAATTTGTGTGTAATATTATATTCTCCCATGAATGTAGTTGTAAAATCCAATGAACCCCAATCATTGTCCAATATCTTTGTGATTCATGACAAAAAATTCTCTTCTTTTATTGGTTCCACTTTTGTAGGTGGTTTCAATGTTGTAAGAGGATTTGTCATTCCTATTTTAGTTTGTGAATAATTGTGACATGATTGTAGGCTAGCTTTGATTGTGTAGACCTTGTTTTGATAAGTGTACTTCACTAGATCATGTAAAGTTGAAGGTACCGCATTCATTTCATGAATCCAAGGTCTACCTAAGAGAATATTACATGAGAGTTCTTGAGGAATGACATGGGTATAAGTTTTTAATGTAACTTTACCACTCTAATAGGTAATGTTATCACACCAAGCAATTGTTTTCCCACATTATCAAATCCATAGATAGATAAAGAGTCTAGTTGAATTTTTTTCTTGTCTAATCCAATAGTATCTAGGAGTCTTACACTAAAAATATTGAGCGTCGAACCATTATTAATGAGAGTGTGTCTTATACTGGAATCTTGTTAAATACAACCACTATCATCAAAGCCTCATTTAATTTTTCACTTCTAATGGAGGTAACTCATCTTGATGAAAGGTAATGTATAAGTTGACCAAGTTCATACCTTGAATTAGGGTTGCTACATCATTTGGTTGTGCACTAGGATGGATAACAACTTGTTGTAAAACATTTTGGAGTATTCCATGGTAAAGAGGGGATGCTTGAATCAAATCCCACAAGGATATCTTAGTAGGAGTGTTGTGAAGTTGTTCTACAAGTTCATATTCTTTACCACTACGTTGTTGGATATTAGGTGTGGGTGGAAGATATGGTTGATGCAATGGAATGGATGTTAGAGTTTGTCTTGGTTGCTAATTGTTTCAAGTGTTATATGTATGAGCAACAATATTATAACTTGGTTGTTGCAAAACATTGTTACTAGTGAGTTGTCTTACAAAATTTAAGATAACACTTGGACGAAGTGGGTTAGGAGGTCCAATAATTAGAGGACTCTTAGGAGGTCCAATAATCAAGGGAGATATAATGGTCAATTGTTTGTTCATAACCTTAGTGGATTAGACTTCATGTTGATGTTCTAATGAGGAGGGATCTAATGTAACCTTATCATATCCATCTAATCAAACCACATTAATATTATTTGAAATATATTTATCAATGTTATCATCCTCTTGCACCATCATATCTTCCATAGTAGGAGAGTTTTTAGGAGAGGAGCAAACAATATTTTTATGAAATTCAATGGCTGGATCTTCTAAGATAACTTCATCACAAGTAGGGGAGGTATCTAGAGAGGAACAACTATTATTTTCTTTCTTATCAATGATTTCATCCTCTTTTCCAACAATATCTTCCCAAGTGGGAGAAGCATTGGGAGAGGGAGAAACAAGATTCTCATGACTCTCAATGAGTGGATCTTCTAATATCAACATATCTTATTCACAAATAGGAGAGATATTGGGAGAAGGGAAACTACTATTGTCATGATTATCTATGATTGCATCCCCTTGTCCAATAATGTCTTCCCAATCTTAGGAGAGATAGGGGAGGAGAAACAAATAGTATTCTCATGACTCTCAATAATGGGCTCCTCTAACACTAAAATATCTTCTTCACAAATAGGAGAGATATTGGGAGAAAAAAAAACTTGATTGTCATGATTGTCCAAGATTGTATTCTCTTTCACTAAGTTATCTTCACACATGCGAGAGGGATCAATGAAAAATAAGAAAAGAGGGGAAATGACTTCATATTTGTATGCTTGTAACAATAATTTCCTAGAGCATTCAACAAGATCTGAAAATAGAACATAAAGTATGATAAACTAAGATTTTTTCAATGATAAAATGATGTAATAATTGTTCCAAAAATCTGAAATACAATAATCTTTCCCAATTTTCCATAAATCAAGCAAAATGACACTTTTCTTGCACATACAATAACTATTTTTCATAATTTCAAAGTACAAATTTAATAACAGAAAGAGAAGGAAATCATAGAGACAAAAATGTGCCTAGATAGTTGTTAGGACACCTATACAGGGATAGATTTTCCCATGGTGAATGAGTCCTTGCTCAGGGGTTTTAAAAACTAAAATCTAAGTTTTTGGTTGACTATTTATGTTCTCTGTTTCAAGTTGTAGACTATTATTATTGTGACAAATTTTTCTAGATTTTGATGTCTAAATGAAAATGCAACTAATAAAAAAAAGTGAACAAAATGACAACCTTTTTAAATGTAAGTTTAATTGAAAATTTGATCTAAATGATTGAAAGCACTCTTAATACAACTAACATGCAAGATGTATGCAAGATTTATGCATTATTTTTGGATTCTTGAGATTTTAAATGATGAAAAATATAATTTTAAATGATACAAAATACAATTTTTAAACCCTAAATGAGATGCAAGATTAACTAATACAAATCCTAGATCTAGGGTTTGAAAGACTACCAAATCAAAAAGTTTATGTTGTAAGAATGTTGGGTTCACCAAAATGAAACATTGAAAAATGTAAGTGATGTGTGTGGGTGTTCAATATGGAATGATTAAAAGGTTTAAACACACTTACACTTTCCCTAGTTTCATTAGAAAAAGGAGATCTCTAAGAGATAGGATTGACTTTCAACCTTGAGGTGAGTCAACCCTATTAAGAGGTCTATTGTTTTCTTATGACATAAATGATTGATTGGAACTTTTTGGGAGATGATTTAAAATTCATTAACAAAGTAAATTGCATGACCTAACACTTGAAATACATATTTCTATAATAACAGAAATAGAAACGATAGTTTGCAGGCATTTGGGAAATGTAGAAAATGGTAAACCTTCCTAGAAAATTGTGTTTCAGGGCTTGTAGGACTCATTCTCCCAAGGGTGAACGAGTATTTTTATAGGGTTTTCCTTAGCTTTTGGGGTCCTTTGGTGCAAGATCTAAGATTTTGTTTGCCTTAGATTTCATTGATAGAAAGTCATAAATAAATTCATAATTTGAGTTTTTGTGTCTTGACAACAATGATGACAACTTTGACAACTTTGCAAAATTGCTCTTTTGATCAATATTCAATCCTTATTCACCTATAAATCTACACATACAAAGAGATAAGTAAAAATGTTTATTTTGGGTGAATAGGGGTTTGCCTTAGTCAAACCCCATGTTGGTAATTAAACCTTGATAATGAATTGATGATAAATGGAAGGAATTGATGAATGAACAAAACTATTTCACAACTTGCCAAACTATTAATGGCTTCCTTGAAACCCTAGGGCTTCACCTTAGGATTTCAAGGCTTTTCCATGATTGTGTCAAGGTGCCTCTTATCATTAAATTCAATATTGGCTAGGATATGAGATTGACTTGCAACCTTAAAGGTGAGCCAACCAATTCTAGGATCTAAATTTAGAGACTTGAAAATGAATGTTGTATGAAATTCAATTATCTATGACTAAAAAATGATTCAAATAACCTATTCTAATGTGAAAATAGTAAGTCTAGGAAATCACAGACAAAATTAGAATTTAGAAATAGGTTGAGTAGAGTTTTTGTGCACCTGTAGTATGAATTTAGAGCTAAATTTGGAGGACCAAGTCACCTAGGGAGATTATGTACTAGTGACTGAAATTAAAATATGATTTCATAGTCCTCTAGAGCTTGCTCAGAGTGTTCTTTCTTCTAGGTCTCACTGTTGGATCTTCATCGGGTGCTGAGATAACTAAGTTTTGGTATGTTGTCAAGTTGTAGGGTTTGAATGTAACAATGAATAAATGATCTTCAATCTTCCTCCAAATTTTTTTGGATCTATAACCTACACATTCAAAGAGAGAGGAAGGGTTGTGTCATATAGTGACTTGCCTTAGTTAAACCTCATGTTGGTGTTTCCACCTCCATAATGGAAAATTTGATAAAAGAGAGAGCTTATCATTTTGAGGGATAGAGGTTAAATGATAAATGAATGATGAATCGAAAATGGACTATAAATCACCACTTAAATCTAATTTCCTTGAAGGATTGAATTCATTCACATCACCTCAAGGCTTGATTGCTTTGAAGACCTACAATGGTTAGATCTCACAAACAAATGATAACTTAAACATGAACAAACTCACATACAATTTGATATGATGCTTTGATATTGAATTTCTACACTAAATTTTCTCTTGACTACTCTTGACTTGATAATGATTGCTTAATAGTTCTTGATCACCAATAATTCAAGAATTGTCAGTTTTCAAATGGTGAAATGACTAGTATTCATAAGAATTTAATCTAATTTCTCAAAAATTAAATCTCGATAGCTAACATTTGAAATTTGAAATTAAAATAATAAAATTCCAACTATGACATTAAAATTTGGAGGAAAATTTGGGCTAGGACTAAGTTGCCCTAGGCGACTTAGTCTTGGCCCTATTTTGTGAGATGTAAGGTGTCAGGAGCATATTATTAAATGTTTGATTAGGCTTTGCAAATGGGTTTTCTTGATAAATGTCTAAATGGGCCAAGGAATGTATAATTTAGAACATTAGATGTACAATTAAGTCCAATCACTTAAGAGGGAGCAAAACATAGTGTGAAATTGTCAAGGGTGACAATTTATGATGCTGCAGTACCTTTATAATAACTTCTTCCTTTTTCTTGATTGTCCTAAAATCTATAGGATTAGGAATGAAATAAAAACATTCCTTGTCCTTCTTTAAATCTTTCAAAAATTATTTCCTTGTCACCAAACAAATTTTGGTGTTCTTTTCTACTTCTTTGTCCCTATCTTTCATGGGATTCAAGGTATACTCTTTCCCATTCTTATTTATTATATAAAAAATTTCCTATCATGAATAACTTCTCTATCATACTGCTAAGGTCTATCCAATAGAATTTGGCATGCATCCATTGGAATAATAGCACACAATATCTCATCCTTATAACTTCCAATATGAAAATTTACTAAACATTGCTCTCTTACTAGTAGTTGATGCCCCTTGTGTATCCAAGAAACTTTGTAGGGACTCAGATGCTTTATCCTTTTCAACTATGATTTCTCCAAAATTTCTTCTAACACTAGATTATTAGTGTTACTATGATCTATAATAACTTCAAAACATTTGTCTCTAGACTTACATATTGGTGTAGGGCACCATAGACTTTTATGCAAGAATGTTGCAAAGTGTTAGGTTTTTATTTAGTTTTGAGTTGTCATGGTGCAATAAGGTCTTTAAGGCCATTTCTTATGTTTTTTAAGTTGTTTTGAGTTTTTTTGAGTCAGTTCAGAGTCAATTTTGTAAGTATGGTAGAAGTTGAAAAAACTTGCAAAAGTTCCAAAAATAACTTTTACATTTTTCCTTTTTGTGTCTCAAAGGGAAGTTGAATGGTCAAGTTGTGGTTTTGGTGGGAAACCAAATTGGTTATGCTTTGTAATAATTTAAAATAAATTGGTGAATGTTGGAACAAGGTTGGAGAGTTGTAAGATTTGAATTTTGAATAACAAAACTCATGTTTCTGTATTTTTTGAAGCAAAATTACTGCTACAGTGACTTGTACAGCTTGGTAGGACTTGGAAATAGTTCTAGTTTCATTAAATATTATGTGGAATTGAATCCTCTATTTGTTATATTTGGTTTCATTTGATTTCAGTAAGATTTGAGGAAGTTAGAGTAGATTTACTGAAAACTAGTTGATACCCTCATTTTTGTGAGTTTTGATAGAAAACCATGAATTTCTTCCCATTCCACCAATGAAATAGTCCTAAACTCAGTGGAATGGGTGTATACATGTTAGGTTTTGTGTTCTTGAAGTTTTCAGGAGTAGGGGATGAATATTGGTGAAGATTTGTTGATGCCCTAGGCTGAAAACATCATGATTTTGGCATGAAAGTTGCATAGAAGTTAGGGTTTGATGAAGAATGCTTAGGAGATTGTTGAAACTACTTGGAAAGGTGTTGAAGAACCTTATTTGACATGTATGATCCATTGGTGTAAAATTTTGAAGTCTGGGTTTTGAAAATCTCATTGTGACCCATTCAAACAGGCCTAATTAACCCTCTTCCAAAGTGTAGCAGCAGATTTTTGGCTTGTTGTTCCAAAACAACCACCCATAAATTTTGAGTATGTTTTAGAACTCCCAAATGAGTATCCAAAATAGTTTTTAGATTGTGGGATTGAGTTGTTTTTTGCAAATTATGTCAGAAAAGGGGTGTTGTCTTATAAGGAATAGTGGAAGATTGTGAAGAAATTCACTTTGTTTGTTGTGTAAAGAATTTGGCAAAGAGTTGTTTGAGTTAGTTTCAAGAAAACCACCCTGGTCTACATAAAATTGGTATTAGATCATAGGTAGGTCTATAAGGGAGAGAAAGTGTGAAGAAAAAAGATGCCTCCAAAGAATAACACTATGGCGAGGGAGATGAATGAGATGAAAGAAAAGACTGCAAGAGAGCTTAGGAGATTGAGGGAACTCCAGGATATGGTGGTAGCAAGGATTGAGGCTGTGGAAACTTGTCAGAGGAGAGGTATGGCTCTAGGTGATGAGAGTGACCCTGAAGAAGGGGAAGAGGAGAATGAAGAAGAAGAGGAAGAGGAATTGGATCCTGATGAGCAGAGGATGGCCAAGCTACCAAGAGTAGTCAAGGAAAATAAACAGAAGATAAAGATTGATGTACCTATGTACAAAGGTAATTTGAATGAGGAAGATATTTTAGATTGGATTGCAACACTTGATAATTATTTTAAATGTGAAGATATACCTGAGGAACAAAAGGTGGAGATAACAAAAATAAAATTGAAGGGTCATGCTCTATTATGGTGGGATTATGAGTAGACTGAAAGGAGGAAGAAACGTAAGTAAAAAAATTGTTTCTTGGGACAAAATGGTGGCTAAGCTTAAGGGAAAGTTTCTATTGAGTGATTATGCAATTCAAATGTACAAGAAACTTCAAGGTTTGAAACAAAGAGATATGAATGTCAAAGCTTACACTGATGAGTTTTATAAACTGAGTATAAGAGCAAGTCACATGGAGGATGATGTGGAGAAGGTGGCTAGGTATCTTAGTGGGTTAAGATTCAACATTCAAGATGAGTTAACTTTGGAAAATACAAGAATGGTTGAGGAATGCTATCAAATGGTAATTAGGCTTAAGAAAAGCTAAAGAGAAGGCAAGACAAGTCAAACAGGGGAAGAGGCAGCAATTTCAGAGGAAGAGGATCAATTTCTAACCCAAGGAAGTCATATGAGAGCCAAGAAGATACAAGCAAAGTCCAAGATCAAGGGGCAGATCAAAGAGGTGGATTTAGAGGAGGTAGATCAGGCTTTAGAGGCATATTTGGAGGTCAAGGGAGATGTTCACAAGGATTCATAGAAGATGCTATCGATGCAACAAGTTTGGACATCAAGCATGGAAGTGAAATGAAGGTCAAGCCTCTATTTCACATGGAGGAGAAAGAAGGACTCAATTGGCACATGAAGAGGAAAATGAGAGTGTAAACTCTCCATCACAACATGCTGCTCCAGAATTTGGTGAATCACTCATAGTAAGAAGAACTCTCATAAAAGCATTAGTAGAAAAGGAGCCACCACAAAGGAATACTCTCTTCAAAAAAACTTATAAGTGCTTGGGTAAGGTATGTAAAGTTGTAGTTGATTCAGGAAGTACAAATAATATGGTTTTTACGAAGATGGTTGAAAAACTTAAGTTTCCTAGGATACCACATGCTACTCCTTACAAAGTTTCTTGGCTGAATGAGGGTCAATATGTTTTGGTAAATGAACAAAGTTGGGTGGAGTTCAATATAAGAGGGTACAAAGATAGAATTTTATGTGATGTGTTACCCATGGATGTGTTCCATTTGCTACTAGGGAGGCCTTGGCAGTTTGATAGACATGCTATATATGATGGGAGAAGAAATACTTATGAGATAGTAAAAGATGGAAAATCCTATACCTTGACACCATTGAAAGTAGAGGATAAAGGAAAAATAAAGGGATCTAATGTGATGATGGTAGGTAGGAAGGAGTTTATAAAGGTAAAGGAAGAAAATCACATGGAGTTTGCAACCATTTCTAAACTTGGAGATAGTATAACATCAGACTTGAAGAATGATTTGATTTTGAAGGTCAAGGATGAATTGATTTTGGAGATTAAAGGTTGGTTTAAAAAGTATCTTGCTATGATGGTAGAAGAAGTGTTCCATTCGTTGCTTGCACAAGTAAATGTTGGTCATTCTATGACAGAGGTTAGTATGCACAATTAAGCAGTAATCATAGGGGTAGAACATCAGATGGAAGAGATGGAAAGAAAAGGTAAAGAGGTTAAGGGTAGGTTGCAAGGAAATGTGGACAAGTCCAAACACACAATGGGAGTGAAGAAGAAGGTGGTTCATTAAAAGGAAGGAGGATATGTGGTTGTAGATGAAGAAGCATATTTGACAACATTCTCAGATGAGGGAGGAATCAAAGATCATCCATCACATGAAGAACAACATTCTTAGGTGAAGAACAGGTCAAAGACAAGGGCTAATGATTTTTTCTAGGGTATCAGGACATAATAACCCGGCCAAAATAACCCTGGATAGAATAACCTGGCCAAAATAACCCAAGGACAAAATAATCCAGGGTCATAATAACCCATGGACAAAATAACCCGTGGTCAAAATAACCCATGGACAAAATAACCCATGGTCATTTTAGATCAAGCTAGTAAACTAGAAATGACATAAAATAAATTATAAATATGATTGTGAGGCACCATAGAGGCTATTTAGGTCATTTTTAGATGATATATACATTATATACCCCTAAAATAGCCTTAAAACACCTTTAATATGCTTAAATAACCTATAAAATGGTAAATAATTATAAAAATAAAGGCAATTTCGTGGGAATTAGTTGATTAAGAGTTATTATGAAAAGATATAAATGAAAAGGCATTAAGAAGATATATAAAGTGGTAGAATTAAGAGAAGTAAAGAAAGGAAGAAGGGGAGAAGAAGTAAGAGTGTGTAGATTGATAAGAAGCGGAGAAATCCAAATTCATAAAAGAAGATATTTTGTAATATATTTTTTTCAACATTATTTTAAATTTTCCTAGGGTTTTCTAAAAGAGTGTACAAAAAATCAATATACTTTTTAGGGAACCAACACATTCTTCATAATTTTTGTTATATAGGTATCAGGACATAATAACCCAACCAAAATAACCCTAGATAGAATATTTCTAAAAAAATTTCAAATGCCACTATTCGAGGATTTTTTTTCCATTTCTCTCAATGCTTGTGGAGGAAAGTTCAAGAAGGTGGTCTACAAACATGTTACAGTGCTGATGAATTATTTGCATATGAGATTAAGAAACTTGTTGCATTAGCTTTCATGCCTCAAATAGATGTAATTGATGCATTTGAAACACTTCAACAATCTCATTATTATACAGAACATGAGGAGACCTTGCAACCCATAATTGATTATTTTGAAGACACATGGATTGGAAACCTAACCACAAGAGGCAATAGATGATCACCCAAGTTTCCAATCACAATGTGGAATTGTTATTCAGCTACTCAAGATGATCTTCCCATAACCAATAATACTACTGAGGGATGGCACAAAGGATTTAGTGAATTGCTTCAAGCATCACACAACTTAGTTTGGAAATTCATCCAAGCAGTGAAAAAAGAACAATCTCCAAGAGAATAGAATAGAGAAATATATGGTTGGATACACTGGCAACCAAGTAGGAAAAATACCATGAACTCAAAGAAAGACTAAAAATATTGGTTGATGGTTATGACAAGCATAAAATTTTAGATTATATAAGAGGCATCACTCATAAATTGACACTTTAATTGAAATTTTGAATAATAATTTTTTTTTAGCAACATACATGTAATTTATAAAAAAAAAATTCCTTTCTCTATATTCTTATGGGGATATTTTGTCCATGGGTTATTCTGACCATGGGTTATTTTGGCTTGGGTTATTATGACCCTGGGGTATTTTGTCCCTGTGTTATTATGACCGGGTTATTTTGTCCAGGGTTATTTTGGCCGGCTTATTATGTCCCGTAACCTTTTTCTAGTACTTGGTTCATTGGAAGGGGTTTCAAAATGGAGATTTCACTTGGAGGTTAGAGAAGGACATGATCACACATGATTCCACTACTGCAATACTGTCCTCAAGGGGACTTGAGTCAATTTTGCCTAGGGAGTATGGTGTAGGGCACCATAGGCTTTTATGCAAGAATGTTGCAAAGTGTTAGGTTTTTGTTTAGTTTTGAGTTGTCATGGTGAAATAAGGACTTTAAGACCATTTCTTATGTTTTTTAAGTTTCTTTGAGTTGTCTTGAGTCAGTTTGGATTCAATTTTGTAAGTATGGTAGAAGTTGCAAAAAGATTTTTGCAACTTTTGCATTTTTGCCTTAAATTTGTGTCTCAAAGTGAAGTTGAATGGTCAAGTTATGTTTTTGGTGGGAAATTGAATTGGTTATGCTTTTTAATGCTTTAAAATACATTTTTGAATGTTGGAACAAGGTTGGAGAGTTGTAAAATTTGAATTTTGAATAACAAAACTCATGTTTTTGTGTTTTTTGAAGCAAAATTTCTGCTACAATGACTTGTACAGCTTGGTATGACGTGGAAATGGTCTGATTTTCATTTCATTTGATGTGGAATTGAATCCTCTATCTGTTATATTTTTTCATTTGATTTCAGTAAGATTTGAGGAAGTTAGAGTAGATTTACTGAAAACTAGTTGAAACCCTCATTTTTGTGAGTTTTGATAGAAAACCATGAAGTTCTTCCCATTCCATCGATAAACCAGTACTAAGCTCAGTGGAATAGGTGTAGAAATTTTTTTCTTTCTTGAAGTTTTCAGGAGCAGGGGATGAAGATTGGTGAAGATTTGTTGATGCCCTAGGCTGAAAACATCATGATTTTGGAATGAAAGTTGCATAGAAGTTAGAGTTTGATGAAGAATGCTTAGGAGATTTTTGAAACTACTTCGAAAGGTGTTTGAAGACCTTATTTGACTTATATTATCCATTGGTGTGAATATTTTAAGTCTAGGTTTTGAAAATCTCATTTTGACCCATTCAAATAGGCTTAATTAGCCCTCTTCCAAAGCATAGCAACAGATTTTTGGCTTTTTTGTTCCAAAAAAACCACCCCTAAATTTTGATTATGTTTTAGAACTTCTAAATGGGTATCCAAAAAAACTTTTAGATTGTGGGTATGAATTTTTGTTTAAAAATTATGGTGGGAAAATAGTTTATGGAATGCTACAAGGGAAAATTGAAGAGTGGTAGAGAAACCCACTAAGTTTGGGTTCTAAATTTGAAAATTTTGTTTTTCTGAGTTGGTTTTGAGTCTTTTAGTGATCATCCATCCTACTCTACATTGCATATGGTTCTTAAAAAATCCTTCTCTGCACATGTTCTTCCTTCTCCTTTTTTGGTGTCAACAAAATTCTTCTCAACATCAAAGACTCTCCATCTTTAGGATCTTCTCCATACTTGGGTGAAGCTATACTTTCTTCTTCTACTTGGGCCACATGAATTTTTTCCTCCTTTACTTTACTAATATTAGGTTATATTTGAGGGAATTCAAATTCCCTATGCTTAGTTTCTCCATACTGGTAACATGTACCACTAAATATTTTTCCTTTTCCTCTTCCTCTTGAATTATCAACTCTTCCTATGGGATAAATTCCTTTTCCTCTAGCTTCCTGAGGGAAAGAACTTGTTTGGGAGGTGTTGGTTTCTTATTTTTTACCTTGGTATCCTCTTCCATCGCAAGATTTTCATCTTCCATGTGAAAACCTTTCTCTACCTCTTTACTTGTTTTGTTGTTTCCTAGCCAGTTTCTCTTTTACCTTTTTGGCATACAAGTAGGCTTCTTTTATAGTTTGCAATCTAACCATACTAATTTCATTTTGAAAATAAAAACTTAAACCATTTACATAACTCAAAACTTTATCAACATCAACATGTCTTGCTCTAATCAAAACATGGCTAGGGATAGGGCCACTGGTACTTTTAAGTTAGCCAAATGGACTCTTTAGGAGTTTAATAAGGCTAACATTAAAATAAGGGGTTTGAAGAAGAACTTAACAAATTTTCCAAAGGGCTTGGTGTCATACATTTTGATTGATAGAATTGTGGACCTTGAGGTTTCTTTCAATGATTTCAAATCTCTATGTGAAGAACAATTGGCTAGTTAGAAGCCAAGGTATTGGGAATGAATGTAGACATAAAGAAGCTTCTTCATGCATGTCACATTTCGGTGAAGAATAGTTTAGAATCTTTGCAAGTCCTTTTCAGAAAGATAATTGAGCTCAAGGAGGACCAAGTGTATTTTTCTGAGCTATTGGAGAAATAGCATTCGGCCAAAGGCAAAGGTTAAAAAGGTGCAAAAGATGATAGAAAAAGCCTTGTTATTAGAGGATCTGCTGAGTGGAAAAAGTACTTTGAGGTTGAAAATAAGGATCTATTAGACATGATTGAAATGAACAAAATCCAAGAGCTTGAGGTGGCCAACACCTTTAGTAGTATGAATTAGTGTTTGAATCTCTTTTTATTTGTTGTCTATTTCCTACTGGGTCTCGATTTATTTCCTGTTGTTTTGTTGCTAATGGGTGTTATTGTTAGTTTTTTTTTTTTTTATCTTTCGTACAACACCCTTTTTTGTCTTGTTTTTGGATCTTGGTTTGTTGTTGGTGCCTTACTGGAGTAGTCGTTTAGCAACATTTTGCATCTCAAGTTGTAAAGGGTTTTGAGTCCCTTCAAAACCTTTTTTCCTCGTATAATCAAAACATGTCTTGCTCTAATGCTCAATATGTAAAATTATTTTGTGTATGTTTTGACACTGGATTGTTTTTGTTTAATATTCTATAATTTCCTAAATAGACTTAGGTGATAATCCACTAGTAGAAATTTGGCCTTTAGTTTGGTCACCATTCTATATTATGACTTGATCTTCTCTTTGCCTCTTATTTGTCACTTTGTCTGCAGATGTTCCCACCATAGGGATGCATGTACTTTTAATTTGGTGCAAAAAAACTTCATTCTCTTATCATCTTCAATTTCTTTAGAGTCGGAATACTTTTCCATTTCTAAAATCTAGTCTACAAGTTCTTCGAGATTCAAGCTACTATTATGGTTGGGTGGATCCAATCTTGGTTTACTACTTATTATGGACATTTCTCTGAGAAATAATTCTTCTCCTTTGTTTTATTTTTCTCCATATACCACTTCTTCTTCATCCTCACTAACATCTTCAACATGTACCCCTCTTCTCTACACTACCTCTATCACATTTAACCTTATCGTAATCCATCGTAACATCTCCATAATTTTCATATCACTAGCCCATGCTGCAACCCCTCTTCAACCACATCCTTTATGTGTCATTTCTCACTCAAGTCTTCTATATTTACAAGAATCCTCTATTTCACTTCCCACAATAAAACCCTCTTAGGACTTCTTCTCTTGACACAATCACAACAACCCACTCTGACACCATTTGATGCTTTCAAGATCAAGGAACATTATAAAAAAACCCAATCATGTAGCCAATACAATGTTTAACAACAAAATAAGGCTTACAAAACTAATGAATTCAAATTCCTATTATATGACAATAATATTTTACTATGGGAGTAAAAAACATATCAATTATGATCATAATATATTTCTTAAACTTCCCAAAAGATTCCTCCATGTGTGCATTGATCTCCCTTTTATTTGTTGGTGGCTAGGAGGTTGGATCAAGTTATATCTTAGTTGTTACAAAAATTGAATCATTACAAAACAATGAGCATAGTAGTAGGTCAAAAGTTTGCAAATGTGAAAGAAAGGTGAAAGTTTGTAGATATAATAGCAAGGAAAAGTTCCATAAACAACTAGTTCAAACATGAAATTACACTTGTTCAATAGACTAAAAAAGTCCACAATTTATACTAGGTGGTGTCATCATTCCATCATTCTTTTGTAATTCTTTGGCAATTAACCCTTGTCCTTACTAATGTCATATTTACGTCAAGTTGACATCATCATCAAAATTGTTCATCTAAATCAGTTGATTAAAATTATAAATGTTTAGATCAGTTGGTTTTACCCATAAAATCTTGATGGCCATGATAAACTCATAAACTTTAGTTGCATATGAAATTCCTAAAAGAGGCACATGAATAAGCAATTCTCGCAAAGCTTGATGATCCCAAAGTTTCTATAAATAAAAAAGAATCTATAGGTACCTATTGTGCAAGAAAATACATTGGAACTAATTATAAATTGGTTAGTTCAACAACTCTCTAAAAAATCTGGTAGTAGACCAAAAACTCACATGACTAGTAATAGACCAAAAACCCACATGAGCATATTCTAGTCATTTTTTCCAATCTCACCAAATTTGATCTGTAGATATCCATTAGGCTCCTCTACAAAGTGATGCCATTATTTTTCCCATCTTGTCTTTGAAAATTCTCCTAAAAAACTACCCAAAACCAACACTATTAAAAAATGCAAAAAAACTAAAAACAAGAAAGGAAATATTTTAAGGTTGATGTATGATTTCTTGCAGACCCAAATGCTCTTGCATCATAAAATATTTATTTATAGAGGCTTGAGCTAACCACTCCACTCAATATTTGTTCACATGCCTCACACATGAAGATTGTTGTGGCTCATGAATATGCTTCTAGGTGAATTTCTTAGTTTATATTGTATGGCATATACTCCCTTCTTATCAATGCAATTAGTATTCTTATTTTCTTAAACATACTATTATTTGTGAATCGATTATTAAGATAAAGATAGATAAGGAAACTAAACCTTCAATACAAGTCATTATTTTTAATGTGTTCATGTATCCTTCCCAAACTTTCACTTGGTCATAACACACTAAAAATAACACATTTCATTTTTTTGTCTATTTTAATCATGAATAGATAATAATGAGTATTAAAATTATTGATAAAAAATCTACCCAAGTTTGTAAATCATAATAAAATTAATATAAGTGAAACAAAAGATTGATTGTAAGATACAAAAATTAAAAGAACAACCTATCATTTACATTAAAAGATATTAGACTACTTCAACAAAATTGTAATTTAACAAAAAATTCTGTAATAATCTATAACAAAATTAACTTTTCTCTTACTATTACCATTGAGAAATTAAAAAATTACCTTTTTTACCATAGAAGTACTATTGCAATTTGCACAAGATTGTTGGGATAAAAAACTATTTTTTAAATACATAAACTCATTGTTTATATTATCAATCTAATGAGCTAATTCTTAGTTCATCACATGCTTCAAATTCAAAACACCTCTAGGACCTCCTCTCTAAAATTTTGATACAATGTTGAAAATTGAAAATATTTATTTTTGATAGAAATATAACCCATGTTAGAAACAATAATAATCAAAGAATAATATTATTATTGAGTTCATATAGGATTTTACAATAAACTGTACAAACATTTTTAAAGCATTGTGTAGACATCCAAATTTGATTGCTCTCATATGATCAAATTCACCTTTCTATTCATCCATTCTGTCAATATTAATTTATTTAATTAATATTATACTTTATGTCTAAATTCCCTAAAGTATTTAATTTAACAATTAAATGCTTTGCCTTACACTTTTCCTCCCTAAATTAAATAAATACATTAATTTATTTAATTTAGTCATTTAACCTTTTTGAATAAAATCACTTTAAAATTCTTCCTTTTTCTCTCTCCTTGTCACATCCTCCATAATCTCTTTCTAATCATGATTAATTTAATTAATTCATGATTAGGATGTACATCCTCTTAATCAAGGATTAATGTCACATCCTCCTACATTTTCCACTTGCCTCTAATCTTCCATTAATTATCTTAATTATGTGTTTGCACAACCTCAATCAAGGTCATTAGCCACATTTAGTATCCCTTTTTAGTCAATCTCCATTTTTCTTTCTTGGCATTGACCCTCTTTCCCATGAGAATTTTTAATTCACATTTATTTATCCTAGGTCTCTCTCCTGCCCATGTGAATTTTTAATTCACATTTTATCCTTCCAAGACTTCTAGAACATTTAACTTGCACCTCATCCACTCCAACCTTTTTGGAGACCCTCTTATCCATTATATTCTCCCAAGTATGTGAATTTTTAATTCACATTTATTTCTCCAACCACTTTCTCTTTTCCTATGGAGATTTTTGAGGAATTCCAAAATTTCTCAAATATCCCTTTCATCTTCACTTGGGGACAAGAAGTTCCTCTTTTTTGAGGAAATCTTTTCACCCCCCAAGGTACTTGTCCTTTCTCCACATCATGTACCTCCCTTCCACCTCACTTCCACATCATCTTACCCTTAGCCACTTCACATTCTACATGTTAATATGTGAAGACTTGTGAGTCCTCAACTCACCATAACCCTTCATCTTCCATAACCCTTTATCTTGGCCTTGTTGGATAAATCTCAACCGTTGAATTCTCTAGAGAATTCAAATTTATTTATAAATACCCCCTCCTCTAAGGCATTTTAAACACTTAATCATTTTGCACCTACATGTTATTTTGAACACTCATCTCACAAGCATCTCCTCTTACTTAGCCAAGCCATTTTAGCCACTTGCACTTGCATCTAGCCATCAAAGGAGCACATGAGTACTCAAAATCAAGTGCCAACCAAGGAGTTTCAACTAAAAAGAGAAGGTATAATCATTTGGAATTTTCTTTTATTTTATCTCTCTGTATTAACATTTCCTTAGGCTAATCGTTGAGGTGTTCTTTGTGTTTTTACATTACATTTTAGTTGTTTTACATCATTAGAATGGGTAAAAATCAAAGGTTCACACATTTTATTTCTATAATATCCCCAAACTAATCCAAGCTACCTATAGGAAACTAACTATTTTAATGCTAATATCAAATAATAAACCACAAAGTCACTAAGGTGAATTTATTCTGGTGCAGGAGCAAGTGTTTGATTTCTTGCCTCCATGAGGCCATTTGTAAATAGTTGCTCTATTTTGTGTATTGGGTCTTATAATAAGGTTTATCAAACCATTTTAGAGGTGTTTGAGTCTTATAAAGTCATATTTTAAGTCATTTTTCAAATAATGTTTAAAGTTGTTTCATATTGTAAAAAATGTAAAAGTTGCTCAAGAAAGTTGTTAAGCAACTTGTCAAAAAGTGTCATTAAGGTGTTTTGTCAACATAATAATCAAAATGTGGTTGAAAATAGTTTTTTTGGTTGTAAATGTATAAATACACCCTACAAAACTCGAATTGGTCATTGGAGACATTATTTTTGAAGTTTGATGAATGGCAACCTCACATTTTGTGTGCATTTTCTGATTTTTACATTGTTTCCAGGCTAAAGTTGTGTTTTGTACGACCTAGTATGGAATCAAATAATGAATTATCATATATGGATGGAAATATATCTATATATAGTTTCCAATTATTTTTGTCTCATTGAATTTTATTGAGTTTTGTGGAAGATATGACTATTTTGGTGAGATTTCTTATTCTAACAATATTGTGTGGAATTTACAGTTTGGAAAATGTGATGGTACGGATTTTAAAGTCTATATTTTGGATTTGAAACCAATTGTATTTTTTTTCCATGTAAATATTCTTTCATTTTCTTCAAGTCTCTCAAATTTCATTAAGATTTGAATAAGTTATGACCATTTTTGTGAGGGCAAGTCTGAACCCTACCTAGGGTTTGTAGTTTTGGGAAAAATGAAATAACTTTCTTTTCCACAATTGGATCTTCATAAAAATTGGAAGAAAAGTTTATAATTATGTTGTGTTCAATCTCACCAGAGAGATTGGATTCATTATTTTTTTTGTGGAAGTTATTAATGACTGTTTGTTGCATTAAATTGTGGGCTGCTATGGCTATGTTTCCAATGTGATATTGAATGACTAATAGCATGTGTTATACAAAGATTGATTTGAATTATTGTCGAAGGTTTGTGAGATATGTTGTTGAATCCTCCTATATTTTCATCATATTCCAAGATTTGGACCTTAATATTTCAATGCCCCTCTTAAGGTTTACATTACACACAAGAAAATATGTTGAATGAAAACACACACACACACACACACATATATATATTTTCTAAAAAAAAATATTTAAAAAAAACTTCCTAGCTAGGTAGAACTCCATAAAACTACCTCATATCCCTCATAAAGGTGTAGCTCCTAAGATGAATAACAAGTTCCTAGATTACCACCTCCTTGAATTCCTAATCACAAATCTCCATAATTATTAGACAATAATCTATGTTGAGCTACATCCATAAAGCTCCATCAAGTTGTCTAATTACCCTCATAAAGGTATAATTCCTAAGATCCACAAACTCCTAAACTATCTAGGAAATAATCCATATGGAGTTTACACCAAAATCCCTTCCTATCTTAAAAAATAAAGCTCATAATATATGAATTCTTTGAAATACTATGAGCATAACAAAAGAAAAAAAAAACATATTCCTCTCATATAAACACCATCTCTAAGTGAGAATCTATCTTGAGATGATGAGATTCCTCTAGCCTTTGGTGTCTCTAGTCTCCAATAGTGAAGGTTTCTTTTATACCTTCAAAGTCTTAAGATCTAAGGAAAGATCCAATTGAAAGAAATTCCAACTCATGTTGTTAAATACAAGAAATAAATAATTGAAAATGATCAATATTTCAAACTCATGGACATGCTTTGCAATGCCCAAAATATACCCAAGAGGATTTTGAGACACAAATGAGTTCTCAAGATAGCTATCAAGTTGTTGCAAAAAAAAAAAAATCAATAGCAAGGAACTCTAATTTACTTGGAGCACACTATCATAGATTAAAATCCTCGCTATGAAGCATGAAAAATAGAGTAGGATTGATTTTAGAAAAAAATGCACCTTAAAGATTTATAGTTTTATATTTTGTTCAGCCACACTTGGTTCAAACACCTCTATCTGACCCACCCAACAAAAATATTACTTCAATAAAAGTGCAAGAGATAATTATAGGTGTGACCTCTCAAAATATATAATGTTTATGATTCCATACACCACCATTTGATGCTTTTCATAATTGTTGAATATCCTCATGTGCAAACACTAGAAAAAACATTCTACTTCCCTTGAAACAAACACATCCAAAAGAAAACTCCAAGCCTCTCAACAAAGATCAACACATTAATTTACTATCAAGGAACTCTCAACTATGAGGTTGGAAACCATGACCTTGAAATATTTTTTTAATAACAAGACACTCTAATTTACTTGTAGCACATTGTCATAGATAAAATCCTTGTTATGAGATATAAAAAATAGAGAACGATTGATTTTAGAAAAAATTGTACCCTAAAGATTTATAGTTCTATTCAATCACAATTGGGTCAAACACCTCTATCTAACCCACCCAACAAAAATGCTACTTCAATAAAAGTGCAAGAGATAATTATAAGTGTGACCTCTCAAAATATCTAGTGTTTCCAATTCCATACACCACCATTTTATGCTTTTCACAATTGTTGAGCATCCTCATGCAAACACTAGAAAAAAATATTCTACTTCCCTTGAAACAAACACATCCAAAAGAAAACTCCAAGCCTCTTGAAACAAAGATCAACTTGCTCAACCATGAGGTCAATGATGACCTTGGAAATTGTGACAAAATTATTTTTTCAATAGTAAGGTACTCCAATTTACTTGGAGCACATTGTCATAGATAAAACACCTCGTTATGAGGCATGAAAAATAGAGTAGGATTGATTTTAGAAAAAAATCACCCTAGAAATGTTTATAGTTCTATATTTTTTTCAATCACAATTGAGTCAAACACCTCTATCTGACCCACCCAATAAAAATGATACTTCAATAAAAGTGCAAGAGATAATTATAGGTGTGAGCTCTCAAAATCTCTAATGTTTTTGATTCCATACACCACCATTTGATACTTTTCATGATTGTTGAACATCCTCATGCAAACACTAGAAAAAATTATTTTACTTCCCTTTGAAACAAACACATCCAAAAGAAAACTCCAAAGCCTCTCAACAAAGATCAACTTTCTCAACCATGAGGTCAATGATAAGCTTGGAAACCAAGACCTCCATGCATAAACATTGGAACCACTTGAGTATCTATTTTAATGGAACTCAACCCCATTGTGCTTCTTGTACCTCCAAGATATTGACTCCCAATTCAAAATAAAAAAATGAGCCTTAGAAAACTAGGATATTTATTGAAAACTTCTTTGCCACGATTAATGGTTTAACTTGCACCTTAGAGAGTGAAAATGGGCTAAAAATTCATAAAATTTTATGGGGATTCAATTTGACGACTTCCTCAAACACCTAATATAAGTTAATTTATGTGTTGCACAAGTAATTCACTTTGAGTTTTCATCGCTCCATTCTAGATGCCTTTAGGAACTCCTCCCTAACACTTTGATACCATGTTGAAAAATTGAAGAGCATGTAAATTTTCTAGGAATCTAACCCATATTAGCAACAATAATAAACACATAATAATACTAATTTGAGTTCATACAAGATTTTGTAATAAATTATGCAAATTATTACAATGCATTACATTCTTGTACAGTTTCCCAAAAATAACCCAAACTACTTACATAAAACTAACTATTTTAGTTTGATAGTATAAAATAATAAACCACAAAGTCATTAAGGTAAATTTATTACAATGCATAAACCTTAATATTTCAATATTCCTTGTGGTCATATGGAGTTTCATAAGCCAATATCAAATAGAACTACCTAAAATGACATAAATCTCCTTTTAAACATATTATAGAAGACAATATACATGCACTTTAATTTCTATAAAAAGTTAAATAAATTTTCACCTCATTTAGAAAATAGACTCTAATAATTACTTTATGGGATTATTTTCTTGCAATCCAAGTTCATTGGAATGAGTCAACGCCTTTCACAAATATAAATTACTATAAAAAGGGTTCAATAAAATATTATCCAAGACATTATACAAGAACTCAAAGCTCTCTAGAATGAATATATAATTCCACACACTCTTCCAATATATTATTCAACACACATTGAAAGCAACCGATGCAAACTATAGAATAAACATCTAGGTCACAAATTTTAATACCCAATGAACAATTTCAATTCCTTTAATCAACAAGTTCAACCCCAAAGCCAACAAGAAAATCCAATACCTAACACATTGTAACATCTTTCATTAGACAAATAAAGGTATAGACCATTCCAATGCCATTGATGTATAATAGTTATACTAGTTCTCAACACCAAGATGCAATTTTTAACAGTAATACACACATCAAACCATATTTTAAATGCCTTCATCATAACATCATATACATAAACAAAAGGTATTAAAATGCCTTACTCTAGTAGATTTTAAAGCTTCAAAATAGTATGTAATGTCCCCTTTTTGTGAGTGATAATCCAACAAGGCTATCTAGCCTATTTTATTCCCATAGGCTATGATCAAGCATTATAAGGGAATATAATTTAATTAATTATTTATAAAGTTTTCCAAATAAATTAAATCATAATGATAAATTTGTTTTAAATTAATTTAATTAAAGTGACTTAAATAAAAAATAATACATATTGTAAAGTCACTTTATTAAATAAAGTGTTCTTCTAGAAGCCTTGAAGAGGTTAAATTAGCTTCTTCTATAAGACTCAATTGAACCTTTAAAAAGAGATGAGAGAAAGTCATTTGGACATCTTTATTTTGGTATTTTCTATCGAAGAATTTTGGAGAGCTTGTGTTTGTAGGTTCAATGTGCCTTAGGAGGAAAACCCTTGGGAAGGACGATTTTTTGGATGAAAACCTGTTCAACCTATTGGGTGGATTCATTCCAAAATTCACACTTGTGCTTATTAGATAAGTTTATGGAGGATTGAAGCTTCAAAGAATAAATTGCTGCAAAGATAGTGATGAAGAGGGAAACTCTCCCTTTCAAATCTAAAACCAAACACACATACAACACTATGCAAGAAGGTTGCAAATAAAAATTAACAACAAAATATGGAAGAGAAATATACAACATATATTGATTTCAAAATCTGAAAATGAATTACATAATCATGGAGCTCATATGCTCCCATACAACATGGGATTTACACATACAAAAATCTACAACTCAATATTCTAGCTTCATTCCAACATCTGAGTATGCAAAAATATTCTTCTCCAAATCCCCCCCTCACCAAATTGCAAGAATCAATATATAGAAATGTGTAAGAAGAAACCACTATTGGTTTCTCAAAACAACCTCCACTAAACCATCAGGAAAACTTGCCACTTTCTACCTATCAATGCTTTATCATTCATCAAAATATTCTAAAACAAATTTTGGGTTTGGTGCACCTTGTTTCCATCTTTCCAAATCATTTTAAAGTTCTTGATTTCATTACCATATGAGAAATTTATAGCTGTTTTACCAAGACTGTGTCTCACAATTGATACCTAGACAATCTTTTCTTGTTTCCCAAAAATAATGATATGCTAGTCAAACCTCTAGAATGCTCATTACTCCTTCCTGGCATGGATTTCCTCTTCTTGTCATGTGCATTCAATGTGAAATTCAAATTTTTCTTCCCACTCTCCAACTCACTATCTCCACTCTCCTTCAACACCCAAATTCTGTTATGTTGGAGGAGTTGAGAATTTCAATAATTTGAGCTTGTAGCCAAAAATAAAAATAAAACACAAGCATAAAATTTTAAAATATTTTTGGTTGTGTAGGATTGCTTGGTACCCTAGGATGCTCCTGTATCAAACACCCGAGGTAGAAAGTTTGTGAGCATAGGCTCACAAAAGTGGAGTTGAATGGTAGAACCATTCTTTCAGATTGCAAGCAATCTGCAATGAACTCCATCACTATCCAAAGTGCACATGAAGTATTTTCTTCTTCCTCTTCTTCCAACATCTTACTGGAACTATCTTCACTCTCCAACAACTCTTCTCTTCTTCCATGGGTCTTAAGCCACCAAAATATGACCACCTCCACCAAATTTCCTCATCATACACATCAACACTTGCAACCGATTCACACAAATCTGCCCCTACAACTTCTACATATAAATTTGTAACCCCTGAATGCCAATCTATTACTGTAAATTCTTTCATATCTACTAAATTTTCTCTTCTCTCCACAACATCCAAATCAATTTCTTCATCACATAATGTAGAAAAATCAAAATTTACCTCTTCATCGATTTGATGCTCCATGTCCACCAACAAGTCCTCATTATTCTCTTTCTCTATTGCAACAAATTTCTCCATTTCTACATTCCTATCTTCATCAAAGAAAATATTAAAATCTATATTACCTCACCTTCTATTGCAACCTTTGTTTGAATTAAGATTAACTCATCCCACTCTCTTTCAATTGCTTCCATTCACATCAATAAATCATCCCCTTCACTTTCTTCTATTTCCTTCAAAGGACACTCTTCTACTACAACTTCATTATAATCACATTCATCTTCATAAAAATATTTATCAAAAATAAATTTTACCTCAATATCCTCCACTGCTGCAAATTTTTCTTCCCTTGTAATAAGTTGATCCCATTCTCTTTCAATCTAAGTAGGTAAATCATCCTTCTCGACTTCATAGGTGTTCCCTAAAGAACACTCTTCTACCGCTACAATATATGTAGTCTCATCCTCCATGTCACATAATCTCTATAGTCTCTTCTAAAGTACCTCCTTCAATGATCTATTTACAAAAATCTCTTCCAATATTTACCAATATTATTGTAAACTGCCTCCTTCAATGGTCTGTTTACAATCATGGGAATCTCATTTCCTCAAATCCTCTAAAAATTTCTTCTTACTACTTTCACATTCATTTGCAAGAAAAATCCACACATTCTCCACCCTCATGTCCTGGTGAAACTACCTCCAATCGGCACTTTGTATGCACACTCAAGAACTCCTAATCTGATACCACTAATGAAGAGGGAAACTCTCCCTTTCAAATTTATAACAAAAAAAACATACAACACTATGCAAGAAGGCCACAAATAAACATTAACAAAAAAATATGGAAGAGAAATATGCAACATATATTGATTTCAATATTTGAAAATGAATTACATAATCATGGAGCTCATATGCTCCCATACATCATGGGATTTACACATACAAAAATCTGCAACTCAACATTCTAGCTTCATCCCAACATATGAGTATACAAAACTCTTCTTCTCCAAATCCCCCCCTCACCAAATTGCAAGCATCAATATGTAGAAATTGTGTGAGAAGAAACCACTATTGGTTTCTCAAAACAACCTCCACTAAACCATCAAAAAACACATCACTTTCTACCTATCAATGCTTTGTCATTCATCCAAATTTTCTAAAATAGTTTCTAGGTTTGGTGTGCCTCATTTCCAGCTTTTCAAATCATTTTGCAATTCTTGATTTCATTATTGTATGAGAAAGTTATGGCCATTTTACTGAGACTGGGTCTCACAATTACGACCCAAACAATCTTTTCTCTTTTCCCAAGAATAATAATATGTCAATCAAACCTCAAGAATGCTCATTACTTCTTCCTGGCATGGATTTCCTTTTCTTTCCATGTGCATTCAATGTGAAATTCAAAATTTTCTTCCCACTCTCCAACCCACTATCTCCACTCTCCCTCAACACCCAAATTTTGTTATGCTAGAGGAGTTGAGAATTTCAATAATTTAAGCCTGCAACCGAAAATCAAAATAAAAAACAAGCATAAAATTTTAAAATATTTTTGGTTGTGTAGGATTACTTGGTACCCCATGATGCTCTTGCATTAGATAGTTTTGAAGTTTTTGAATATTTTGAATATTTTATAAATTTTGGAAGCATGCTACATTAATCTGAACAACTATTACAGTAGTCTGTATCATTGCTACAATATTCCACATGGATGCTACAATGTTTCATATCACTACAATAACCAATAAATTATTGATTTTTGGGGTGAATAGGGCTTATATTTATTGATGGACAAATCAGTTCCCTAAACATGAGGTTTTATTATAGGTTTTAATGACAATTGAAGGGAAGATAATGGGCTATTTTCTACCCAATTTATGAAGGTAAATAGTGTAGGTTGTTGGGTGTTGAACAACAATTACATGCTAGGAAAATAAGGGTTGAATATCCCTTAACTTGGCATCTTAGATATCTTACTATTGCTACCACCTTGGAGACTTGAAATTTGACATTTTTGGACTGCAATATTTGAGTGTATCTCAAAATTAAATTTGCCACCTGAATGTTGTCCATGGGACTATCAAAGGTCATAAATTAACTCATAAAGCTCTGTAAATTTTGAGTATTGTTTTGCAAATAGAATATGAAAGTTAATTCAATATCATTTTGATTATTACTATCACATTACTTTAAGATAATTCTTGTGAATTAGTTAATGATAGTAATGTTTATTTATCATTCAATTGCATCACTATTATGCAATAAACCCTTCACAAATTTGAGTAAACAAGATTGCAAAAGAAAATATTCTCACCTAAGAAATTATGCCAAGTGTTTGACAAAATGTGTATGAAGAGGAATGTATGATTTTGGTCCTATTTTAGAGGGGTTTTTATAGTGGTATTAGAGCCACATTCTTGCCATCCTGAAGGGTTAATGAGCACTAGTGACAAAACTAGAAGATATTATGAAAGAGAGCAAAGAAGAAGGCAATTTATTTTGGAGCTCCATATCTGAAAGATGATACAATTTTAGTATTACTTGCAACAAGGCAACCACTTACAACTATAACAAAGATTGAAAGAATGAGTGGTTCAAGAGTCCTTGATATAGGGCTGAGAGAAGGTATTATGCTTAGAGTGTAGAAAACACATATGAATAACATTGCAAATGGACAACAACAAATGGTGCAATAATTTATGTAGTCACAACAATAGTTGATCACAACCATTAGGAAAATGACACAAAATACAAATACTCTCAGGGTATATAAGAATGATATAGGTGATGGTAGCAATGCAGGTAATCACATTCCTAGGAGAGCTAGTTTGGGTTGATTAGATAGACCACTCAGGTCTACATTCCCACTTAGGGAAAATGAAGCACCACAACCCGAGGAGGAGCAACCATTGGTTGATGAGAAGGTAGAAGTTTATGATGAGTACCATACACTTCCTCATGTTATTAGAAATGAGTTATCAGTGAACCAATATATGAACCAACAAAAGGATAAGAAAAAAACACAACATGACCAAAGACCAAGAACTCAACATAAGGAGTATCAACATGCATTAAGAAAACTAAACATTCCAAATTTTGATGGTAGTGGGAAGAGCACAACATGTGCTTGGATTCACAAGTTGGATATATTTTTTACACTTAAGCCCATGCCAAAAGAGGAATAAATTAAGTTTATAACCTTGCATTTGGAGGGAGAAGTGTATGATTGGTGGCATCATGGTTTGGTGAAATAAAATCATGCTTTGGTTCAATCATATGATGATTTCAAAAACAAATTGATTGCTAGATTTGACCGAAAAGATGTAGAGATGTATTTCTATGAGTTGGCATTGATAAAAAAAAAAGTGGAGATGTTGATAGTTGTTGAACACTTCTAGAGGCTGAGAGTGGGGGTGAATCAATCTTATCAAAAATTAATCCCTTTCAAAACTTAACTCTTTTAGTGTAAGACTTAACCTTATTGTTGCAAGGTGTGCGCCCTTGGTCACCTTATGCTATGCAACACAATGCTTTGGGTTGTGACATGGATTAACCACCTCCTGTGGATTAATTAACTCTAGCGGCTGTATCAGGCATTAATAGGTTGATATTTTGGTGCAACGACAACCATCTATGCAAAAATTGGTATCAAATCCAAGGTCACAGGTTCAAACCCCTCTCTTGTGCTAGGGGATTGTTGAAAGAGTTTTTCCCTTGGTCTCCTTGTGTCATGTAGTGTGATGCTTAGGTTCGTGACATGGCTTAATCACCTCCTGTGGATCTTGGATCTTGTACAAATCTGGTGGTTGTATCGGGAATTAACAGGTCGATCTTTTGGTGCAACGACAATTGCTTGTGAAACAATTGGTATTAGATTTGAGGTCATGATTTTGAACCCCTCTCTTGCACTGGGGGGATTGTTGCAAGGTGTGCTCCCTTGGTCTCCTTGTGTTGTGCAACATAGCACTTGGGTTTGTGACATGGCTTAACCACCTCCCATGGATTCATTAACTCTAGCGGTTGTATTGGACATTAATAGGTCAATCTTTTGGTGCAGTGAAAACCGTTTGTGCAACACTTCTTTACCAGATCAATAAACCTTTAAGCAGAATAGTAACTGATAATGATATAGTAGTTTGAATCTTTAGTACTTTTTGAATAATGAAAGATATAGAAATTCTACTTCTAACTAGATCAACAACAATGAGAAATAGAGAACACACACATGCACAAGGAGAACACCATATTTATGTGGAAAACCTAATGAGGGAGAAACCACTATTAGAGTTAACTCACAATATAAGGCTCACTGCCAAAAAGACTTGCAAGAAGGCTTACTGCCTTAGAGCAAGATACAAAGGACTTGTTGAACCGAAGAAAACATGACTTCAGGAGCAAGATACATGGACCTAATGAGATTCACTATCTGAGAGCAGGATATATTAAGATTTAGAGAGAATTACAATGATTGAAAATACAACACTCTATTGATTGAGGCATTATAGCTCAATTGATCTTTCCTTTCACACTTTAGCATGATCACTGTTGGATATTTAATACAATTTGTACACACACTTCTTCATCCTTGTACACTTCTACTCCTTGTTGCATACGAAATGATATTTCATTTATATCCACCGCAACACTTAAAAAATTTAATTAGGTCGGCCAAGAAAAGGATAAATAATGAAATCAACTAGTTGGCCACCAAGACATAATTTGGTCCTATTCAAAATATAGAGAGGACCGAAAATAGTCTTAACACTTCTTTCAATGTGATCCAAAACCATTTACACATAGGAACACATCAACCTGATTCAACACCAAGGAAATGTGTGGATGAAACATTGAAGCACATAACCAGTTGGTCCATAAACATACTTCTTATTGAATTAACATGAGAGGTCCCAAGCAGGATAGGTCAAGATCCAAATCTATCACAACACATCTTCCATTATTGGAACAACCCCCCAAGCACATGACATAAGTAATGAAATGAGACTTGTCGACCAGATATCCACAAATAACCCAGAAAGCCAACTCAAGACATAATATGGAACCAAAGCGGCCAATTAGCAATGTGCAAATCACATGGGGATGTTTAATGAACATCCAACAAGACTTCCATACACTTCTTCCATGTACTATCATGCAATCAACAACCACTTTTGATCAAACAAGTACAAAATACTTCATTCAAGAAGCACAAAATACATAGATAGATGATGTAGCATTAGTAGAACAACTTACAAACCACTTCAAAACAAAATATTGAAACTGAGACACTACATATATGTTGAGAGCACATTCACCAAGTCAAAAGAGTAGAGACTTCAATGTGAAGAAATGTGGAGCATCTCCTAGACCATTATGGACAACCAACAACACTACCAACCTTCTACAATTCACAAAGATCTCCTCGGAAACACACGTGACCTAAAAAGATAGGAGTACAACATCCACAAAGCACTAACATTGAATACCAAACCACAAGACCAAGGCATCAACAATGGAGGAATGAAGAGCATTCTTCTGGATAGACTTCAATGCATCTTCCTGAACCAAAAACACTTAAGCAACTTGTGGAGGCCAAAACTTCCTTTCATTATCACATAATTCATCAAGAACATCAGAGAAAGCATAATACATACTGTAGACCTTCATCAACATCTCTCCACTATTATTCATGCTTCTAATCCTCATCTTAACATATCATCATGAAATCAACTTTGCTGACAGGAAGAATGCATTATATGAACTTCAACAAATTTTCTTTGATAAGGCATGGCATCCAATCATGAACTTTAACAATTCTTCTTTGATAAGGCATGACATCCAACCATGAAATTCAACAATACTTCTTTGATAAGGCATGAACGTCATCACTAATGAACTTCATCCAATCATGAACGTCAAAAATTCTTCTTTGATAAGGAATGACATCTAATCATGAACTTCAAAAATTCTTCTCTGATAAGGCATGACATCCAATCATAACAATTCTTCTTTGATAAGACATGACATCCAATCATAAACTTCAACAATTCTTCTTTGATAAGGCATGACATCCAACCATGAAATTCAACAACACTTCTTTGATTAGACATGAACTTCATCACCAATGTTGTCCTAAACTAAATATAAAAACGAAAACCAATAGATAGGACTAACACCTTACTTCTCAAGTGTTGGCATAAATGACAACCAACAATCAATGTTGACATCAATGAAAATAACTACCAACAATCTCCTTAGTGTTGACATCAATGACAACAACTGCCAACAATCTCTCACTTTGACATTGATGGGAACACACATTGCTCACTCTCCCCCTTTGACATCAAAGGATAAAGGGCCATATATGTATGTATAAAGAAATAGTATCTCTTCTATCTTCAGGGACAAAGGGGAAAAGGATATTTTATTGAAACGACAATACATACTCCCTCTTTGACCAACAACACTTCTTCAACCAATAACAACACACAACATATTTAGGATTCTCCCTTTCTATTATCCCCCCCTTAGAGGTAGCACTCATCAATCAAGGAGTAAAGGATATGACATGAATTTCTCCCCCTAGACAAATGCACCATATATGCATCAAATTAGAACAAGGAGGGGCAATAACCCCTAACTTCTATCACAAATACTCAAAATTATCCTTTGAGAGTGCCTTAGTGAAAATATTTGCAATATGGTCCTTGGTAGGCACATACTCCATTGTGACTTCATGTTTTGTGACCTTCTCTCTCAAGAAGTGGTACCAAGTTAAGATGTGTTTAATTCTTGAGCGCATTACTAGATTCTTGGAAATGTTAATTGCACTTGTATTGTCACATAGTATAGGAATAGGTTCATCATAAACCACCTTCACATCCTTCAAAGTCTACTTCATCCAAAGTACCTAAGTAGAACAAGATGTTGCAACAATATATTTTGTTTCTACTATGGACAAAGACATTGAATCCTACTTTTTACCGAACCATGAGACCAATTTTTCTCCCAAAATGAATGCACTTCCACTTGTACTCCTTCATTCATCAACACAACCTGGCCAATCAACATTAGTATAGGATTTCAGAGAGAAATTTTGATCCTATTTGTACTATAGGCCATAATCTAGAATGCCCTTCAAGCATCTAAAAAATATTTTCATAGCTTTCTCATGATATTGCTTAGGATTGGCTTGAAATCTAGCAACCAACATCAATCTTTGAAACATATTGAGACATGCAAAAATGTTCATAACTAAACTTGTATATACACCAACCGACACAAGTACCAAACATATATTTTGAAAAGAAGATAGTCATCCACAACCAATTTCCTTTTGAAACTATACTTGTGGACTCCCATAGCATAGTTGAATATACCCATAAATCTATATGTACAAGACATTCTTTCTTGAGGAATGCAAAAGATTCCAGCAAGCCTTCATCTTCACTTCACTCTACTAGAGCATGGGAAAAAACTCTCACTTGCATCTTTTACTTTAAAAGGTGTAAAGACTTGAGACTTTGGATATAATACCTTCAGATCTTAACCAACTTATCTTCTAGTTTGAAAGACAAAACCATTTCATGCAGAGAGAAGCGGGCCATGACTTTGCCAAATTATGAATGTCTTGGCAAACTTCTTTACCTTTATGAAACTTATTTTTACATGTGCACGTACAAAAAATTGAAATGATATCAATTAGGACAAGTTTACCAATCTCCACACATCTTTTACTTCCACTAGAAACTTCAACGAAGGTACATTTATGTACAACAGATCTGCACACCAACTATTTTGATGCCGAGGATTTCAACACCTTTTCCTTTTCAGGGGGGCTAAAATATTCTGCAAGTGAAATCTCCCCTTGAGATAATGAACTATCTCAGTTTGTCTTAGAATTTTGTGCAAAGTGCACAAGAGTGGAATCATCCTTCTTCTCATGATCTTCCAATTCATTTAACTTCCTTTTCTGATAAAGTGTCTCATCCTTTTTCTGATTTTGAATAGGTGGCTTCACAAAACCACTTTGCAATTATTTTCCTTATGTCCCACATTATTTCATTTATAGCACACAAGGTTGTTCCTCTTCACCTTGGATTTGCATTCATCAACCTTGTAACCATAGTTATTTCAAGCATAACAATATCCTTGAAATAAGATAATATTGCTTCTTTGAGGCATAAATGATCTTCTTCCCATGTTATCATTTCTTTGTCTAATTATACAATCAATAGCCCTATGTCCAAATTTATTGCAAGAAAAACAATAACCTTGAAAGGATTGATTGAACCTAGTAGGAGCATGTTGTCTTGCAGATGGAGAACTTCTAGACTCTTTTTGCTTCTAATCAAAATTTGATCAAGCTTATTTTTTGCAATTTTGAAGTCTTTGCATCTCTGAAGCCATTCTTCTTAGGATCTTCAGTGTAGCCTTTCTCCTCCTTTGTCTCAGGCTTTTCATTTGATTTGGAGCTATCAAGATCATAATTTTCCTTTTTGAAAATTTGTTCTTTTATCTTCTCTAACTCATGTTTCATAGTGACAATCTCCTCTTCAAGTTTTAAGCATTCAATAGCCTTGTTATTAATCTTTTCATTCAAGTAATCTTCAATCCTCTTGCCTTCTTCAAATTTTACTTTTAAATCAGAAATCATACCTTTTACCATTTTTAATTTGATTGCACCTTGCTCTACTTTGGATTTCAACTTGTCAATTTCTTCCTCTGATCCTTCAAGAAAACTCTCATACTTCTTATTTAGTGCCTTTGCTTCATTTAGGTTATTCAGAGTAGACTAAAGTTTTCCTTCAAAACCTATATCCCAATCATTTGAATTGAAGTCCCAACCTTTAGGTTCCATTGATTCTAGATCCAGATCAAAAGATAACATGTCTTCATCACTCAAGGATCCAAACTCCTTATATTTCTCAACATTACACGTTTTATCAACAATATTGAAGGCCATAAAGAGAGTGTCATCATTTGAATCATTCTCCTCGTCTTTAGAGGAGCCATTGCTTTCTTTGGAATAAATACCCTTTTTAACCTTATCTCTTTTATTTCTATCATTTGATTCTTTATAAGGACATTTAGATGCAAAATGACCTATTCTTCCACAATTGAAACACTTGAATGGTAACTTACATTTGTATTTACTGGTGCATTTCTTCAATATTCTAAATTTTTTTGCTTCAACATCATCAAAGTCATCATTTTTATCAATAGTTTCATCTTCAATCTTTTTATTGGCTTTGAATGCAACTTCCTTCTTTGGAACATCTTTATCAAACTCTCTCATCTCAAAGGCAATAAGAGTATAAAACATTTCATCAATTGAATATTGATCCAAGTATTTAGATTATTTAATGGATGACACTTTATGATTGCAGGATTTTAGGAGAGATCTCAAAACCTTCTTTACAATTTCACTTTATTTCACTTCTCCACCAAGTCTGAAGATGCTAGAGACAACTTCTTGTACACGAAGCATATAACTTGCAATGTCTTCATCTTCAATGATCTTTAGAGTCTTAAATCTACTTTTATAGATTTTCATATTAGCTTTCTTCACTTTAGTGTCTCCTTCATAGATGCTACTAAGCTTTTCCAAAGCATCTCTGGCAGAACTAAAATTAATCACTTTACAAAGGCAATAAGAGTATCAAACATTTCATCAACTGAATATTGATCCAAGTATTTAGATTATTTAATGGATGACACTTTATGATTGTAGGATTTTAGGAGAGATCTCAAAACCTTCTTTACAATTTCATTTTTTTTCACTTCTCCACCAAGTTTGAAGATGCTAGAGACAACTTCTTATACACGATGCATATAACTTGCAATGTCTTTATCTTCTATCATCTTTAGAGTCTCAAATCTACATTTATAGATTTGCATCTTAGCTTTCTTCACTTTAGTGTCTCCTTCATATATGCTACTAATATTTTTGAAAGCATCTTTGACATAACTAAAATTCATCATTTTCAAAAGTTTTGAATTAACCAACCAACACAAGATAGCATTCTTGGCTTTGGAATTGCACTCATATAGTCTATTTTCAACTAGATTAGTAAGAGGAGTGGTAGGAGTAGTATAACCACTTTTGAATAATTACCACATGCCAAACCCAAGAGAGTTTAGGTGTCCTTCCATTCTCATTTTCCAAAAGGAGAAATTAGTCCCATAAAATCTAGAACCCTTGTATGAACCATCATGTGCCATATGGATCTTTTCTTCAAGTTGTTAAGCTTCTTTAGAGGAACTTGACTCTGATATCAATTTTTGAACACTTCTAGAGACTGAGAGGGGGGTGAATCGGTCTTAGCAAAACTTAATCCCTTATGAACTTAAATCTTTCAACACAAGACAACCGTATTTACCAAATCCAAAAACCTTTAAGAAGAACGGTAACTAAGAATGATATAGTAGTTTGAATCCTTAGCAATTTTTGAACAATGAAAGGTATAAAAATTCTACTTCTAACCATATCAAAAACAATGAGAAACAAAGAACACACACATGCACATGAGAATACCATATTTACATGGAAAACCCAATGAGGGAAAACCACAATGAGAGTTAACTCACAATATAAGGCTCACTATCAAAAAGACTTGCAAGAAGGCTTATTGCCTTAGAGCAAGATAGAAAGGACTCATTGAACTGAAGACAACATGACTTCAAGAGCAAGATACAAGGACCTGATGAGATACATTATCTCATAGAAGGATACAATAAGATTTAGAGAGAATTACAATGATTTCCAATGCAACACTTTGTTGATTGAGGCGTTACTGTTCTATTGATCTTTCCTTTCAAAATTTAGCACTATCACTGTTGTGTTGATGGTGTTTTCTGCACAACAACAACTCAAACAGAATATGATATTCTATCTCTCTTGAAATATGGTTTATAATGCTAGATGATTTGATAATGTTTGTTATTCTATCAAATAACATATATCAAATAAACTTAAGCAACTTCCAAAGATAGAATAACATAAACCGTGAAATAAAACTCAACACAAGACACAAGTCACAATGTCTTCACTTACATTAAATTAGCCAAAGTAGCAACATTTCCAATTCTGTTACAACACTTGTTTGCTTGAAAATAAGACCAACTCTAACTCTAGTTTGCTCCAATATCAAAACTATCTAGCCCTTACAAATGAGGCAGAATGCCATATTTATAGAAACCCCCCAAGATATGTCAACCTAATTAGGGTTTACAATAATAAATGGCCACATAACAAGTTGGCCAAGAGGAATTCAAAATAAGCTGAAATATGCATTAAATGCATGTACTCCATCTAGGTTGGCCTAGGATTTCCTAACATAATCTGGACCAATGCATGTGAAGGAGAAGAGAAATAATGGGGAAGAACAAATTCTGATGTAGCATTGCATTAACTACTTCCCCCTTTATCCTTAGCACACTCCATCTTATCCTACACCATCAAAAATACCTTATCCAAGTTGGCCACAAGTGGCATAATCAAAACCTTAATCCTTCTTTCAATGGACTTGATATCATTTCTTGACCGCTTTACCATTTTATCCCAATCTACCTTGTTTGATATTTATCACTTACTGCAATGTAGGTAGCTGCATCATCCAACTGATGTTCAGTGATAGGGCCCTCATTTACTGGGGAATACACATCTCGCCACCATTTTCTCAACTGCTCCAAGCTAAGATGTTTTGGCACAAATCTCTTTCTCCCTGTCATCACCTCAAAGAAGGAAATGCACTTATTGTAAATTTCAGTCAAGGTGTCCTCAATTTGTTTCCCCTGTTTATACACCTTCTTTAAAACCTTTTGCGTTATTTCCAAAACCTCAAACCACTCCCAAGGTTCTATAGCTTTGGAGGAAGGAAGAATTCCATCACTTACTAATTTTTCCTTAGTATATTCCATGATGGTTTTAATCTTTTGCAATAGGAGCATAGACACACAAAATTAGCATCATGCATTAGGTCCATTCATCAATTAATCAAGTTCACCTTCATTCATTAGGTAATCTCATTAATTTCCATCTCCTAAGGTCATTAATTTAAAATTAAACAAACTTTAACATTAACCTTTCAATTAAATAAATCAAACATCATCCCTTTAATTAAATAAACCAAACTTTATTTAATTAAATCTCCAAATGCATATTTCTTCCTTTTCTAATTTAAATGAATCAAATATTTAAGTCATAAAAGTCAAACTCATCCTAATCATCATTAAGCTAATCTAAATCTAATTAGCCTAACCTAATCACCCATCAAATCCTTTAGATATCTCCACTTGCACAAATAAATCAATTTATTGATTTATTAAATTCCTTATTTTCCATCAACTTGGCATAAAACAGAATATTCCTTCAAATTTGAAAATGATGACAAGTTGACTTGTCCCTCCAACATTGCATTTATTTCTCATTTTCTTGTCCCCCTCTCAAAATTTATTGCACAAATTTGAATTTGAAACTCCCTCTCTTGGGCACATTTCCCAAATCTTGCACAACCCTCAGCCTATCACAACTTGACAAGTGGCCTCTTTTCATTGGTCTATTTTTAGTCCCACATTCATCCATTTGGCCAATCTCTCATCAAGAAAATCTATAAATGAAGGCCTTAATTTTCATAAACTCATCCACATTTTACATGCAAAGTTACTCTCTTGGTTTGAGAACTAATTTTTCTCTTCATCTCCATTGCATCTCATCATTTTAGCTTTTGAGCAAGGATTGGGAAAGGGTCATTTGCACATTTGACACCAATCCACTATGGAATAGGTACTTGTTAATTGTTTTCATGATGCTTTTAGTTTTCTCTTGTCATTTGTTGCATTTTGAAGAATTTACAAGGTATTTCATAGGAGTATTCTTGAGGAATTTGTAGATACTAACCCATACATGAAGTTTAGTGTTTGCAGATTTTAATGGATGCTCACAAGGAGATCCACATCTTCCCTATCCTGAGCTAACACATTCCTTAGCCAATCGATTGATCTCATTGCATCTCCTCCAGTTGAAAGAATGTCCTTGATAGCATCATCTCCCTTGATTTTCACTCCTTGTAACCAACCGATTGTAGCATGTGTGGTGCTTTTCATTCTTTCCAACTCTAATATTGTTTCTTGTGGCAGGAAGCTTGCAGCAGATGATGAGGAACTGATGGATTGCAAAGGTTTCATCAAGTCTTGCAAATATCTCTTGAGTTTATCATTTTCCTTCTTCAATTCCTATTTGGTCTGTACTTCTTTCCTCAACCTACCCAAGATCACATCACTAGAGCCCTCATATTCTTCAATCTCTTGTTCCATGGAAGTAGGCCCTAGGTTGATAGTCTGCACATTGTAGTCACTTCTAGTCACATCATCCCTATTCTTATTAGGGGTAGGAGTAGCAATGTGAACCACCCTGTTATTTGCTTCATCTCTCTCAATCTTGGAGATGACCTTGGCTTTCTTCTTTCCTTTACCCTTTCCTATATTTTCCAATAGCTCATCCCAATTGGGAGGGGTTTCATCTACAATAATCTATTTACTCTTTAATTCTTTTCCAACCAACTCAGAACAGTAGATTCTAATTGTACTTTACTTTGTCCAACCTCATCCTGTTGATCCCTGGGTGTATCTTTGCTCAAATCCTGTTTCTCATAAATTTCCTCAGCTTTATCTTCTTTTTCTTTATTATGTTCTTCTTCTTCATGCACTAGTGATGGAGTCCTAACTGTTATTTCCTCTCTGAGGAGGTCTATCTTCTTCACTCCTAACCGTGAATCCTCATAAGTTACCAGGGGATACTGTAACATCTTCTCTATTTCTACCTCAACACTATAGAGCTCACCTTCTTGAAATTCTTCTCCTTCTGGATCTTGATGACTTTCTACTTCTTTGAATTCACCTGGTTCACTTGGTGTACTGTGAGCTTCATGAGAAAGAGGAATATTATCATGTTGTTCTATAGCAGGAGTGACTGGAGGAGCATCCTTCCTTGACACATTGTCCTTAGGAGAAGGAGTTCTTGATCTCCTTGTATATACTTGTGTCCTTTCTCCTAAGCTCTCCACATTTATCACAGGTGGGCTAACTTCCTCCCCTGCCTTGGATCTTTCCTTTTCCTTCTAATATTACTATCCTTCTTCTCTTGGGTACAGGGACACTAACTTCTTTATCTTCCCTTTTCAGCTTCATCTTTTGCTGACTTCTTGGTCCTTGAAATGTGCCTCCTTTTCTTTGCAATAGGCTTTCTTTGTTTTTCTGCCTCTTGTACTTCCTCCGCTTGAACATCTTTAATCTTGATCTTAAAAGGAGAGATCACCTTTCCCTTACCCTTAGGATCCTATTCAGTTGACTCCTCAGAAGTGGAATGAGACTCCAAGTCTCCCATTAAATCATAGGTGCATTTCACACCTTCACTTTCCAGTTCCCACATCTTATGCTTGAGCCACAACTTTGTATATTTAATCACTGGAGTCATAAGTTGTTCTAACTTTGTTTTCTCTTCCTTCAACTAGTCTATTTCTCCCATTGATTTATCCTTCACTGCCTCATAATCATGGCCCTAATCAAATCTCCATCATCTTCAACTTGATATGGAATGGCCTTCACATTATATAGCTGAACCAAGTTAACAGGTAGCCTAGAAAACTTCTTCCTTCTAATCTCAAATTCATCACTGCAATTGGCCCAATAGTCCTCTATATCATCCTTGTGACTATATTCTCTGTTGGCCTTCTTCTGTGCTTCACTAGTCCTATCAAACCTAGATCTCTTGGAATGAAAGGATAACCTAAGAGTACTCATTTCTTCTTCAGAAGCATAGGCCAAATTAATAGAAGGGCATGCCTCACTAGTGCCTATCCTCAGGGGAAAATCTCCACCGAATCCAGTCTTATGCTTATCCTTCTTCACAATTGGATCAAAATCACATATTTTCTTTGTGACCTCCAGAAGTATAATGTGATCTGTGGGATACCTAGGAAGTCTGTATGGAGCCCTCTAACAACCATCTATCCTTATATATGAAAAGGTGGGAAATTGTATGAACCAAGCCCCATACCTTTTGATTAACTCCTTGGCACTGTCAGATATTCTTACATGGTTTGTACCTATGAGCAACCTAGTGATATAAATGGTGAATGCATCATTCACCCTCCTATAGCTTGAGTTACCCAGGTGTAGCTATGGATAAACCTCATAAATTACATCCTATCCAAACACGCCCCTTGTACTTAGTCCTTTGTATGGATGAAATATTGCAAGTGCATAAACTAAGAAGGTCATTGTGAAGGTCTTCGTCTACAGGAAATTACACATTTGTTCATGAATCATGGCACTTATAATGCCTGCCCAATGATAATTAACATTCTGCTCCATCCTCACAATGACATGGAACATCCAATTTTCAAACACTTCTGCACTTTTCAACCCTAGCACCCTGCTGAGAAGGGTGATAACATCATAGTATTCCTTCTTGAATTTAGCTCTGAATAGCTGCTTGGGTAGCTTGGAAAAGTGGGACTTAGGATTCTCCAACCAGGAATTGATGACTTGTTGGGACTTGATGGTATCTTCCTCATAGAACTTCTTTGCCATATCTATATCAAAAGACACCACATGAGACCTATTTGGCATGTCAAAGGTTTGGGATATAGACACAAGATTTAGATTTGCCACAATTCTCCCTTGGGGACCAACTATCCTTTGTGTACCCCTGTCATAGTGTCTAGCACGCTCAAGCACCAACTCATAACACTGCACTGTAGGAGGGAATCCAGCTACATGTGCCAACCTTGATTCCAATATTCTCCTAGCTAGCAAAGGAAGGTCCTGTGCTGCCATCCTTGTTTTGAACTCTTCATAATCCTACAATCCAACATTTGTATCAGTTACCTCTAACTAGATGGAAGTCAGCTTGCTCTCAGGGATTTTTCTCTTTATATCCATTTTGATTCTTTCTGCCTCAGAAACAAAAGACCCCTTTGCACTTGGATCCATTACTCTACCCTTGGTTCCACTTGTCACTGCCTTTCTTGATTCAACCTACATCCAACAAAGAAACCATAATAAAGATCATATGAAACCCAAGTTAATTAATCACAAATAGCATATTAAACCTTAATATAAGTCCCATGATAAGCAAAACTCTCTAGAAACTCATAAGAGTTGATCATATCAAAGTTCGGGTTTTTAGTCCTCTCGCGGAATCCAGGCCAGAGAGGAACTTCGAAAAATTCCCAACCAGATAGATTTCAACGAAATAAACACAAAAAGCCTCCAATAATCATTTAATCAACTATCATTAACTAAGAAACAACATGACACATCTTTAAATAACTGAAATTGATCATACAAAGCATAATCACCAGCTAATAAATCATGCTACCCCTCAATTCTTCATTTTTAGCAAAGTTTTGGAGAATTCCGCCCAAGACGGAAATCCACGAAAATAACAATAGTCTATGAATTCTGGGAAAATGAAGGGGCAAAGGAAACTTTGTTAAAATATGGAGGGAACGGAAATCCGCAAGCAGGAATAACTCTGGATTACTGTACATTTCGGGAAAACAAAGAGAAAATGGAAAGTCAGAGAATTCCAGCAGTTAAGGAATTCTGCGAAGGCTTGAAATACCGAATGTCAATGTTTTCTCGTGACTTCACTCAAATTGATTGAATGATCACAAATTTGAGGATCTTGGGCTTGAAACCAACTTAATTTGAACCTCCTACAGATCATCTTTAAATTTGAGGCTCATCCTAAAGTAAATTGAGAGGAATTGGTGATGCCCTAAGCACGAAGCCCTAAAATTTTTCCATGAAGGCACAGACAAGCTTGGGCTCAGCTTACTCATTTGCTAGGTTTACAGAAGGTTCTTTATGGTCTACATAAGCGAGCTACCTCATAATGAGATTGAAAAAAAAGCTTGAAAAACTCACTTGGGGATCATCAATCTAACAGAATCGAACAACCCTAACTTCAAATGTTCAATGCCCAAACATACATAAATTTGGACTCCAAGCACACTCAAGACGCCAAAGAATCGTTCACATTCAACAATCAAAAACAAGGAAATGAATACATGCCATTGATGAAGTGAAATTTGATTATAGCAATGATAGATAGCAATCTTTAGTACCTTAGCAAACAACAGATGACACCCAAGAAAATCACCACCAAATCCAAGAATTCACAAATCGAACATGCCAAATCTAGCCAAGCAGTCAAGATTAAGCACCTTAGATCAATAGAAAGCAAATGATAAATAATTAATGGCACAAAACTCCCCAAAATCGATTAAATACCTACCGTAGAAATCATACAAACGAGCATTAATGCAGTCAACAAGACAACCTTGACCAAAACTTGGGAACCCGATAGGATGATGGAATTTCGAAAAATCCGGTCACCACAAAATTCCGTGAAGGACCAAAATCTCTGAATCACAGTGCAAAGCAGCCACCACCAGGTTTTCAGAGTATCCAGGGAATTCCACCAGGGGTGGATTTTCCTGAGAACAATGAAAAACCCAAAATGAGTCTAAAACTTGAGGTTTTCAATCAATATCACAAAGGGATCACCAATGTAGGTAAGATAAACATTCAATCTCATGCCAAAGTGAGGTAAATCCTTAAGATCAAAGGGCCAAAACACCAGGAACAAAAGCAAAAGATGGTCCCTGCTTTTAGTGGGGCGTGTGTGCGAAAAACTACACATGTTGGATATTCAATACAATTTGCACACACACTTCTTCACCCTTGTACACTTATACTCCCTATTGCATTCAAAATGATCTTGCATTTATATCCACCACAACACTTCAAAACTTCAATTAGGTCAGCCAAGAGAAGGTTAAATAATGAAATCAATTGGTTGGCCACCAATACAAAATGTGGTCCTATCAAAAGATAGAGATGACCAAAAACAATCTTATCACTTCTTTCAATGTGATCTAAAACCATTTACACATAGGTGCACATCAACCTAAGTTGACATCAAGGAAACATGTGGATGAAATGTTGAAGCACATACCTAGTTGACCCATAAACATAATTCTTATTGAATTAACATGGTGTGGTCCCAAGAAGGATAGTTCAGGATCCAAATCTATCACAACACATCTTCCATTGTTGGTGCAACCCCCAAACACATGTTGCAAAAAAAGGAATGAGCCTTGTCAACCAAATATCCACAAATAACCTAGAAAGCCAATTGAAGACACAATGCGACACCAAAGTGCCAATTAGCAACGTGTAGATCACATGGGTATGCTCCATGAACATCCAACAAGAATTTCATACACTTCTTCCATGTCATCATGCAATCAATAGCTGCTACAAATCAGATAGGTACAAAATATTTCTTTCAAGAAGCACATAATACATAGCAAAATGATGTAGCATTAGTAGAACAACTTGTGGATTGCTTCAACACACAAGATTGGAACTAAGATATTGCAAAGTTGTTGAGAACACATTCACCAAGCTACAAGAGTAGAGACATCAATATGGAGAAATGTAGAGAAATGCGAAGCATCTCCTAGACCAGTCTAGACAACCAAAAACACTTCCAACCTTCTATAATTCATAAAGATCTCCTCGACAACACAAGTGACTTGAAAAAGATAGGAGTACAACATCCATAGAACATTGACATTGAATACCAAACTGCAAGATTGAGGCATCAACATTGGAGGAATTCAAAGAATTCTCTCGGATAGACTTCAATGAATCTTCTCGAACCAAAAACACTTAAGCAACTTATAGAGGCCAAAACTTTCTTTCAATAGGACATACTTCATCAAGAACATCAAGAGAGCATAAAACATATTGCAGACCTTCAACATCTCTCCACTATCAATCATGCTTCTAATCCTTATCTTAATATATCATTATGAAATCAACTTTGTTGACATTAAGAATACATTATATGAACTTCAACAACTCTTCTTTGATAAGGCATGACATCTAATCATAAACTTCAGCAATTCTTCTTTGATAAGGCATGACATCCAACCATGAACTTCAACAATACTTCTTTGATAAGGCATGAACTTCATCACCAATGAACTTTATCCAACCATGAACTTCAACAATTATTCTTTGATAAGGCATGACATCCAATCATAAACTTCAACAGTTCTTCTTTGATAAGGCATGGCATCAAATCATGAACTTCAACTATTCTTCTTTGCTAAGGCATGGAATCCAACCATGAACTTCAACAATACTTCTTTGATAAGGTATGAACTTCATCACCAATTTTATCCTAAACTAAATATAACAATGAAAATCAATAAACATGACTAACTTCGTACCTCTCAAGTGCTAATATCAATGACAACCAACAACCACTATTGACATCAATGAAAACAATTTCAAACAATCTCCTTAGTGTTTAAATCAATGACAACAACTGCCAACAATAGGTACATCAATGAATTCCAAAAGATTGTTGTTATGGTTCTTGATATATTAGAAAGAAAGAGTGGTAATGTTGTTTATAGAGGGTTTGAATGCAAAATTGAGGGGTTTGGTGAAGGCTTTCAAGCCTAGTACACTACAAGATTCTATCCAAATGACACTTGATCTAGAGACTACACCTCCCACATATCAATCCAAAAATGAGAGCTTTAAGGGCAACAAACCATTCAGGAGAACCTTTAATCAGCCTAGGCATACAACACCTATGATAGAATTTGAGATAAGGAATGTGTTGCATAGGAAGCTATGATTCTCTTGCAAGGAGGCATGGGAACTCGGTCATGTATGCCTTGGGAAAGGAAAACAAACATTACAAAGACTTCACTTCTAACATTGACGAGGAGGTACTAGTTTAGAAAGTGAACATGAGGAGCAATAGGTAGAGTGTGATGACACTTATATAAGAGACATGGCTCATGGTGCTATTGCTAAATTATCAGGTGTTCATAAGTATCACCCTTTTCGAGTGAGAAGAGTACTAAAGGTACAATAGGTTACATGTTTGGTTGACAATGGGGCTACTCATAATTTCATTGATGAGGGCCTAGTGGCAAAGAGAGGATTACAGGTTCAAGATTTTCCTAGTTTTAGTGTCATGGTAGCCGATGGCTTTAAAATGAGTTGCACTAAGAAGATTTCTCAATTGATCATCTAGTTGGGGGATTATACAGTTATTGATGATTTTTGTGTGGTTGTAATTGGTGAGACCCATGTTGTTTTGGGAGTTCAGTGGTTACATTCACTTGGCAGATACAATCAAGACTTCTAAAAATGGAGTTGGAGTTCATGTTAGATGCGAAGAAGATAGTGTTGAGAGCTTTGGCAGATGGTGCACCAAGGTTAGTGACAACCAAGAGGATGGATACATTTCTTAGACATGATGATGTTGCATGGGCAACCCAATGTTTTATGTCTTCCAAATCTTCTTCTAATGATGATGGGCATTGTCATGTGGACATTTAGTCAATTTTGGATATGCATAGTATAGTTTTTGGAGATATTCCACTTGGTAGACCTCCTAATTATGGATTTGAGCATGTGATTGAGTTAGAGGAGGGATCCAAGCCAGTTATTACTACTCCTTATCATGACCCCAAAAGATTCAAAGAGGAGATTAAGAAAATGATAAAGGAGTTATTGGATATGGAAACATTAGACCTAGCTTTAGTCCCTTTTCCTATTTAGTAGTCTTGGTAAAAAAGGATGGCACAATGAGAATTTTCATTGATTACCATGCCTTGAATAAGAAGACCATTAAAAATAGGTACCTTATACCCATGATAGATGAGTTATTGGATGAGTTACATGAGGCAATTTAATTTTCAAAAAATAATCTTCTTTCAAGGTACCATCAGATCAGAGTTTGTGAGGAGGATATTCTGATATACATAAGGCAACATTTAAATGCCATTACAAACATTTTGAGTTTTTGGTTATACCCTTTGGTCTTACTAATGATCCTACAACTTTCCAGTCATGCATAAATCACATCTTTAGTCAACAATTGCAGAAATTTGTGTTGGTATTATTCAATGATATTTTGATATACAATAAGACATGGGTTGATCACCTTAAGCACCTTGACGAGGTGTTGGGAATTATGGAGACACAATCCTTATTTGTGAAGGCTTCCAAAAGTGAATTTGGAATGATTATTTTTATGTTTGGGACATGTGATTGGTGTTGGAGTGAAAGTACACTGAGAGAAGATACTCACCATTTTGGATTGTCTGCCAATGATGAATGTTTTAGATTTGAGGGGTTTTCTCAGATTATGCAGTTATTACAAGAGATTTCTCAAGGGGTTTTCTCAGTTGGTAGCACCTCTTATAGATCTCACTAAGCAGGGGGCATTCAGATGGTCAGATGAGGCTTAAGATACATTTGATAGACTTAAGGAGGCGATGAGCACTTGTTTAGTGTTGGCCTTGCCAGATTTTTCTCAACCATTTGTACTAGAGTGTGATGCATCAGGTGAAGAGATAGGTGTTGTGCTAATGAAAAATAGACATCCCATAGCCTTAAGAGTAGGAAGTTGAGAGATGTGGATAAATTATATTCCACCTATGATAAGGAGATGCTTGCTATCATGCATGCATTGGAAAAGTTTAGGCAGTATTTGGTAGGTGAAAAATTTGTGGTGAGGACAGACCATAATAGTTTGAGATACTTTCAAGAGCAAAAGGATTTGAATGAGCACTATTAAAAGTGGGTGAGTAAAATTCAGGCATATGGTTTTGATATTGAATATGTTAAGGGTAAAAATAATGTTGTAGCAGATGCTTTATCTAGGAAACCCACACTTTTCTCTATGTCAAAGATTTCAACTGATTGGAAGGCTCACCTTTTGGTTGAGTGTTCCAGGAATACATTTACATGTGAGCTCATGGATAGTAAGATTCAGGATGATAGGTATAAGTTGATTAATGATGTGGTACATTATAAGGCCATGATATATTTGGTACTTGAATCTAAGATAAAGGACAAGATTTTGAGGTTTGTTCATGATACTCCTCTAGCAGGGCATCTAGGGTTCTTCAAAACCTATAGGAAGATTAGGGAGAGATTCTCATGGAAGGGTCTCAAGGATGATGTCTTGCATTAGAGAGTGTATGACTTGTTAGCAGAACAAGTATGAGCATACTTTTCTCGTAGGTTTACTTCATCCATTTCCTATTCTTGAGAAAAAGTGGGAGAGTATATTTGTGGATTTTATTATAGGTCTTCTGAAGGTCTAAGGAAAATATTGCATATACGTGGTTGTTGATAGATTGACTAAGTATGCACATTTCTTTTCTATTTCAGTTGATTATAGGGAACCCCGGGTTGTAGAGTTATTCTTTAGAGAGGTGTTTAGAAGTGGGCTTCTGAAGACCATTGTTAGCGATTGTGATAGTAGGTTTCTCAACATGTTTTAGTAGGATCTATTCATATTGATTGGTACTGAGTTGACCTCAAGCACTAGCTACCACCCACAGATAGATGCACATACAATGATTGTAAATAAATGGGTGGAAGGCTATTTACACAATTATATTGCGAGGGAAAAAAAGGCTTGGATTAGGTGGTTGTAAATTTGGGAGAGCACTGTTACAATACCACCTATCAAATGTCGATAGGCATGTGACCATTTAGAGCATTTTATGGGTATAACACTTTGTATTTTGTAGACTTAGCGTTTGATGACTCTCAAGCTCTTGAGGCGGAGAGTTGATGCAAGATAGCCAGGATATACTCAAGTCCCTTAAGGAGAATCTTCATCGTGCTCATAATCAACAAAAGGTATATGCTAATAAGCAAAAGGTTGAAATGACATTCAAGGTTGGTGATTTGGTTTTCTTGCACCTACAACTATACAAACAATCTACATTGAAGAAGAGTGGTGCAAAAACGTTGAAGCCTCAATTTTATGGTTCCTATAGGATCATGAGGAGAGTTGGGGAGGTTGCGTATGAGCTAGAATTTCTTGAAAATAGAATTCACACTTGTTCTTGTTTGATAAGTTTATGGACAATTGAAGCTTCAAAGAATAAATTGTTGTATAGGTAGTTTTGAAGATTTTATGAATTTTGGAAGCATGCTACAGTAGTCCATACTATTGCTATAGTATTCCATACAGATGCTACAGTGTCGTGCTATAGTAACCAAGAAATTATTGATTTTTGGGTGACCAGGGTTTGTATTTATTGATGGACATGGCTTAAATGATAAATGAAGGGCAGATAATGGGCTATTTTCTACCCTTTTTTTGAAGGTAAAAGTGCAGGTTGCTGGGTGTTGAGCAACAATTATAGGCTAGGAAAATAAGTGTTTAATATCACTTAACTTGGTGTCTCAAATATCTTACTATTGCTACCACCTTGGAGATTTCAGATTTGACATTTTTGGACTACAATGTTTGAGTGTATCTCAGAATTAAGTCTGTCACCTAAATGTTGTCCATGGAACTATCAAAGGTTATAAATAAACTCATAAATCTCTATAAATTCAGAGTAATTGTTTTGCAAATAGAATTTGGAAGTTAATGCAATATCATTTTGATTTATTACTGTCATAGTAATTTTAGATAATTCTTGTGAATTAGTCAATGATTGTAATGTTTATTTATCATTGAATTGGCATCACTATTATGCAATAAACCCTTCACAAACTTGAGCAAACAAAATTGCAAAAGAAAACTTTTAACCTAAGAAAGTATGCCAAGTGTTTGAAAAAATGTGTATGAAGAGGAATGCATGATTTTGGTTTGATTTTAGAGGGGTTCTTACATAGTATTCTCATACACCATTTGTCCACATTGCTTCTTTTCAACATATTTTTTACTTTGGGCTTTCATTCAATCAAAAATTTCTAATATCTTTTATTGACAAATTCCTAGGTTTCAAAATAGTAGTCTCATATACTAGTCTCACATTGGTTTTTTTCAACATACTTCTCACCATAGGATTTGACACAACTTTTAAGATATTCTAGGATCAATAAATGAGAAAAATGAAGATGAAATAACTCCAAAAACGTCTTGAGAGTAACTAATCACCCAAAACTCTCAATTGAGAAAAGAGGAAAATGAACAAAACATAGATATATGTGGAAAATTCATAATCTTATATTCCTTCATTATTTCAATATACACCAATGTATATATAAATACATAAGAGGAGAATTAGCCCAAAAGCTTCCTAGAGAATAGCTCTTAGGATAATTTTTTTATGGTGTTGTATCTTTATTATTTCTTGAGAAACATTGGTGGATCTTTCCTAAACATTGTATAAGGTAGAGGGACTCTTTCAAAACTCTCTTTTACCCTTAATAAAAAATCAATCACCTAACACCCTAAGAATAGATAGGTGATAAACAATATTAAACTCAAGAAACATAATAATAGGCAATACAATATAAACTAATGTGAGCATATATGCCAACAGACACTCAAAAAATATTAGTATGATTGTAGCATGAAAAATTTAAACATGGGTTTGAATTCACAACATAACAAAAGTCACAATTAGAAGTGGTGCTAATTTGGATTTTCAAAAGCTTAATTTTTTGTTATTGGTAAAGGTGAGTTTTTGAAAGAGTCCAAACCCTTTTATATAGAGAGACTATTGGAGATAACACTTATTTGTTTATCTATAGAATGTATCTAAAAAATCTTCAATGCTAAAGATAATATTTATTTATTGAATATTCTAGCCTATAGCATGGAAAGATCCATTTCTTTCTAGATTGTTCATTTTAGAGGCTTTTTATTAGCCATTCTAGGATATTTTCTAGAGATCTGTATGAATTTTAAAAAATACAACAACCACTCTACCACTATATATCAAAAAATTAACAAGTTGTGTAATTTGATATTTAATAAAATAAAATGTACTCAAGTGTTTTTTATTTGTTGCACTATTTTGTGTTTTCTATTTAAAAAAAATATTTTTTCAATATGGTATCAAAGCCAAGTTAAATCTTGGATGGTGATATGTGGGTTTTGTAGTGTGGACTTTGAACTATGTAGGTTATGATTCAATTATGAACAACACAAGTAATTTTTTATGGCAAAGGAAGTGAGCAACATTGTAGCAAATAAAATAATCAATATACAAAATTGGTGAGTTTCCATTTTTTTTAAAAATATGCATCAAGGAATCTAAAGGTTATTTTTATTTCATGCTCATCTCAAAAAGAGGGAATTTAGCATAATGGATTCCACTAGTATTCCTTTACTTAAAAATTAAAATAAATGAAAACAAATATTATGATTGGTTCTCATATGGAGATTTTTGTAACGCTTCAAATTTTCTATGAATATTTTAATTGTAGCAAACAAGACTAACAAGGCTTGGGAAAAACAAGAAGATTAGAATAAAAGAGATAACAAGGTAACAACATTGATCAAACTTTCACTGTTGATGAAGTTATTTCAAAAGTTTGCAATGAGAGAGGTGGAGTCAAGTATGGGGTATTTTGAAGAGTACATATGAAAATTTAGGTGATGTATGGATCCTGACTCTCACCATAGAATTGTGCAATATGAAATTATCAAATTCACAAGAGCTACTCCCTCATTGAAGCAAATTAAAGTAAAAAAATGAACTCGCTTCTCTTGGAAAATATACATATGATATAAATTTTGTGCAAATAACCTTACAAAGTCTCTAGGATCCTATCAACCATTTATAAGAGGGGTAGATACTACCGGTTAATTAAAAAATTATAAAATATGAAGAGTTATGTGCTATGCTAGTGCAAGAAGAAAAGTGTTGAGGAAAGGGACTCATTTAATGATGAATCTTAAACCTTCATAATGAAGGGTAAACACAATTACAAAAAGACGCAATAGAAGTAACCATGAACGAGAAATCAGAAGAATGAAACTAGATACACTCCATCCAAGGATCATAATAAAAGTAAATGTAAATGTAATTATTGTGGCAAGCTAGGTCATAAAGAAAATGAATGCTATAAGTAGATTAAGGATACAAGAAAGAAGACATATAAGTTTACAAAAACTTTTGGTTCTAAAAGTAATGCTCTTTCTATTGCACTTAAAGATTATAATTCATATAAGGATGATTGGATTATTGATTCTAGTGCTACACAACATATGTCTCATAGTATGAAATAATTTGAACCACTAAGAAATGATAGCATTACAGAGAAATTATATTTAGGAAATAATAGTGCTTTACAAGTTAAAGGAATTGGAATGTTCAAGTTGATAATGGAATGTTCAAAAATATGAAGCTAGTTCTAGAATTGAAAACAAATCTCTTTGCATCTCAAATTGCAAATCAAGGGTATAAGATATAATTCTACAATGAAAAATGTTTAACCAAGGATGTGGATGATAATTATAAAGTTCTTGCAATTGGTATAATGGATAATATATTATATAAATTTTAAAATTTCCTTCCAAATATTAAAATGAGAATGTGTGCTATTGCTAAATATGATGATATAAGTAGGTTATGGCATGCACATATGAGACATGTCAACCATCAAAGCCTCAAGCTTATAGACAAACTACATATGGTACATGGACTTCCAAAAATCTCACTAAGGCTCAAGGTATGTGAAGGATGTGCTATGGGGAAACAACTTGTGAAAATTTTCCCACAAGAACAATCAGGGAGAGCAAAAACTCCTTTACATTTGGTAAATAGTGATGTAATGGGTCCTTTTAGAACACCTTCACTTGTAGGATCAAGGTATGCTCTCATTTTTATAGATGACTATATGAGAAGAATTTGGGTATATTTTCTACAAAAGAAGGATGAAGTGTTTGATAAGTTTAAAGAGTTTAAGGTGTTTGATTGAAAAACAAAGTGGAAGATCTTTAAAGATAATAAAAAAAAAAGAGGTATTGAATATATGAATAAATCTTTCATAGAACTTTGTAAACATGGTATAAAGAAGGAATCAATTGTCTCCTACTCACCCCAACAAAATAGAGTTGGAGAAAGAAAGAACATAACTATCATAGAAATGGCTAGATGCATGTTACTTTGGAAATATAGAAGCTAAATTTTGGGTTGAAGCAATTCATATTGCAATATATGTTTTGAATAGAATACCTATTAAGGTAGCTATGAACATAAAACTAAAGAGGCATAGAGTTTTAGAAAGCCTAAAATGTCTCATTTTAGAGTCTTTGGATGTAATTTCTATGCCCATAGTCTTGATGAAAACAAAAGCAACTAGAAAAGGAAAAGTGAGTACACAACGATTGGGTATAGTGAGGAATCAAAAGGATATGGGCTATATAATTCTAAAACAAGGGAACTACATATCATGGGGAATGTATGGTTTGATGAAGATATTGAAAGTGATAATTCTCCTACATTATCTTTCTTTCCAATCTTAATTGAAGAAGATGTAATATACACCCTTGTTTTGAATTTCCCACTCCAAAATTTTGAAACAATATTTTTTCACATAGTTTGAATGCAATGGTTTCTATTCAATTTTCCTTTTGGAAACCACTTGAATAATGTGTTTTAGGTTTAACCAAAGCATATAATCTCAAATAATTTCAAATGAAACATTAAGGCATCAATACCAACAATTTGGAAATCTATCCATTCATGGTGATTAAGTCATCAAACATTATTGTTGCAATTGTTTCATTACACAGAAAATTAAATACATCAACCGACTTGGCATGAGTCTCAAACACTATTATAGAGGTTTTCCCAATTGGAGCACTGGAAACTTTACATCTTACACTCCTTGATGAGCTTTAACTTCAAATTATAAAAATCCCTTAAGATTTCACCTATGTAAATGAAATGTGCCTTCCCACATGAACTCTAATAAATTCCCACGACACCCTTGAATACACCACACCAATTATGGATAAGAGATGATAGTACAATTTGGGTCGACCCTTCAAAAGTCCACTTGGGTCGCTTATTGTTAGAGATTAGTGTTCACATGTTTAAATTGGCATTAAAAATGTGTAACAAATATTAAGTTGTTGAAAAGCAACTTAATATTATTGTTAGTATGGTTCATCAATTTATTATTGTATTTGGTTATATTGGATTGTACTACAAGTTGTTAGAATAACTTGTCTAATTAAAGGAGTTGTTATAGGAGGTTTCCTATAATATAGGATATCCAAATCCTATATGTATGTAATATCATTTGAATGAAAAAAGAGGGCGGAATATAGAAATGTGTTATTATTTTGTAAAATCTCCTCTAATCTCTCCCCAAATCACTAATACTTACAACTACAATCCTAAAGGCTCCAAATTCAACCCCTCAATAATTGCCACTATCCCAAATTATAAATTCCTGGCAATTAAAGGATAATATGACAACTTTTCTAAAGTGTTGCAACATCAGTGATAATTACATATGGGTCTACAAAAATATTTAACCTTGTGAGAAAAATGGGAAAAAATTATTGAAGCTAAATAAAGATTTTCACACAAAATAATATTATTCTTCTATTCAATTCCATTTTTTCAATGATATGAATAAGAGATATATATTTGAAATTCTTTCTAATTCTTATAACAACTCCACCAAACTCTCACACTAAATCTAGGTGGGTTGTTTAACCACCTTTATTGTCTCCCTCCTATTTTGACTCCTAAATCTCTATGTGAGTTGTGTTAACAACTCACATTTTTATGCTCACTGATGCAAGTCATCGCTCTCCTCCTAATCATGGTTTTATTTCTTTCATTTAGTTGGTAGATTCAATTTTTGTTTTTGTGTAATTTGCTTCTAATGTGTGTAAAGTTTCTTGTCGAATTTTCCTAGATAAACTGACAGTTAGCATATGGATTCAGTTTTTGGTGGGAAGTTGGAGCAAGTTGATGGGTATTTGTGAGGAATGGATGCTAAAACAGGGTTGGATGTTGAAGGAGATAGGGGATTCATGATCTTGGAGAGGCAATCAATAGTGAAGGAAAACATTGGAGTGTTGGTGTCATTGGTTGATTGGGAGAAAAGAAGAAAGTTTGATTGAGTTGATGGGGAAATGTATGTAGACTGGTCAAGCATTGAAGGCCTTATTTGATGTGTATGTGAAGTCTCTGTTGAATGAGGGGAATGCTATTTTTGGATAGTGATCAAACTGTTTGTAACCATCAGAGCCGTTGAGAAATAGCATCTTCCAATTTGATCTTCCTGTCATTGATTGTGAATGTTTAAAGTGCTAACCTATTGTTTTTAATTTTTATCTTGAACTTCCTATAAGTTTGTGAGGATTTGTTCAGGCTTGAAATCTCTATGATTCAGATTTTTCTCTATGATCAACAAGGCTTGCCATTAAGTGGTATCAAAGCCTAAAAGTGATTGGGCATTAGTGAGTAAACAAAATGCCTCTAAGAAGAATGGGCAGACGAGGAGCTCGAGGAAGAGGCAAAAGGGAACATCATGGTGAAGAATTGTTGTAGCATTTGATAGCAAGATTGGATGCCTTGGAAAGGGCATAGAGAAAAGGGACCCCTGATGAAGTTGCAAGTGATGAGGAGGAAGAACAACCGCGAGATGACAATGAGGGAGGACAAGGAGACCAGGAAGGTTTTGAGGAAAGATTGTTGAGGATTGTCATGAATGTGGGTTCTAAACCCAAAATAAAAGTTCCTACCTATTCGGGAAGTCTCAATGGTGAAGATCTAATTGATTGGATCAATGACTTAGAGAAGTATTTTGAATATGAGGGTGTAGCAGAAGACAGGAGAGTGAAATTTGCTTGCACTAGATTGAAGGGCCACACTACTATGTGGTGGGACTTTGTCCAAACTGAGAGGAGAAGAAAGAATAAGGAAAAAATTAACTCTTGGGATTGGATGGTGGAAAAGTTGAAGGTTAAGTTTCTTCCAAGAGATTATCAGTCTAATCTCTTCAAAAGATTGCATAATTTGAAGCAAAAGACATGTTTGTGAAAGATTATACAGAGGAATTATATAAGCTGGTAATTAGATCAGGGCATAGTGAGGAAGATGTGGAGAAAATTGCTAGGTATATGACTGGTCTAAAATATAGTCTATAAGATGAACTAAGCCTTGTGTCCCCTAGAAGTTTAGAAGAGGCTTATCAACTTTCCTTAAAGGTAGAGGAAAATTTGCAAAGGAAACAAAGTCAGCAAGAGAATAAGAGAGGAAGAGGTTTCAAAGGAAGGTGGCAACAAACTGGTAAAGGAAAGCAACATCATCAAGGAGAAGAGGCTGAAAGTTCTAGTGGAGCAACCAAAAATGATAGAGGAGGCTTTCAAAACAAAGGGGATAAGATCCTATGGAAGAGGTGGTTCTCAAGGTAGAGGTAGAGGGTTCATTGGAAAATGCTTTAAGTGCAACCAATATGAACACAAGAGTTGGGAATGCTTTGAATCATCTCAAGGGGGACATTCCAAGTTTGAAAGAAGTAATCAAATTTTTCGTGTTGACCAAGAAAGCGTGGGGTTTCTTGTTCACCACAAAGAGGAACTAGAATCAGGTGAATCATTATTACTAACGAGGGTATTATTGAAGCCTCAAAAGAAAAGCCAAGAACCGGTCCAAAAGAGAGCTTTGTTCAAAACCAAGTGTAAGTCCAAAGGTAAATGTTGCAGACTAATCATTGATAGTGGTAGTACAAATAATATTGTTACAACATAGATTGTAGAAAAGTTAGAACTTAAAAGAATTAAGCATCCATCTCCTTATAAGGTATCCTGGTTGCAAAAAGGTCGAATTGTTAGTAAATGAGCAAGCCCATGTCGATTTTCAGATTGGTAATTATAAAGATAGTGTTCTTTGTGATGTGATGCCTATGGATGTGTGCCATGTATTGCTTGGCAGACCGTGACAATTTGACATGAAAGCAGTGCATAATGGAAGGGAGAACACATATACTATTGAGAAAGATGGAGTGAAACATACCTTGATGCCTATGAATGAGCCTGAAGAGGACAACAACAGTAGTAGCAATAGTAAGGTAATGTTGGTAAGTGGTAAGAAGTTTCTACATGACTTGAAGAATGAGGAAATATGATATGCTTTGGTTCTTAAACCTAAGAGTGTATTTACTACTACAAAATTTGATGATTTGCCTCTTAAAGTGCAAGATATTTTGAATGAACAATTGGATATTGTTGCATCTGATTTGTCTAGTGGATTTCCTCCTATGAGGAGCATTAGCCACCACATGGATTTGATTCTAGGGGCTAGCCTTCCTAACAAGACTGCTTATAGGTTGACACCTATGAAAAATGAGGAATAAGGAAGCAAGTGGAGGACCTTTTGAAGAAGGGTTTGATAAGGGAAAGCCTAAGTCCTTGTGTTGTCCCCATAGTACAAGTGCCAAAGAAAGGAGGGGAATGGCGTATGTGTACTGATTCAAGGGATAGTAACAAAATTACTATAAGATATAGGTTTCCCATTCCTAGAATTGAAGATTTAATGGATTGTTTAAGTGGCTCCATGTATTTTTCTAAAATAGACTTGAAGAGTGGCTATCACCAAATAAGAATCCGATCGAGGGATGAATGGAAGACAACCTTTAAGACTAGTGATGGTTTGTATGAATAGCTTGTTATGCCTTTTGGATTGTCTAATGCCCCTAGAACTTTTATGCAACTCATGAATGAGGTTTTGAAACTATTCTGTGGTAAATTTGTGATTGTATACTTAGATGACATTTTGATGTTTAGCAGGTCTAAGGAGTATCTAGAGCATTTGAGGCAGGTATTTAAGAGGCTGCATGAGGAGAAGTTGCAAATAAATTTGAAAAAGAGTGTATTTATGTAAACCAAACTAGTTTATTTTGGCTTTGTGGTGTCAAAGGAGGGAGTGAAGATGGACAAAGAGAAGGTACAAAGCCATCTTTGATTGGCCAACACCTAAAAGTATAATGGAGGTAAGGAGCTTTCATGGGCTCGCACGTTTTTATAGAAAATTTATTAGAAGTTTTAGCCATGTGATAGCACCTATGCTTGAGACTATAAAGGGGAATAAGAGACCATTTGAATGGACTAGGAAGGATGAAGAGAGTTTTAAATTTTTGAAGCAAAAGGTGAGTGAGCAGCCCATTCTTGTTTTGCCTGATTTTGAAAAAGTGTTTCAAGTAGAGTGTGATGCTAGTGGGTTGGCTATTGGGGCTGTCCTAAGTCAAGAAGGTAAACTAGTAGCATACTTTAGCGAGAAACTAAATGATGCAAAAAAGAAGTATTCTTCTTATGATCTAGAATTCAATGCTTTGGTTCAATTATTAAAGAAATGGAGACATTATTTACTGCTTAAAGAGTTCATTGTATACACAGATAACCATGCTTTGCAGTTTATCAACAAACAACACAAATTGAATCAAAGGCATGCCAAGTGGGTTGAGTATCTCCAAAGTTTTAATTTTGTTTTGAAGCATAAAAGTGGACAAATGAATAAAGTTGCTAATGCTTTGAGTAGAAAGAATTTGTTGTTATGTGAAATACAAACTAACAGTGTGGGTTTTGAAAGTTTGAAAGAGTTGTATGCAGAGGATGCAGATTTTAAGGAAGCATTTGTAGCTTACAGCAATCCTATTTGAAGGAATAGAGAGCCATGGGTGGATTGTATGATTCAAGAAGGTCTGTTGTTTAAGGAGAATAAATTATGCATTCCTAAAGGGTCCATGAGAGACAACTTGTTGAAGGAAAAACATTGTGGTAGCCTTGTTGGTCACTTTAGACATGATAAGACTTATTTGTAGTTGTGCACACATTACTTTTGGCCAAAGATGCAAGCAGATGTGAGGAGGTATGTTAAAAGATGTAGCGTTTGTCAACATACTAAAGGGAGAAGCCAAAATGTTGGGTTATATCAGCCACTTCCAGTTCCAACTAGGCCTTAGGATTTAGTGAGTATGGACTTTGTGTTAAGTTTGCCTCGTACACAAGGGCCAATGATTCAATTTTTGTTTTGGTAGATAGGTTCTAAAAAATAGTGCATTTTATACCTTTTAAGAAAACTAGTGATGCCACTAACATTGCAAATTTGTTCTTCAAAGAAGTAGTGAGATTGTACGGGATTCCTAAAAGTATCATCTTGGATAGAGATACTAAGTTTGTGGGTCATTTTTGGAGGACCCTATGGAAAAAATTGAGCACTAATATGAACTTTGGTTCTACTTATCACCCCCAAATGGATGGGCAGATTGAAGTTGTTAATCCAAGTCTTGGAAACATGTTGTGTATTGTTGGGAAAACACCAGGTAATTGGGATCTAGCTTTGGCTCAAGTTGAGTTTGCATTTAATGATTCTCCTAATCAAAGTATTGGATTTAGTCCATTCTATGTGGTGTATAGTATGCATCCAAGGGGGGTGTATGAGTTGAGAGATCTTGGTAATGTAGAAAGGCGAAGTGCAATAGGTGAAGATTTTGCTAAACTCATCCATGATCTGCATGAAAAGGTCAAAACAAATATAGAGGGGAATAATCAACAATATAAACATGTTGATAAAAAGTGGAAGCAGATACATTTTCAGGTTGGAGACCTTGTATTGGCTCACCTTTGAAAGGAAAGATTTCCTAAAGGAGAGTACAAATTGAAAATGAAAAAGATAGGACCTTGAAAAGTTCTCAAAAATATATTTAGATAATGCATATGAAATATCTCTGCCTTTAGTCCTTGGCATTTTACCTATTTTTAATGTAACAGATCTATATCCTTATAAGGGAGATGTTGAGAATGGTGCATTAGAGACCGAGTCTTCAAACACTGAGAAACAATAAGGTGTTTCATCTTCTCCACAAGACATCAAATGCATTCTTGATACATAACCATGGAAGAAAACCCAAAGACATGAGTAGTTCAGATATTTGGTGAAGTGGAGCAATCATCTAGTGGAAGATGCTTCTTGGCTCACCGAATCTAAGCTATCTCAGTTGGGTTATTCTATTACAGAGCTCATGAGCAAGAGCTCATGATTTTTTTTTTCTATCTAGGGAGTCTGATGTAGGGCATCACTCTCCTCCTAATCTTGGTTTTATTTCTTTCTTTTAGTTGGTAGATTTAGTTTTTGTTTTTGTGTAATTTGCTTCTAATGTGTGTAAAGCTTCCTTGTCGAATCTCCCTGGACAAACCGATAGTTAGCATATGGATTCAGTTTTTGGTGGGTAGTTGGAGCAATTTGATGGATATTTGTGAGGAATGGATGCTGAAACAAGGTTGGATGCTAAAGGAGACAGGGGATTCATGATCTTGGAGAGGCGACCAATAGTGAAGAAGGAAAACATTGGAGTGTTAGTGTCATTGGTCGATTGGGAGAAAAGAAGAAAGTTTGATTGAGTTGATGGGGAAATGTATGTAGACCGGCCAAGCATTGAAGGCCTTATTTGATGTGTATGTGAAGTCTTTGTTGAATGAGGGGAACACTTTTTTCGATAGTGATCAAACTTTTTGTAACCATCAGAGCCATTGAGAAATACCATCTTCTAATTTGATCTTCTTGTCATTGAGTGTGAATGTTCAAAGTACTGAATTGTTGTTTTTAATTTTTAACATTAACTTCCTATAAGTTTGTGAGGATTTGTTCAGGCTTGAAATCTTTGTGATTCAGATTTTTCTCTGTGATCAGCAAGGCTTGCCATTACTCACACACTATAATATAATATTGATTTATTCTAAATACAATCCCAACCAATTCTTCTCATACCTAGAATAACTATGTGAGTTGTTAGTATAACTCACTTTTATTTTAACATAACAATTATTATTATTCTAACCTATGTGAACACTAACATAATTTCCTAACAGACCCTTCTACTGAATTGGGCAACTCCATTAAACTCCCGCTAATTGCTTTGATAGGAAGAAATGTTTATATTAAAAATATTAATTTTGTCTTAAGATGCGACCTTTAAGTCCCTATGAATCACTCAGACCTGGATGAACATGCCTCTGACTAAAGTGTTCACATCACCTTCAACTATTCTAAAGTTGGGATTCTCCGTAGAAAGATCTTATATATTTAATAAATACTAAGCAATTTATCACCCATTCCTTCAATGCGACAGCATCAGATTTATATTCTTGCTTCCTCCTTTCCCGTGATTACTTTGCATTGATTGAATTGTTGCGACACTTGCCCAAATATATATATATATATATATTAAATAATACTTGATAAAAATTGCTACATCAAACAAGCACAAACTCCCTATACGGAGTGGCCGATATTAATTTCAAACCTTCAACTTATGAAGAGTTACGATCTTGAACGGTAGCTTCAAATATATATTTTGCCATCTTAGACTATACAGTGTTCCTTTTTAGATGATATGATTTTGGAAGACTAATCGCCTATGTGATTTGCACCGATTCTATCATCAGTTTTACTAAATACTATTCAACTCCTCTAGCCTTAATTCTTATTTTGAATTCAAACCGACAGGTCTATATTATTTTTTATTTGTGGCCAGAACACAGTAACCAAATACTATCCATGATGCAAATCATATATTCAAAGCCCAAAGGAAACACGACTAGATGAATTGCCATGCTACAAAGAATAAATTAAAGGACTCCAAATAAAATACTACAACTTAATGAACTTGCGACTAAACTGATTGTCCTTTGTATCCCATCATGTCTTCTTCTAGCAGTCTGCACTCCTTTCATAAAATGGTATTAAGGAATAATGAATGATGCTTATGTTTTTTGAAAGGCTGAACCAAATTAACCCAAATAAAACATTACTCTCCTTTGCCGTGAATCATTCTCATCGAATTATTCGAATCACCCTCAAAGCTTTGGAATGAAACCTTTATTTCATATATTAAATAATGAGTCGTGGGCTACCTATTTCATCCCCGTCTCTCCTCCAATGTATTGCAATGATCCAATAGACACAAAATAAAGCAATTGCAACGACATTAAAATAATCATCAATATAATATAACTTCAATTTCCCACAACATCAAAACTGAAATGAACATATATCATCATATTTACCTTTCTCACAATAAATCTCATATAACCTCAGAAATTTGTCTTCATGTTATACTTACCAAATTCTTGAATTGGCAACGATAAAATCGTGCGTGAAACTTGAATGGTTCCACCAGCAACTGGCCAGGGTAGATTATCTCACCACTGGAGCTGATCTTTCAAATGGTTTTCCTCCTCCAAAAGGCTATGGTGAACTCTGTTCAACCAACAAATACCTGTTCTCCAAAATCAAAACCAGCATGCCTGCAACAATACTCTAGAAAACTTTTATTCCCACTCCTCTTCGTAACTCCTCCCATCTTCTTGAATTCTCCCATTTTCCTTTTCAATTTTAATTTAATTCTTTTTAAAATTCACCCAAAAGTAACTTAATTAATTTATTTTAACTTGTTCCAAAAATTAAGTTACTTGTTGCATACCATGAAAACAATTAATTTGTCTTTTAATGTAATCTTCTTTGACAACTTCAAATTAGTTATTTAATTATATGCTAACTCATAAAATTTGGGGACATTACAAAAGATAAGTCTAGTTATATTAATGATCCAAATCGAGGTGTATCATCTTCTGTAGGAGAACGAATGTGAGTTGAAGTATCAAGTGAAAATGATGATGAAGACACAAGGAAGACTAGAAGCATTCAAGAAATCTACTAAGAACTCATCGGGTTGTTCCATCGTTTTGGTAACTCCCCATTTCTTCAATCACTTTTGCAAAGAACTTGTACCATTTGGTCAGAGATTTTTGAGACTCATAACTAGATGATCATTCAAAACTCCACCAAAATTGAGTGTTGAGAATCCATTAGGGATGTGATAGGCACTAGGAACTTGTTCCTTTTTCCAAGGGTTCCTATCCCACTAAGAGTTGTACCACTTTGTTGGTGGTTCCTATTTCATTAGGAACTAGTTCATTTTCCAAAATGTTAAGTGTTCATCTTTGTTTCCTTTTGTCAGAGGTTCTCACCCTAATGGGAACTAGGAACCATTCCACTTTATAGAAGGTCCCCACCCAAATAGGAGTCATTCCTCTTTGTCAGGGGTTCACACTCCAATATGATGTCATGTCCCTCGAAATGGTATCACTAAACTATCCAGCATCTAAAGACAAATAAATAAATAACACAAATAATTGCTAAATTCCAAACATGAGTAATTATGATTTAAATATAATTATAATTACCATTGGTAATATTATAATTATAAATATAATATGAGAATTATCAAATACACAAAATACTAAAATATAAGTATAAGATATTTAGTTATTATAATAGCCATTAGAATACCATATAGATAAATAAATATATTTATAATAATAAATCCAATTTATAAATATAACCTATATTTGAAATTACCCAAAGAGATCATAAATAATAAATAAACTAACATACACTTTAAATGTGCTTTTTATGTTAAGCTAATCGCTGTAAACCAGAAAGGAAATAACATATAAAGAAAATATATAAGCAATCAAATCCCCGTCAAGCTTGTATGAGTCGGGTCAAAAGAGAGCCGACCATTGTGGCATCGGTTCCAGCACGTAAAGTGACGCTTGAGAGGACACGCCCATTAGGAGGAAATCATAAGGAAGGATGAATGCGTTGGAGTTGGTATGGAAAATAATCATCATTTTCAGAGCATAAGTCAAAACGGCGACCGTATGAAGTCGGATCAGAACAGATTAAGCTTTTCCAAGCTATCACGATGGAGGGCCACCCGAATTCCAATAAGGGCTAAATGTGTATCACATAGGACATCGTCGTCTCTTGAGATCATACTTATCTTAATGAGCTGGTGGCCAAACTTGTTGTAAGACTTCGACGGAGTAAGGCTTTCGGTACCCTTGAGCAAATACATAGCGATAAGTCATAAATTGTGGGCAACGGTAATTTACAATTAGGAAATATCGAAGTTACAAGATATTCCGGAAGGCATGGACGAGTAAGAGGAATACTTAGGCAAGTGTGGGATTACCTCATATCTGATATGTGTTATCGGGCATATTGTTCACCACCCGTTGTGAAACCGAGAGCTTAAGGAGATTTGCATATTCTAGGGATATGCTTAAGGGAGGTATATATGCGATAAGTGGTCCTGGACGTAAATATTACATACATGTACAAGATCAAAGTGCTCCTGGGAAGGAACATATGATAGCTGGTGAAAAATAGATGTTCGCCGAGAATAGATAATTTACTGGAAAGAAAATCTAACATCATCGGTGATGCCATATCAGTATTGTTTGGTTGTCGTAAAAGCTTCATAATATTGAATCGAAGAAATGACTTAAAGGAGAGTTATCGGGAATGAAGGGAGATACAGATAACAGGCGAAATAAGTTACCGCAACAGTGATTATATTCAACCAGTGAGGCGAGATAAGTATTGGTGGAAATAAGAGGAACCAAATATATTCTGATGTGAAGAGTAGTCTTTGGGATCCGATCAGACACAGAGAGGTAAGTATTGTAATATATATTTAAATGAAGTTTATACTCGCTTGTGTGTATTAAAGGTAAGAATAATACAATACTAATTCACATCTCAGTTAACGATATAAATATATTTAATATATATTCAGGAATGTTGGGATTCACTTACGAATATATCTAAATATGTTGTGATGGCTAAATGTAAATGACAAGTATATATATATGCATTGGGATGATTGACAAATAGGTTACCTGCAACGTAATTTAGCACATTATTATGTATGAATATAATTGAATATCTATTAGGATGGATAAGTATATTGAAGTTAGAAGGATATGGTTAACAATTGATAAAAGTATATTCAGATGTGTATATATATATATATATTAGATTCATGGAAACATCATAAGTGGTGGGCACCTATATATATATATATATATATACAACTAACCAATAATGATGCTTGCAGCAATTATTGAGCCTTATAGGTAATAACGACTCTATTCGTTCGCTACAATGATAAATGTTGTAACCAAATTTCGTCTATAAATCTTGAAAGATGTAGTACATAGGAAATATATTATAGAAGAATCATTCATAATGAGTAATAGGGATGTTTAATGTCTAATTTATTGATCTCTATTAAATGTTCTAATATCTCTTTGAGAAATACTTTGTATGCAAGATTCGGGTTTAAGTGTTTCCGTCAAAAAGGGGACATTACATATGAACTATTCAAACTTTAAGAATGATTCTTTTACTTCGTCCCTTTTTTCGAAGATTCCTACCTTGATAGGAATTGTCCACTTTATTGGAGGCTCCTACTCCACTAGGAACTATTCAAATCTTCAAAATGCTTGAAATCGTGTTGGAGCTTTTCAAAGTAACAAGAAATTTTGGACTTAGTGAGTGTTCCTAAAAACCCCAGATCTCTGACTTTCTTCTTGGTTCAAGACACAAATTTTTGAATTCTTCAAAACATAGTTTTACTCAAATTTCCACCAAATTGAATATAAAGATACCCATTTGGCTCTTCTGCAAAATGCAGCTATCAAATTGACCAAATTCAACTTGAAAATGCCTCTTGAAACAAATCACCAAAACTTGCACAGACTTGTGCAATCAATAAGCCTATCTCCCTTGTCTTAGGATTGTAGTGGTTGATGTGCAATGGACAACAAGTTCTTAACTTTGAATTGAGATCGAAAAGGAAACCGTGTCAATAATATTGATTTTTTTGCCATTATATGTTATAGACTTAACAATTTTGTGATTGCAAAAATCAGCTAAAATTGTTGTTTTCAATGATAAAAAACTACCATTTTGGGACTAAAAAACCACTTTGAGAGGAGTTTGAAATCTTAGGTATTGTTTTACCTAATTTTATCATGAAAACCCTAATATTTTGCTAGCTAAAATGGCTGAAAATTTCTTTCAAATCTTACAAAGTGAACCCTAACAACATGTGACTATCATACATCATAAAGGAGCTTGAAAATATGTTTCGTGGACCAAAATCTCTCATTTAGTGCTGAGACTGGTGTGGAGGACCACAAGAACAATAGAATATTTTTTAATTTTTTGGTCGCTTTTTAAAAAATTGTGTAACTGCAAGGAGCCATCAAGGGATGTAATTGATTGTAATGTCCCCGTTTTGGAGGTAGTTTGATTTAATTAATCTAATTAATTAAGTTGTCCAAAATAATGATTATTTTATGAGGATGACTAATTGATTATTTTAATTAAATTAAAAAGTGGTATTAAGTTAATTATTTATAAAGTTATCAAATAAATAAATATTAAAAGATAACTTTATATTTAATTAATTTAATAAAGTGACTTAAATAAAATAATATATCATAAAGTCATTTAATAAAACTAAAATAATTTCTGGAAGCTTCTAGATTTTGGGTCGACCTCTTGGTGAAAAAGAATAAATAGGTGAGGCCAACCATTGTTTCATCATCCAGGAATTGATGATTGTTTGATGTGATTATTTGGTGGAGAAGCCAGCTAGGGTTTTAGCCATTGGAGGACCTTTGGGGAAAAAACCCTCATTGGTTACGCAATTTTGAGGCTGTGAGATACCAGCTGAATTATTGCTGATTGTGGGCTTTACTTCAGAAGTCCAATCTTGTGCTTCATTGTGGAAATTATTTGAGTACAATAGCTGATGTATTATTGTACTTATTTTGAATAAAGAGTGTGATTTGCAACAGCTGATGTATTGTTGCATTTGATGGAGAAGTTACTTCAGCAGCTGATGTATTGCTAAGATTGATTATTTCATTGAGCAAATTTGTGGAGATTCAATTTGGAGAATAATTGCTGATTGTGATTTATCATTTCATCATCTTAAGGAGTGATATTTTGTAAAGTTTCAATTGCATTTTCAGACCTTCATAATCTGCTGTCATGGAGGTTGATCAGCCTATGTAAGTCTCATGTTTTTGCTCATATCTTTCGATTGAGGAGGCCCATCATTCTAGGTATTGTTGCATTCAATTCCTATCGTCAAAAGGGAAAATTGGAGGGCGTTTGGTGCTGTAATTAATTATTTAAACTTTTGCCAGGCAAGAACAGGGGCAGCAGCTTGAGCATTTCGATTTGAGCTTGGAAGGTGCCTATCACATTGGATTTTTATTGTTTCTTCATCAACAACATTGGGCGCCATCATTACCAGGTTCTTTTTGCATTTACTAAGTAGTTTGCATTGTCATCATAGGCATTTTAGTTGCTGCTGTAAGTGAATACTCAGAAAATAAGATTTGGCACTATTGTCAAACAATTGTAAGCCAAGAGTTTTGGCCAATTCATAGCATCATTGTAGTAGACATTTTATTGCAAAGGAGGAGATATAAGTTGTTGGTCAAATACTATTGTAATTGAATATGTTATTGTCATTCATGATCAGCTTATTAGTTTGCATGCCAATTGTTTGTCAAAATGTCAATTGGCTGTAGGTTTTCTTCCTTTGGCTTAAATAATGTTATAATATTGCATACTAGGTGTTTGTATTAATGCTACTTGGTTGTAAGTGCATAAATGCCATCTTAGGTTGCATCCAAAGTGTTTGTCATAATTTCTAATTGCTGTAGCTGCATATTGCAAGTAGTTTCAGTCATCTATATACATCAAAAGTGCATTAAAACAATTGCATTTCATCTTAGAGACATTCATAGTTGTCATTGGCAATCATTGATACCATTGGAAATATTTAAAGAAACATCATTGGTGACAAGAAAGTCAAAACAAATCAATTAGAAGTTCTTATCAGCCTATATCAGCTTGCACACCAATTGTTTGACAAAATTCCCAAGGCAGCAAAAGAAGAGTTTTTGAGTCAGCTAGGCTCGGCTCATTACATTGATGTCCCCAACTGTCTTGGAGATGATTAGAGTTGTGTTTCTAGGACATTAGGGCAAATAAAAATTGATTAGGGATGGTAGGGGGATGTTTTTGAGGCATCCCCGTGTTCTAGGAACATCCTTGGTGTGGAGATGTGTCAAAAACTACCGTTGAACATGTCCCTAGGGAACATAGATGTAAACTAAGTTAAGTGAGGACAAATAATGTTATTTGTGTATTATAATATAACTTTCATAGTGCATCACAAAACATAGAGGTTAAATGCTTCAATTACATACACAGGAATCAAACTAACATAAAAAAACAGCCTGTAAAACGCACACAGATCAGAAATGAAAGAGTGGATGATACAATAATAACTAAATGGAAGTATAAAAGATGCAAATTACCAAAACATATATTTACAGAAATCACAACATTTCATGCAAAAGTTGTTGGAGTTACTAATGACAGAGTAGGCCTTCAGTATCCATGCATTGATGAGGTTAGAGACGCACATGGGCATAAGGTTCAATGTTCATTTACTTTGTTCAAGTGTTTCCTTGTAGTTAACTTTTAGCTCAGCAACCTTTGCTTTCCACAAACCTACTGAACTAACAGATCTGGTTTCTCGCTCAATTCCAGAAAGAGAAACTAATTCTCTAACCCTATCATGTCTGTACTTCAATAAAAGTGTCACCTGATGCATAAAATTATCCTGCCACTGGATGTTCATTCCAAGGTAGTTGTAAGAGTAGCTGGAATGCCTTATAGGTAATTCTGCAACAGTATGCCAGCCAACAAAACACAGAAGATAACTTTGCTTGCAACCATCATTAGCCTCCAAAGTAGGCTTTGGAGTATTTGTGCCCTCTCTTGTCTCTTTTAACCATTCACAGGAACATAAACATAAGAAAGCTTTTGCTTGCTTCTTAACATCGAGCACATGTTGTTGCATAAGAAAATTGAATTAATATACACAAAATTGAATCTTAATTTTACTCCACTGATAATATCATGGACATCTCAACCTGCGAAAGCAGCAAAAACTTAAGAAATTTCAGAGTATACCAATGGATACTGCCTTGATTAACTTAATGTTTGGAAGCAAATATAACAGCGACAAATTTTACAGACTAAGCAAGCCACCTAATAAAGTTGACATCATCCAAGTTTTAGTTGCAAGAATCCAAGTGAACAAACTGAGTTACAGAAGCAGGAAATAGATAACTAAAACGTAAGTTTTCTTGTATATATGAAAAAAAATTACTAAAAGCTCTCTACTCAAATCAGAATTACCCAATATTACACAATTAAAATGGCTTTGAAAGAAACATATACAGAGTTTATTTGCCACATACCAAATTAGATATAGCATGAATCCAGGTGGATTCTGCAAGTGTACAAGATCCTTATAGAATAGTGTCGGTTTAATCACAGAAGAAAAGGTTTACAAATAACACGAATGCAGGTGCACACTAGAATTTGTTCTGTGAACTATTCTGGTTTCTGTTTGTGATGAAAAAAGGTAGGAAAAAGATCATTGTACGGACTTACAAATAGATTTGACATAGAATACTGTTAGCCATTCAATTTACAAAAAAGTAGTATTTGCAGTTGGTCTTTAGTGTAAAATTCATTGATTCCAAACACAATCCTAGATCTAGATGAATGAAAACAAGTTACACAAGCTACATGCAAACAAAATCTTATGTCGAATACAAATATGAACTATATTCCAATATTGAGGATATGAAAAAAATATGATAAAGAAGATTATTTACTTTGTTTATGAACTGGTTTTGTTGTTCCATAGCTGTTGCAAGCTTGTATTTTATTTGTCTTATGGGAGGGCCCCTTTAACAGAAACCCATAAATTATCTATCAACAAAAAAATGATAAAAAAGATTGTATATAAATATATAGGCCATTTGGATGCATGAATGAAGGAGATGACATATCCAAGAGTTCATAAGTAATCACTCTCAATCAAGAGGTGAGTTAACTTTGTCTAACAAATAGGCCAAGAGTGTAACAGTAAATTGGTGGATCAGTTAACTCAATTTGACCGAGGCAAAAATGACCTTGAATCAATAGATGTGGCATCTAACTACCATAAAGCAAGAATAGATGAGGTAGTCGTGGCATTTCTTTATCTCAAATCAAGCCCCATAAGTGCAACTTAGAAGGAATGTAAAATGGGTCCAAACAAAATAAGCCATGTTAGGTATCTATGTACAAATGATAATCCAACCCGCCAAACTTGAAAAAAAGAGAATGAAGAACCCCCCAAAGAGAGAGACTATATATCCCTCTCCAAATGTGAAGCCTCATGTGTTGATAGTGTGTCATGCCCCCGAAATTGTAAAACACTGAAATAAAAGTAAGGAAAAAATAAATAACTAAATACATATTAGTAACTTAATGTTATTATAATTATAATTATCAAAGATAACATTATAATTATAGATATAATATTGACAATTAAAATATCATTGTAATAATCATTATAATATATAAATACAAAATATATATAAAAGAGAAAGAGAAACTAATATATTATAATAATAATAATAATATATATATTATATATATATTAAAGAAATCAACTACAGCAATTAACATAAGAAAGCAGCGATCCATTCACTAAATCATATAATAATTATTATTATTCAAAGACAGCAATGAATATATTCCATATGTTCCAAAGAGGCACCGATTGGAATTTTAAAAGAGTTAAGACCATTCAAATGCAGCGCCTTTTTAAGAAACAATTATATTTATTAAAAAAGACCACAGATCATTCACGAATTAAGGGGAGGAGAAATGACTATAAAAGGTAGCGATTCCTTATGGAAGGTGGCAATTAAATTAAGAAACAAAAAAAGAGTTAAAAGCAGCGGTCAGTATGAGGAATAGTTAATAAGAGGGGTGTCTTCTCTAATACCTCTTTTAGGAGATACACCTCTTCATGTAGAGGTATAAGAATATGAAAAGACATATGTTAGAGGGAGATTTGGTAGAGGGTTATAGGAGATTGAATGGAAAAAAGGATAGGAAAATTTGGAATATACTTCTGTATGCAGCAGTAGAAATATAATATGGAGATCTGAGGGAGATAAAAGAAAGAAAGGAGGGATGAATAGAAATAAACTAATAATCTGAGCAAGAACAGAAGATTGGAAGAAAAAGAGCAGATCAAATGTGAAGAAGTCCATTCATACAGATTTACAGTTCATCATAGAGGTTGTCTCAAATCAGTCAAGGTTCGTGCAGATTGAAGATGAAGGCAGATTCAGAAACCATAAGAGGCTATTGGGGTTGATTGTCAGTTCAGAAATACATCAATGAGAGTAAGTAAATATGATTGCATATGAATACATAAATATATACATATAAAAGTTCATGTAATATGATTATTAAATCAAGGTCAAATACATATGGAATATATATATATATATTATATATGATTATGTAATAATGTTGCTTGCAGCAATTATTAAGTTTTAAAAGTATGATATTTTAAATAAGTAGGGATAGTAGACACTTATATACTTGATCTCCTAAGTGTGAAGGACCGGATCGAAGGAAGAAAGGAAAGCTCCAACAGCAGCAGCCAAACAGAGGTAAGTTGCATATAATGTTTGGTAAACATATTGCAATCTGTGGATAGGCAGTCTGTATATTTAATTATTATGTATACAGTAAAGAATCCAATATCTATTGAAAGTAATAGGTTGTGTATATATATATATATATAAAATTCTGAGTTATCATTTACTACTAATAATAAATACTAGATCTGTGTCAATAATATGCAAGAAACAGAATAATAATAGGCTGTGCATCTATATGGTTCTGACTAATCATTTGCTGCTGAAAATAATATATAGATCTGTGTTGCATACAAGAAACATAATATAATACTCATCTTATATCATTGATTTGATAGTCCAGATCAGAATTTGTGTACTTATACAATGGAATAATATTCATATTATGTCATTCATTTAATAGATTGAGGGAATACTAGGTACACCACCCCATATGGATGGCAAGGGCCACATGGGGCCAAGGGAGGCAAACTGCCCTTGGGCCTAGGGATTCTTGGGCACCCTATTAGACTATCATACTCAAGGAAGAACGAATTAGGAGATTCCATATGCTTATTTAATGATGTTGTCTTATTTATGTCTACTAAAACTTTTGTAGGTCAACAGGTGGTTGTATCCTTGACTGTAAGAGACCAGGGGTCTCTTAACCTTGACTTCTGACAATGATGCAATTTTTTGTTTTGTTTTGTTGATTTTTGAGTTTTTTTTTGTAATTTTTGCAATAAAGAGGAAGGGTGAGATTTTGAAAAGAAATGCTTGGAAAATTAAAATTAAATACCAAAAGTCTAAATATGAAAGAATACAATCGATAGACTGGAGACAAACGATTTATTATTCGTTCAAAATGATTACAACTACAAAGATCAAACATATAGGTAAAAAGGCAAGCTATTTATTGAAAAACCTGAATAAGCTTGTAGTTGCCTGAAAGAAGCTTGAGATGGAACGGCTGAATGAAGTAATGCAATCTCCCACCTCAAAAACAGTGCAAAAGCTCTAGAAACCCTAGGCGCCACCCCTAGAAGGAAGATTGACCAAAAAGGCAAGGCGTATTAGCTTGCAGGAAAAGTACGACCCTTGCTGCGGTATAAGTATAGCCCAAACCAGCATTCAATGAAATCCGTACGGCCTAGAGATGAGTGCCAGATGATGAAAATGAATAGCCATTGTAGTCGAATACCCTTTTGAAGAACGATTCAAACCCTTGATGAAATACTTCACAATAAGCTCTGTAATGACTTCTGAATGAAGCCACTCAACTGACAAGCTTCAACTAGTATCTCATCGTCTCAGTATGTCTAATTCTGAAGAGGGAACGTTCTCCAAAATCCAATGTTTGCAGAAACCCTTGTTTCACAAACCCCAATGCTCTCAAAGAGAAATAAAGACAAATTAGAATAATTCATAATGAAGTTCGATTTGCCTTGAGGTGAAATATAAGCTCTTTTCAAAAGTTCGACCCAAGAAAGCAACTTAAGAAGCATTTAAAATATTATAAAATTCACCCTTTGAACTTAGGAGAAATTATTAAAATATGGCGTCCCTTTTTATTAAATGATTATTCAATAAATGAATCATCAGTAATCGCCCTTTTAATATAAAGTATTAAAATTCCATTGATATTTTAATATTTAATTAATTGACTTTATAATATAAAGTCACAACTTAAATATTTCTCCCAATATCATTAAATGCTTTGATATTCACTATTTGCTCACCAAACTGTCAAACTGGGTCGAAACTGAGTTGACCAACTGAATTAGGTGCCCTACCAGAAATAGCAACTCCTGCTTGCTTGACTTCCTATAAATAGAAAGTGCCTAAAACTGACTCTATAAGTCTCTGCCAAGGCCCAAAACCTGAATCAATTGATGGAGTAGTGTCCCCAAACGCTGGATAACTGCCAAAATAACCCTCTAAACACATCTGTTAGCCTATGAGGGTCTAAATGATAGGCTAACCCTTGAATCAACTATATTGCCTAGGAAGGGGACATTACATTGACCACATTCTCTTTGATTTCCTTACATGCATGCTAATTAATATTTTCTTGTAAATACTCTCTAATTCTGTTTTGCAAGGACCTAATTGTTCTATAAGCATTCCCTAACACCAAGGTAATTGCTTGGAATTGATTAATTAGGGAAAATTTAGGGTTATCCCAAAAAGGGGACATTACATGGTGGATGCTTGACATTGAATGTTGAAGAAGATTCATGCTCATTAAAATATATTTCTCCTCTTAAGAAGAAAGAAATCCAAATTTGATTGCAGATTATCTTCCTATTCTAGAAAGGAATAAGAGGGAAGAAAATATAAAATGAATGCCTTTGGTTAAGATAACATGGGCATAGGTGAACACTAGAACTTGTTCTATGAATAATTTTGGTTTTTTGTGATGAAAGAAGGTAGGAAAAGGCCTCATTGTATAGACTTAACAATAGATTTGTTATGGAATACTATTAAACATTCAATTTACATAAGCTACATGCAAACAACAAATTATGTAGAATGGGATTTAGAAGATAATTTAAAAAAAAATAATCATAGGATAGATTCAATACAATGATTCTATGTTATTAAATCAATAGGGAGTTTGTCAAATTAAATATGTTTTACAAAACAGATGGCGGGCATGAATGGGTGTTGAGGTGTTGCTGTAGTGAGCAAAGGAAAGTAGAAGTGCGACGAATAGGTGTGGCAACCTCCAAAGGCTATGTGACGGAAGGAGACAGAGGCTTGAGGCAAAGGTAAAATTCATGACCTGCATGATTTGGTGGAGGTTGTGGGGAGGGGCTTAGATCCCCTCTCTCTTGGCTCTGTTGGTCGCCAGGGCTCCCCCTCTTTGAGACACCATTCTTCTAATTTGCATCCCACAAGGCCAATGGAAACTGTGAAGCAAAACTACAAATTGTGCAAAAACTGTGCAAATCCTTATCATTCTTGCAATAGCTTTTGCAAGGATCAGATTTTAATTCTTAATCCATTGGCAGACCTAGGGTTTATCTCTCCAAATTTGGCTTTTGCTCTGTTGCTTGGAGAAAACTCCTCTCTAGCTTTGGATCCCCCACCCCCTCTGGTGGATTTGATCCCTGCTTCATGCCCATCCTTGTTTTTGGGAGACTCCAAGGTGGAATTGGCATTCGAGCTAGTTGACTTCCACATTTTTGATGACTACATCATGAAGGCTTCCTTTGGCATTGGCTCAAGGACTTTGCTTTTCAGATCTGTGGGGAGGCGGCCTTTTGTGGACACATTTGTTTCTTGATGCAAGAGTTCTTGGAGCAATTTGGCTGCCCCCTCTGTGGAGTTGCTGGATTTTGGCTTCTTTCTTGTCACCTTTCCAAATTCTGAAGATTGCAGGTTTGTTTTGGATAATGGTCTGTGGTTTATTAGCAGATTTGGTGTATTTGTGACTCCCTAGACCCTTTTCTTTGATCTTGCAATTGTTTGAATCTCTTCCATTTCGATTTGGTTGTGCCTATACAATCTACCTTTGGTTATGTGAAATTCAGGACTCATTGAATCTCTGGTTAATTAGTTTAGTACCTTCATCAAAGTTGAGGAAGGGTCTACCTTGAGAGAGTTCTTTCGAGTCTGCACCCTGGTTGATATTTCTAGGCCTCTACCACACATGGTTTGCATCAATTCTTCTCTTGGTGCTTGGATGCAATATATTAATTTTGAAGGACTTCCAGAGTGATGCTTCAGGTGTAGCCAACTTGGTCATAAGATTATGGGTTGCTAATCTAAATTTGTCAATGGCTAGCAAGACTTTAATCTTGAAAGATGGGTCCGCAAGGAGGGAAATCTTGATGCAGATTTTGTATGGAGAAATCATGGTATGTTTTTGGATCATCGCTCTTTGGTTCCTCCCGTGGGTGGGGCTATTGTCCATGGCTTTGAGAATTCAACTCTCCCAATTTTTATGGCCAAGGATGTCACAATTAGAAGGAGGATTTTGTTTCAAACCCACAGGATAATATTGTGGCTTTAGAGGATGAGGAGTTGTGGATGGCTCTTTTTGAGGATCATGATTTCCTATTGGATCAGGTAGATGCTTTGGCTTGCTCTGATATCCATACCATTTCCCAAACAAGAAAGCTTTCAAAGCCGAATTTGGGTAAGTGTGGCAAGCGTAGAGGAAGAAAATCTGAAGCAGAAAAACTTAGAATGGAAGCATTGGATGCTATTGATGATGGCACTCTGTGGACCATGGAAGGGCTCCTAACCAAGAGCAAATGTAAACAAAAGAAAGGTTGATTTATTGTGGCTAGCTTGTTCTAGCCGATCTCCTGTGCAATTGTGTTGGCTTTGACATCTCTATGATGTTTTTCTTTGTCCTTTCTTGTCTTTTTTACTCCTTGATCTCGAGTCTTCAGCTTTCTTCTCTTTTGTTTGTTTATGCTCTATGGGAGTGGACCCATAACCCACAACTTACTGATTAAAAAAAAAAAAGTTATATAGAATGCAAATATTAGTTATATTCCACTATCAAGAAAGTCAAAAAGATTTAATATAAAATATTGTTTTCTTTATTTATGGGTTAGTTTTATTGTTCTATAGCTGTTGCTGTCAAGAGTGTAACCGTCAATCACTGGATTAGTCAACTCAATTTGACCAAGGCAAAGGTGACCTTCAATAAGTAGATGTGGCATCTAACTACCACCAATCGAGAATTGATGAGGCAGTGGTGGCACTTGTGTGCCTCAAGTTAAGATGTGCATGTCATAATTAATTACTTATATGTAATGCCCTGACCAAAATTTCTATACCTATTTTTGCAATATTCATAGAGTTTGTTGCTTGGGCATCTCATCAAACAATTGTATGCATATAAATATGAAAGAGTTTCTGAATATAAACACTTGCACAATTTGTGCAATGCTATCATAACACATTTTCTTTCATTAAACTCAATCTTGACATTCATATACTTAAAGAGGCATAATGACAAACAGTTTGCATTTGTTCATTATACTGCTGTTACCAAAGCATACATAGAGATTTCTTACAGCAGAATCATTTATAACAAACAATTCAATATTAATATTCAAGATGCTGATCTGAAGATTTGTTACTGATCAATCAGCCATATCTTTTTATCCTTATACTGCTGTACAGTCTCGTTTTTGAAGGGTATGACACTTCAATAAATAGGTACAAAAAGCCTTTTCAATACCTTGACACCCTTATTACTTGGTAGGGCTGATTAATAGAAGGCTGCGCCAAAGTCTAAAGCCTCTTTCTGTAATGAACCGAACCATTTTTTTTTTTTGTTTTTCCAATTACAATTACAATCAACACGCACCAGTTAAGGTTAGCTCTAAAACCAAAACGATGCGGAATGCAACTCTAACCAAGGATGTACACTAGGATCCCGATGTTGGGCAAGGTGTGAACATATGGTTAGAGGATCTAATGCAAATGCAGAACTGGAAGGGAACTCTAACCAAGAATGCATCTAAGATAGATGAGCATATGATTAGAGGATCTTATGCATGCTGAGCTGAAAGTAACTCTAAATAGGATGGCGCCGAGTGATGGCAAGCATATGGTCAGAGGGTCCCTAAGAACTACTAATTGAAAGTAAATAGGCGGCAAGCCAACCTCTTCCACTTATTCAGCGGGAAGTACAATAAAGTAAGTGAAAGAGAGAAAGGAGAATTGCTGATATTACTACTAATTAGCTTACAATTTGATAGAATGCTTGCCAAAGCCCAATATTATAAGTTCTCCAATGCTGCAATATTATATATGATTTCCTCAATGCTTAACAAGACTCTCTTGTGATGTCCCCTGCCTAGTCAGTTCAGCTGGATATGTGGTTAGCCTATTATTCCGATCCTCGTAGGCTGACAGATGTGTGTAGAGGATCATTTGTGGCAGTTATCCGGTGTTCTGGAGCATCATTCTTTCAGTTGATTCAGGTTGGGCCATCGCAGAATCTTTCAGAGGGGTTTTTCAGTTACTTACTATTTATAGTAAGTCAGGCAGGCGGAAGCTGCTATTTTGGGCAGGGCACCTGGTTCAGCTGGTTAGCTCAGAGTCGACCCAGTTTATCAGTTTGATGGATAGATGGAGAATAATGGAGCATTTAATGATTATTAAATAATTAATATTTTGACTTTATGTTATAAAGTCACTTTATTAATATATTTAAATATTAATGTTTAATGGCATATTATAAAGTATTTTTAATACTTTATAATAAAGAGGAATATTTATTATAATGAATAATTATTTATTCATTAAAAGTTGGACGCCATATATTTAATATTTTCTTCTAAGTTAAGAAAGGCGAATTTAATCATTTATTTAAATGATTATTAAAAGATGCTTGGGTCGAATTTGTGAAAGGGGTTATATATACATTGCCAAGACAAATCGAACTCTTATGTTATGATTATTCAATTTGTCTTATTCTCTCTCTAAGTATTGGGGTTTGCGAACCTAGGGTTTCAGCAGACATTGATTTTGGAGAACGTTCCCTCTTCAAGATCTGACATACTGAGGCTGTGAAATACCAATTGAAGATTGTCCATCAGCGTGGCTTTATCCAGAAGTCATACAGAGTTCACAGTGAAGTTTTTCATTTAGTATTTGGTTCCATTATTCATCAGGAGGAATCGCCTTTTTGAGAGTATCATTGTTTGGCATCTCGCACATTTACCAAGAAAGGTACGGCTGCAATTAATGCTGCTGACAGGCCGTACATACTGCAAAAAAGGACGTCTTTTTCCTCTGGCAATCATACACCTATCTTTTGAGCTTCCAGACTAAATTATTTTGGGCGCTCCAGCAAGGGAAATGATTTAAGCTGTTATCTGGGAAAAGAGATCAAGATCTGAGCTTGGCCGTACATTTCATCATTTCCTCCAGGCAGCTGCAAGCAATAACTAGGTTCCTTTAATAAATTTATTTGTTCACTTCTTCTGTTCCAGAAAGCATTGTAGTTGTTCGTTAACGATAATAAAATCATCTGCCATTGCTCTGGAAGTTATTTGGTGCATCGTTATTTATTTATGAATTTATTTGCATTTATTCCTCGAAATCGTACTTTCTTTTCAATTATTCAAAACCCTCAAAAAAAGTCAAAAATTGCAAAAACACAAAAAAACGCAGTTACAGTTGGGTTGAGAGACACCTGGTCTCTTACATCTCTAGACTCAAACTCCTCACAAAATTGCATTTATCTAAGACTGATATGACAGACCAGCGACTAAAATGAAGTAACCAACAATACTACAACTCACTAAAATGCATATAAATCACTCCCCACACATCCAAAACTCATGAAACGAAATGCAATAGTCTCTAATGACAATGGCGCCCAAATCCCAATGAAGAAACCACAGCTTACAGCCACCTTGTTTTTTGTTGCACAAATCCCAAGACACCCCCAGATGGTACGGCCCTCAAGAAAGGGCGATTTGCCTTGGTAAAATCAAAGACTCCATAAAAAAATCTGCAAATTTGCTTGAATGGTCGCCCCACATAGAGAAATGGATAGATGCAATGCCCAGAACAATTTTATTTTTATTTCATGAAATATGAGCAAAACTTACAATCAGCTATGATATTCAACAACTCCAAAAATATGACTAAAATGCAAGGAAACTGAACTAAGATGCTAGGAACTCAAATGTAATGCTGAAACAAACTCAACTACAATCTACCTCTCAACTAGTTGCTATCCTTCAAGCAAGAAGCTGAGCCAAGCTAGGAGGTGTGCTTTCCTCGAAGCAACTCTGTCACCATTTCGGCAACATAACTTTACTTTAAATATGAGATAAAGAACTGAAGAGAGAAGGCCTCCTTTTATAGACTTAGCAAGCAACTCCAGAAGCTTCTAGAAAGTGCGCCCTTTTTGACTTTGAATTGACTTCATTTTCCCTCCAAGAATGGCGTCTCTCTTCCAAGGCAATATTTGATTTTTAATAAATATAAAGCTCCTTGAAGTTGGCGTCCCTCCTTAAGCATCACATAATTTGGCTAAGAAATATTTAATAACCTCCTGATGAGGTATTCACCCTTGGAGTCCCCCTTTTAAAACAACTTTAAGGTGATGAAGCTAGGCCAAGGGGTCAACATTAAAATATAACATTATTTAAATCAACTTATTTATCTCTCAAGAAAATGCATCCAAAGACCAAAAATCAAATTACCAACTGAACTAGTTGAAGAAGAGAGCCAACAACACTGAAATCCACAGGGCCACTGCCAGAAATAAAATTTACTAAAAATAGTAAATTCATGAAGTTGCTCGGATCACCATACAAGCCATACCACTGCGAAGCTCTCTGAAAACCCAGAAAGAATCCACAATCCAATCTCCAATCTTCAACCAACCTCCCCAAAAACAGGAAACCCTAATTTTCACCCTCCGAGTAGCCTACTGGTCTCCGGAATAGGCCAACGGTCAACCGAATTGATCACAATTGAGAAGGGGACATTACACTTTCCTAGCTTTATTGAAGTCAAATATAAGCTGCGTTGGATATTGCTGACCCTCCTAATGTGCCACGCTGGACTTTAAGAAGACTCTAATGCCTTACCAAGAGCATTGATTCACCCTTAGACTCTTGCCCTCATTAGGGGAACCACTAAAAAGCTACACTGAATCTTCTTAAGGCTTTTAAGCCTTCAAACAAATGTTTCCATCCTTTTTATGGTTTTTGGGATGGTACGATTCCTTTTAGGGAGCTTAGAATAGTACGACTGGGGTATTATTAGCGCTCAGCTATAAATAAACATATAATATTTAATTCACTTTCTTTTGTAAATTCCACAAATATGCACTCATAATAAACATCCAATATCTCCCTGTAAATTCTTCAATCCTCTACAACTCATAAATTTATCTTGTTCACAAGACTTCACAAATTTAACCTTCAATCATATTTGCAAAATCTTTTAACACAAATACAAACCTTGCTTGGACCTGCCTCTAAATCTGAAATGAGGGTTTTCATCCCTATTTACAAAATCTTCAACACACCGTCGATCCTTGGCCATAATCACACTACCTTTTCAGTGTTCGTCCATCAAGAAAACCATTGGGGTTTTCATCCCTCTTCAGAAATCTAGCCACAGGCACAAATCTCCAAAGAGAAATAAACTATATCTAGAATAATGCAAATCAGCTCACAAAACTCCTTTTATATCATTTCCAAAAGCTTTTATGAAATATAATATAAAATCACTTTATAAATTAAATAAGCTTTATTACTCTAAAAAGTGATTTATATTATTATTTAAACATTCCAGCACCAAAAACCACTTTATCTACGCCCGACATTTAAAAATTTCAATTCTCATTCCAACGAGCTATTATACTAAGGTGCCCATCAAATTATTTTAATAAAATTAGCAACCTTAGCAAATAATTAAATTATAGCTTATTAATACATCTGAGTTGTGGACACCTACGAAAAGCATCAAAGTCGAAATCTGACTACACTGGAGTGATACCGATGATGAATAATGAGAATTAGACCCGATTGGGTGACCTACTATAAATAGATGCTCTCTCCAAGAGTCTTAGAGAACACACCAGAAGTTGGAAATAACTTTGGAAAGTGTCATTTGAGTCCTCTAGATCATTTGAGCTCATTGATAACATCAAATAACCCCTTAAAGGTTGACACATATGGAGAAAGTTAGAGCCAATTGCAATGCAAGAGAACCCAAAAATGGGGACATTACATTATATGAGAAATAAATTTTTCCTAATATCCTAAGTAACTTTTTTAAGTGCAATATTACACCAACACCCCCCTTTCATTGCAACTTAAGTGGAAATGTGAAATGGGTTCTGACAAAACAAGCCATGTTACGTACCCATGTACAATGATAACACAACCACCAACACCCAAAACAAAAATAATGAAGAACCACCAAAGAGAGAATGAAGTGACAGACTAGGTAGCACTCTCCAAATGAAATGTGTCATGCGTTGATGGTGGATGCTCGACATTGAATGTAGAAGAAGATTCATGCTTGTTGAACAATATTTCTCCCCTTAGGAAGAAATAAATCTATATCTAAGTGTAGATATTCATATTCTAGAAATAAATTAAAGGGAAGAAAGTATAAGATGAATGTCTCTCGTAACTATGCATGGGTTCTTGAATCCATGATTAGAGGTGTCAAGATTAGATTATGTGCCCTAGGCACAACTAATGATGGTGATGACTCATTGAAACATTGTATAGTAGGAGATTGTTGAAGGACTAGAACCAAAGATATCAAGAACAATAATTGTTGTGGAACTATGCTCAAAGAGGAAGATCAAGTCCTCATTGCTATTTTCCAAATCTGCAAGGTAGGACTCACAAAACAAATCCTCAAAATTTGTCAAGTACTCATGCTAATGAAATACCTGTAATGTCCCCTATCCCAATTTTCCCTAGAATTTTCCTATTGATCACAAATTGCAACAAATTAAGGTTAGGGTTTCACCTTATTAAATAAATATCTCTTGAATTGGAATCCTATATTCACCACATGAACAATATATGCAAATATGTATATATGCTTGTTAGGGTTAGACAATTTCAATGCATCCATAGATTATCAATCAATACAAACAAGTTTGGGAGAAGGGACATGATGGGTCCGCTTGAAGCCATATGCCAACCCTATGAGGTTGTATACCATAACTCTTCCCCTTAGTGACTCCTAGAAGACACTTGCCATCTTGAGGAATTGGGTGGGGGTCGTAAGTGGGCTTTACGGGCTCTTTGCATAGCGTCCTTAGCATATCTACCACTCCACCCCAAGCCCATCCTACAAGATGGGTTTCAGACAATCAAGCAAATCATATATTCTATCACAAGAAATCATTCATTAAATATTCTTATTATCATATAGGCAATATGCATACATGTGCAAGCAATGATTTGAAGAAAATACACTTGGTTATATTGATGTATTTGATAATAGCAACCTGTTGTGATACACGGGTCTAAGTCTCTTTGTCTTCTTGATCTGTATGCTCCTCCCCTTGATCGATATGTTCTCAATACTTAGAAATATTGCTTAAAGAGAAACCAATAGATTAGTTTCAATTGAATAATGATTAATAATTGTTGTAAGCATCATTATTGCCTAATCATATATAATCTATCTAATTATATTTTTATATGAATATATATATAAATATATATTAGAGATATACATATTTCTATAATTATATATTCTTGCAACAACGTATTTATCTGATGATCTGTGCTGCTATATTCAGATAATGTATCTATTTCTGTCCTTATTCATTGTTATATATCTGTGGTTAAAGCTTATTATTCTCCTCCCTAATTTGATAGCCTTCACTTTTCATTTCCTTTATTCTGATTTTCTTTCTATTATCTCTGTCATTTACCTTCATAAATTCTCCTGCCGTCTTTGGGGAATTTGATATCTTTAATATATCTTTTGATGTAAGAAGTTGTGTCCATTCAAATGGGGATGGTCATGTCCCTTAGTTTCTGAGTTTACTAATAACACTATAATCGCTGCTTTACCAAATTGGTGCTTCTCCATAAATAAATATTATATATTTAATTGCTGCCTTGTTAACCCTGAATCTAATTGCTGCTTCTAATCTATTTGCAGCCCTTAATAATGTCATCATTGCTCCTTATGAATTGATAGCATATACTAATCTTTGCTTCTTTATTAATTAATATCTTTGCTCCCCAACTATATTTTCCGCCTTTTAGTAATGGAAAATTGTCTTATATTAATTGGTGGTGTATATATTAAATCGCTGCCTTCTTCCTTTTATTAGGGATTTTTTGTCTTATGTCTAGGTCAGCCTCCTATTGTCTTATTCATAGGAATCAATCAATCACAACCTTTGAGCCCTTTAATTGCTGCTCTTAATAATTTCATTTCTTTACTTTCATCATTAATGTTTGACAATTTTAATCGTTGTCTTTAGAAGGAATATATATTATATTTCCTTATTTTTATATATTTATTAATATTTATAATACTATATTATTATTATTTTAATAATACTAAATTGTTAATATTTGTATTTATGTTTTAATATGTATTGTATTTATGTATTTGCATTTCAATGCTTAGTAATTTTAGTGTTCCATTTTGGGGACATGACAGTCCACCCCACCTAAGATTGCTTATCCTCAAGTAATCATACGATATTAGCTTTAGTTATAGGAATTGGAAATTCTTAACCAAGTGATGGTTGTTTTGGTTATGTTTGACCCTATGTCCTTGGGGAGTAACTATGTAATATCCGCTTAAGTTTTTTTTTTGAAAAAATATTAGCACAATTCACCACTGATTAGCGTTAGCTCCAAATATAAACCAGCAAGAATAGTAACCCTTTACCTTTTGACCACCAAGATCCAAATGTGGGTGAGGTGAGAGAATACAGTGCCAAGGATCATTAGCAAACTGGAATGTAATTACAATTGAACATAGGTGGCGATCCGGCCATAGAATGAAAGGAAATTACAAACTCAACCACTTATTAAGTGGGAGTGAAGATATTAACAATTACCAAGGCAGCAAGCCAGCCATGAATCCACACTTCCACTTATTCAGCGGGGGGGAATCTAAACATTATGTGCTAAAAGTAAAATAATGACTCGACCACTTTTTCAGTGGGTGTAAATACAAAATATAAAGTGCAGATTTAAATAATAGCTGTTAGTACTACTAATTAGCTTAACAAATATGAAGTTTCAGCTGCACAAAACATAAAGATATACTTCCAAAAGCTACAATGAGTTAGAGAATGACCTCTAATTGATACAACATGTGAATGCTATGGAAATTAGGCTCAAATCAGTAGTATAACAGAAAATAATTAGGTCTGATCAGAAACAGTTAATATAGAAAACAAGATCGACAAGATAGAGTTTCACCGAAATGCTCACAACTTGGTCAATCGGAGTCCGATTGACATGAAATTTGATGCAAACTGAAGGAGATATCAAGGTGTCCAAGTAGCAGCAAGAAGACACCCTTTTTTCGGCATGAATCCCAATGCAGCCAACAAGAGTTTGTATGGCCTCTAGGAAGGGTCAACCTCTTAAAAATCAGATCCTCAGCAATAAAATCTGAAACTTAGTGAAAATGGGCACTCTACATAGTGAAACAGCATGAGCTAGTACCTAGAACCAAACAAAAATCAGTGGCAAAGCTACGAGTAGAAGTTTGCTTCAGCCATACAAATCAGCAGCAATACAAATAGATTATACATCAGCAATCTGTTTGTAATAATTCTGAAATTGAGCTCTATTCGCACTCTTGAGTGAAGCATAGTCTTCAATAGACCAGCTAGGTACTATCTTTCAAGTACTAAGACTAGTATGGATTGAGCTAGGTGGTAATCATTCCTTGAAGCAGTTTTGAATTCAATTCAACAACATAACATTATCATAATTACCAAAAGATATGAATGAAGGAGCAAGACATTAATAAATAGAGTCTTCATTGGCATTCGAAACAAATCTGTAACTTCCAAGAAGAAACGAAACCATTTCAACTTCCAAAAGGGATGCCACCTTTTTTGAAAGAAGTGAATTATTAATTGAACACTTTATTCCTCATCTTGGGCGTCCAAAATAAAGTAGCAATTAAAACCACTTTAAAAAATATTAATATCCTCAAATTATACGTCCACTTAAGAAGCCCCTCTTTAAAAACAACTTGAAGTTAATCACCTAGGCACGGGGTCCAAAAAGAAACACTAAAATATGACTAAGTTATTAAAACTTAACTCCAAGAGGAAAGATGAAGCCAACGCCCCAAACTGCACTACTTCACTGCCAAAAATAGAATGATGGACTGGTATGACTATGCTACTGCTAGGATCACACTGTCATAAATAGAACTTACCAAAAATAGAAAACTATTATAAATAGTAAGTGTTTGCAAACTTCATTTGAACATCAACTGAGCCGTTATCATGACTTACTAAAAACAGTGTCTGGAAAGGTTGATAGAATCAGATGCATGTTATACCTTACTGGAGTTCTCTGAAAACCTAGAAAAACCCATAAACCTTTTCTGCATGCAAAGTATTAGATAGAAATGCATGTCATTTTCATATCATGCATGTTACCACAACCTGAATCTCCAAAAACTCTAAAAGCTCCACAACACTCACTTCCAAACTCTTGCATGTAAACTTTCAAAAGCTCATCTAAAACCTACTACAAAATAGGAAACCCTAATTTGTACTTTTGATTAGCCTACGAGTTTCCGGAAATAGGTTAATAGTCACTGAAGAGTGTAGAGCTAAAATGGGGGCATTGTAAACTGTTAGTATTCTTTGCCTTGATTTATGACCAATAAGGTTAATTGCATCCTCTAAGGTCTGAGGGCAATTTATTGTCTTACGTACTATTATTTCTCAATATCTCTCAACAACAAAACCAATTTTTTTGGAAATTGGCAAGATTTGTTACTTAAGACAAGTTTTCTCTCATTTCATTATCTTCAATCTGAATATTAATAAATCTGAATGTTCTGAACATTAATAAATCTGAATGTATTCTAAACCAGCAACCTTGAACTTTATGATGAAGCCAATCTGATCTGACTATCGATGATCTGAATGTGTTCAGAACCAGCAACTTTGAACTTTATGGTGATCTGTTTAAGTCTTTACATAATGAAAATTATGATGCTCTAATATGATTCATATGTTCCAACAGTGATTTTACCTTCACATCAATGATGACATTTGTCTTCATATTTGACATCAATGACAACATCTCCAACAATCTCCCCCTTTGTCATTGATGGCAACCTATCTCTTTGTCATTTCTTCTAACTCTCCCCCATTCTACTTCTCTCCCCCTTTGACATCAATGGCAAAGGGTCTTTCAACAAAGTCTTGTTTTACTTTTTCTGTTGCATGGAGCTACAAGATACTGTGTATAGCTCCCCCTGAATGTATGCTCCCATTTACTAATACTCATCTTTCTCTTTCTAAAATAATTTTGCTTCATCTGCAAGAAAGCTTCTTCATTTTGACATCAATACAATTTCCAACAATTCATCATCTTCATAAGTAGATTTCTCTTCAACATTTGAGATACTTCACTTTTCAGTCATCTCCTCCAAGGGACTGAAAGATAATGTTCAACATAGCTCCCCCTAAATTCATGCTTCCCTTTAGAAAAGGCATATTGAATTTGTATTGGATTCTTCATTTCTTGTTTCTATCTTCTTTCTCCAAACCTTTTTAAGCTCTATCTCCTTTTCCATGGTGTTCTTCTTCATATCTTGTAAAGATGGTTCCATAAAACCAAATCTACAAAAACGTGCTATGTGTCCAAAGTTGTTACACTTGAAACACATAATGTTATGACTAAATGAATTATAGTCTCCCCTAGTGAAGCTTGAACCATTTCTTGCTTGAAATCTGCAATTTATTGCTTTGTGTCCAAAGTAGTTGCATGAATAGCAATATCCATAGAAAGAATAAAACTGCCTAGAGTTAAATCTTCTTTCATTTTCCTTGAAACTTGTAACATTCTCATCACAGTTTGCACATTTCTCCTTTGGCTTATTCAGTTCATTTTTCAGCATGACCACTTCTTGTTCCAACTTGTCACAATCTCTCTCTTTTGCTCTTAACTTGTTCTTCAATTCATTTTCAACTTGTTCAGCTTCTACAAATTGAGCCCTCAAATCTTCAATTATTTTGTTTAATTCCTCCAAACTTTTTGCCAATTCCTTAGTTTTCAGTTTATGCTTGTTGACTTTCTTCTTCAATTCTTCATTTTTCTTGTATGCATAATGAAGCTTTTCCTCAAGATCAGTTTCTTCTTCTTCATTGCATTTTTCTTCTTCACATTCTTGATCAGCATTTTGTTCTTCATATTCAGCCATGAACAATATCTCTTCATCATCATTGCTTTGACTATCATCACTGTGTTCTTCTGAAGAGCTAGATTCTTTCTTTGAGTAAAAACTCTTTCTGTGTTTTTGGAATCTCTTCTTTCCTTTTTTCTTGATGTAGGTTTCTTTTTCACTTTCACTTGAGTTACTATCACTGTAAGGACATTTAGAAGCATAATGTCCAACTTCTCCACAATTGAAGCATTTAAAAGGGAATTTTCCTTTATATTTCCCTTTCCCTTTCTTGAGTTTTCCCACGAAGTAAGCTTCTGCTTCATCACTTGATTTGTCACTTTGTTCTTCATGCTTGCTCTTGCCCTTTTTAGATGCTTTAAATGAGACTTCCTTTTGTGGCGATCTTCCGTCAATTCTCATCTCATAGGCAGCAAGGATCCCATGTAATTCATCTTTTGATAGCTTATCCAAGTTTGTTAATTCTTCCAATGCTGCAACTTTGGCCTCAAATTTTGTAGAAAGAGATCTTAGAATCTTATCAACAATAAAGGCATCATCAATTTCTTCACCAAGTCCTCTCATGATATTCACTGTTTCATCAACACGAAGAAAGTATGAAGCAATATCTTCATCATCTTCCATCTTGAGAGTTTCTAACTTCCTTCGATGAGTTTGCAACTTTGCCTTCTTTACTTTTGCATCACCTTCATAGATGTTTTGAAGCTTGTCCCATATCTCTTTTACTGATTTGCAACGCATTACTTTTGTGAATTCGTAATCTGTTAGGCTGCAAAGAAGAGCATGCTTGGCTTTTGCATTGTTCTCACTTCTCTTTTTCCCTGCTTGATCCGTTGGAGGGGTAGCTAGAGGTGTATACCCATCAACAACAGATTGCCACACATCAAACCCAAGTGCATTCAAATATGCTTCCATCTTAATACTCCAAAATGCATAATTAGTTCCATCAAAGATGGGTGCTTTCACTGTGTTGTTATGATTTGCCATGTGTGCTCTTAAGGATCTCCTTCAAGCGGTTAGGCTTTCAAGAAGGACCTTGCTCTGATACCAATTGAAGAGCACAAAGATATACTGAGAGGGGGTGAGGGTGGGGGAGGGGGTGAATCAATATATCAACTAACTTTTTCCTTCTCAACTCTTATCAACTTTAAACTCTAATACAAATCAACTATGCAAAAATATCTCAATATGAACAAGTTGACACCAAGATTTTAAGTGGAAACCCTTATAGGAGAAAACCATGGTACAAACAATGTACTTTATGAATTATATAAACTTTTACAATGAATGTAGGCACCAACCTACTTGAATCACCAAATAAGTAGTTTAGTAGGCACCAACCTACAAAGAGCACCAACCTACAAGGAGCTTCAACCCCTAATGCTGATTTAGTAGACACCAACCTACAAGGAGTACCAACCCCTAAAGCTGATTTAGTAGGCACCAACCTACAAGGAGTACCAACCCCTACCTGCCAAACACCAACCTAGCAAAGATTATAATTTGAATGAATAGTGTTCCACCTTTAATGTTGTTTCTCCAACGAATGATGGACAATTCTGATCAAGAACTTATCTTCAAATCTGACCCAACATCTGCACAATTTCTTTCTTCAAATGTGATTCAAACTAAGCTTCACAATTCCTTCATGAAATCTGCAAATATACTCTTTTATATCTGTATAAGTCTCATCACACATATGATATATAACTGCTGCAAATTCTTCCTTATTCTGTCCTTTATACAACTGAAAATCTGCTCCACAAACTCTCTCTAAATCTGAAAGTATTTCTTTGATTATTTTGCATATATCCTCCTTTTAAATCTCCACATGAGACGCTGGTATTAGAATGATATTTTCTTTTACATATCACACTCTCACACTTCTTAATCTGCACTTTTAGATGATATTCATTGTCATGTCCCCCTTGCTGTCTTGTTTTACACAGCCTTCTTTTACACACCTGATTGTGACTTAGAGTTGTTCCACACAACACATACTTGCTTGTGTTTTGATGATATAACTTTTATTTCTCCACACAGCACTCTCTACTTCAGATATAGCAGTTATTCCATGCTACACTCACACATACAGCATGTGCTTGAATGATATTATCTTTATTCACACATAGCCTCACACAACTACTCCATACACAGTATACTTCTTAATTTGCAATTTGATGATATAACCTTTATTCCCTTTCCCGACACTGAAAATCTTCAATCCCCATCAAAGGTGATATTCAATAAACATCCATGATTCAACACTCTTTACAACCTCTTTATATTCTGAGAATTCTTCTTTCAATTCACTTGCTGAAGTTCGAATAATATAGCCTTTTTACACACCTACAACACTCTTTTACAACTCAAGGATGAAGCGTTTTATCCCATATACTACACACACAGCACACTCTTTATTTACTTTTTCTCTGATTTTTATATGCCTTCAATGAGGGTGATCGACGCACCCTTTCATAATGACTACCTCCTTTCACAATGGATGCAACACTTCAAATATATTGCTGTTCCTTCACAAATAAAAATATTAATTGCTTCATATAAATATTCACATCTTTTCATTGTATGAAGCGCTGCCTTTTATTCTTTTATTAATTGCATCATTTAAAAGTAAACTATCTGCTTTTTATTTAATTGCACCACTTCATTATCGTGCCTTTTCAAATATCAACAGCAACGATTAAAGTTTTACTAAAGACATTTTGTCTTACATGGATAAGACTTATTTTGTCTATTCTTAATTCGTCTTTGTCTGCCTTAAGTCATTCGCTGCGCCCTTTATTTTTGTCTCTATTCAATTTTGTTTTACTTAAATATTTGTCTTGATAAGATCGCACCTCTTCCTCAACCAAGAATAAGACAAAATAGCACGTTGTTGACGACTTGTAAATAAGACAAATTTTGTCTTATATAGAGGATTCGCACCACTTTAATTGGAGTCATTAAATAGGACGATTAATATATGATTTCCTTCATTGAATTAATCACAGCCTTTAATAGGTTACCCTTTTTTTTTTTTTGTCTTTTCCTTGTTTGTCTTATATGCCTCTTTTGTCTTATATGCCGCACTCGGAGATTTAATTGCTGCTTCATATTCTCTTATAGAATGATTGTTGTCACTAAAAACTTTATCACTGTCCCTTGAGAAATAAATCTGATTTAGTTTGACTTAATCAAATTTCATGGTTTTTGTTTTGCTTTTTAATATTTCTGCACCATGTTTAATTATTAAACCTGTTCTATTACTTTGGAGATTAGATGTATCTTCAATCTGAACATTAATAAATCTGAATGTTCTGAACATTAATAAATCTGAATGTATTCTGAACCAGCAAACTTGAACTTTATGATGAAGCCAATCTGATCTGACTATCGATGATCTGAATGTGTTCAGAACCAGCAACTTTGAACTTTATGGTGATCTGTTTAAGTCTTTATATAATGAAAATTATGATGCTCTAATATGATTCATATGTTCCAACAGTGATTTTACCTTCACATCAATGACGACATTTGTCTTCATATTTGACATGAATGACAACATCTCCAACACATTAGGGTTTCAAGAATTCTTCAAAGGATTTTCCATGACTAGAGTGGAATCATCGTCAAAGCCCATTGTTAAATTGGCTATTTTTATCCCATCCTATTTTTAGCCATCATCATTTTTTAAGAGAATCATAATTTGAGAATTCTATTTTAGAAACAGTAATTTATGAATTGGCTATTTTTAGACAACCTTCTAGAAGGTTTGTTTTTAGTTGATAGTTATTCTTATTAGAAATCTATTTGAGGATTTCTTATCTTAAGTTTGAAATATATGGACAAAATTGTATCATAAGTGTGCTTTATGTTAAGGAAAATATTCTTAGCTTAGAAATTCTAGTTAGATGTTTATTAACTTTTTGTATGAGTTTTCTAAACCATTATAGATAAGTGCTATTCGCAATTAGTCTTCCAAGAGTAATTTTATGTCTATTTGCTGCTAAGATTGCTGTTCAAAGAGTTTTCTGATTTTTATGTTCAATTGTCTTGTGAGTTAAGTATAATTTAGTAATTATTGTAACGTTTTTATTGCAATCTTTATTAAAGGAGGTTTTCTAGCTTTGTATGCAACTCTTCGTATTCAATTTATTGTAATTCTGTGTTTAATTCAATTCAATCATGTTATACTTGTAATTTTCAGTCTTTGTGTTTAGCTGAAAGGTATGCGGATTTGTTAGCTGTTATAGGTCTTTTTTGCAATAGGTAGACAACAAAGCATAGTGCACCTGTGTTGAAACCCCTTGTTCCCTAGCTTGAGGAAGAAAAAGACAGGTTCTTCGTTAAGTTTGTTTGTATTTCATACTTATATCTTCGGTAGTCTAGGTTTTTATAAATTTCAATGTTATGAAACATATCATTTCCTTCACTATTTTCAAAAGAGTGCTTCCCCTCACAATTCAAAGAGGTACCTTACATGCTATTCTGTTTTGTGTTGCAGTGAAAGGTGCAAATTAAAACATGTTACCATTTTAATTTGTTTGTTTTGAAACAACTTCATTGAAACAATATGAGGTAAAACCTCTCTTTAAATTATGGGGGGAAGCCCCTTGAGATCTAAAACTACCCTAGACACTAAGATCTAGACAAAATATATAGTTATAAACTTATAAGTGCTATACAATATTCTTTGGATTTTTTTGGCATAAATGAAAATAACTACCTTTCCTCGTCTTTCTGCCGCAAGTATGAGTTCAAGACTGCTAATAGCTCTTGTCTCGCAAGCAATATTTTTAGATATTGAATGAAACCAACTCTAAGTACAAACCAGTCAACTTCCTACAGCCTCAAAAAAAGACCAGAAATCCAATACAAACAATATTTCAAAAGAATAACAACTAGGATCAACAAGATATAATTTGAAAAACTATATAGCTAGTTTGCATGAAAATTTAAAACTTAGGTAGATGTATGGCACCTTTACAAAGCCTGATGCATTGCTGGTTCTCATTTGATTAACCGATTTTATAAGCAATTTGGATTTGTTAATATCACTCATATCACTAATTTTTTATTACTTTGACTCTTTGATGCATATCAATTCAGAATAGTGATTTCGGAAAATTGGTTTGCTACAAAATATCCTTGATTTTAGCAATGCTAACTAGTTATTTTAATGCATTGAATGTATGTTTCCCTATGAGTAGGGATTTCCTTTTGTCATGAATTGAAAAGATGTATCTCACCAAATGAAACTGGTGAATAGGCGATTTGTAATGTTTAAAGAAAAAATATGTGGATTTTCCATAAAAGGGCAGGTTCTAGGCAGGTTTGGTTGTTAATGTGAGAAACCTGTTTCTAAAGTTAATTTAATTGTATGTAATAACTAGTCTATGAGAAAGTGTTTGAAGCCCATATGGTGCAAGCCCTAAAATTTATTGAAAACACAACATCCAGTCAATTTGGCAATTACAATTTGTTTACCAGTGTTTATACTGACACAGTCATATCAATGGAAGGATTAGGTACAGAAAGGTTATTTTATGTAGCTTTAACTAGCCTAGAAGACCTGATTTCTTCTTATGAAACATGCTCTTTGAGATGTAAAGCATTCCCTCGAAACTCATTAAACTTTGTTGAGGCCGTGCTGAAACTTGACATATATGATGAGATTTGTGGTGGATGTCAAGGTACTGCAGATTTGTGCATTTCTTTAAAAATAAATTTGGCAAAGTCCGTAAGCTTTTTAACAAACTGTAAGTGTGTAGAAACCCTAGTTTCCTCTGTTTCTCAAATCTGACAGTTTTGTTTGTCTTTTCTGACGTTTTTGGTTTTTTTGTAGTTTTTGGGTTTTTTGCATGAAATGAAAGAATTGCGATTTTGCAAGAATTTAAAATAAATCCAATAAAAATTCATTTAACTCTGAAACTACAGAATATACTGCAAATACTGAAGCCTGACTAATATATAAACTTCTGAAGACGATTACAATATAACCCAGTTACATGCAAATGAATTAAGCAATGATTTTTATGAAAACCTGGAGATAGCAGCTTGCTGGTAATTAGCTGAAATGGTACGGCTGTATGATATTTGTCCTTCTCCTCCTGTCTGGTAATCACAAATGACTTCCGGAACCCTAGCGCCTTCAATGATGCAATCTGGAGATCAAATAGAAAGGCGTTTCTCTTGCTTGGAGAAGTACGGCTTTGTGAAAAGGTACGGCCTGCTGTACAGAGGTACGGCTGAGCAGCAGCAGCATTAATTAAATGTACGGCCTCCAAAAATCAATGTCTAAACCCTCTGGAATGGGCGCCTTGATGAATGATTGTCTTCTGAAAGAATAAACTCTCTGAAACTCTGTAAATAGATAACCTCTGAAGATCAATGATTTCCTTTGGATGAAGAAACCTCTGCTGGCAATAAATCAAGTGTTATTTCACACCCTCTGAATTGCTTCCAATGGAGATGGCTCGTTCCCCAAGGAATTCGAACTTGAAACCCTAAAGTCTCTTGCTCAGATCAAAGTTGATCAACTTCAAAATCAATAATCATCATAATGGCACAAAACCCAATGCAACTGCACTATATTTCTCAAAAGTGTGATTTCCTCAATAATAGGGTTTTATTAAAATATTCAACTTTTAATTCTTTTAATATTTCCATAGTCTCAGCCAAATATTTTAATATAATTTTAAATGTCAATTTGGCCCCCTCTTTGATGATGGCGACCCCCTCAAGCAGAATCACTTAAGTTATAATTTAATATTATAACTTTATATTATAATCTTCAATTAATTAATATTTAATTAATACAATTAAATATTAATATTTCTCTCGTTACTCATCCGATGACTGATCCATCTGAAGCTGACGAACACTGAAATGATTATGAACGCTACCAAAGCCATACTGCTAAAAATAGCAGGGGTCCCACGCTGCCTGCCAGGAACGGCTAAAAATAGCAACTTCTGCAAAAAGTCTCCGATCGAGCCCAAACGAAAGCCTACTATCAAACTCCACCACTGAAGCTGAGCCAAGCTCCAAAATGACCCTCTATCCAGTCCATTAGCCTACGAGGGTCGTATGATAGGCCAATCCTGTGCCCCGAGAGATGTCATTGAGAAGGGGACATGACAGTCCGCCCCTCCTGAAATTGCTTGTCCTCAAGCAATCTCAATGCCGGATGCTGCAGAATATCCTCGCTCTCCCATGTAGCATCCTCAACAGGCAAATCTCCTCCATTTCACCAGATATTCCTTGATAGTCCTCCTACGCAACTGGCTCTCCCTATACTCCAGGATGGACTCAGGTACTAAAATCAGCTTTCCCTCATCATCTAAGGGAGGTAGAACTGCAGACGGTACCACATGATGACCCAACGCCTTCTTGAGGCGTGATACATGAAATACATTTGTGTACCACGCTCTGTTGGAAGCTCAAGCTCGAAGCCACCTCCAACTCTCCTCAGGATCCTGAAAGGACCGTAATAACGTGGCTTAAGCTTCTCTGACCCACTCTTCCTAGAGTGGACTGACGGTAGGGCTGCAGCATGAGGTAAACCATGTCACCAACCTCGAAATGCCTCTCCGTCCTCTTCTGATCCGCATACTGTTTCTGCTGATTTGTGCCTTGGCTATATTTTCCTTGAGAGCCCTCATAGTGTCCTGACTCTCCTGCAACCAACCTCCTGCACTCGGCACTCGACTGTCACTCAGTAGCAAATCAAGGAAACTCGGCGCCTCATACCCATACAGCGCCATGAAGGGTGACATCTGAATGGTCATATGGAATGTCGAGTTATAGCAATACTCACACAAATGTATCCATTGACCCACGCCTTTGCTGCCCCTATATAGTTTCGGAGGTAACCTTCCACCCACTTGTTCACAATCTCCGTGCCCATCAGTAGGTGGTAACTAGTGCTCGGAGTGAGCTCGGTCCCACAAAGTCTAAATACCTCCTGCCGGAAGTTACTCAGAACCTACTATCTCTGCGCTCACGATGTAGGCAACCCATGTATGAAAAATACCTCTGCACCGTAGATAAGTCGTGGTGATCGAAAGAAGTGGGCATACTTAGTAAGCCGATCCACAACTACATAAATGCAATCACGCCCTTGGGCTTTAGGCAAGCCCGTAATAAAGTCCATCGACAGGCATTCCCACTTCCTGTCAGGAATCGGAAGTGGCTGTAGTAAACCTGCCGGGTACGTGTTCTCCTGCTTGTTCTGCTGACAAACAGGGCACTCACGCACATATTGAAGAACATCTCCCTTGAGTCCTTTCCATGTGAACCTCTCCCGTATCTGCCTGTAAGTTTTGAAGTATCCGGGATGTCCTGCTGTAGGCATGTCATGAAAAGCCCGCATAACGATGTTCTTCACCTCAGAACCTGGGATCAAAAATATCCTGTTCTTGTAAATGATCAAGTCATTTACAAGCGTATACCTGGTATCAACTGCTGATCCCTCAACAATGCTGGAGGCCCAACTATCCTTGGCATACTCTGCCACTATCATATGCCTCCAATCCTCCGAGATATGAACCATAGTGCTCAAATACGGTCTACGTGAAAGTGCATCAACCACTACGTTCTGTGTACCTTTGATATATGAAATATCAAAGTCATAAACCTGCAACTTACTGACCCACTTCTGCTGTCTGTCATTAAGATCTCGCTGCCCTAAAAAGTGTCTCAAACTGTTGTGATCAGTTTTAATGCAGAATTTGCTGCCAACAAGATACTGCCTGAATTTTGCTAAGGCATGCATAATCGCGACATCTCCTTATCATATATGCTATACAATCTCTCGGGTCCTCTGAGCTTGCGGCTCTCGTACACAATTGGGTGCTTGTCCTGCATAAGCACCGCACCAATGCCCTCACCTGATGCATCACATTGAAGCTCAAACGGCTTCGTAAAGTCGGGTAGTGCCAAAACAGGGCATGTGGTCATCAACTCCTTGAACTTCATAAAACACTCCTGTGCCTCAGAAGTCCAAACAAATGCCCCCTTCTTCATTAAATCTGTCATCGGGGCTGCATGTCGTGAATAACCATTCACGAATCTGCGGTAGAATCCACATAAACCGAGAAACCCTCTCAACTGTGTCAGGTTTGCCGGTGTAGGCCAATCAATAATGGCGCGGATCTTTTCAGGATCCATGCGCACTCCATCTGCACTGATAATATGACCTAGATAAAGCAATTCGGTCATTCCCAAGTCACACTTGGATTCCTTGGCGTACAAGGACTCCCTCTCCAAGATACTCAACACTGTCTCCAAATGAGCTAAGTGCTCCTGCCATGTCCTGATGTATATGAGAATATCATCGAAGAAGACTAACACAAACCTCCTCAGCAATGAGTGAAAAACTCTGTTCGTCATAGACTGAAAGGTGGCTGGCGCATTAGTGAGCCCAAATGGCATCACTACGAACTCAAAGTGCCCACAATGACATCTGAAGGCTGTCTTCTCTATGTCCTGCTCTCGGACTCTGGTCTGATGATATCCCGATCGTAAATCAATCTTAGTAAAGTAACATGCCCCATGGAGCTCATCAATAAGCTCATCAATCCTCGGTATCGGGTATCTATTCTTGATTGTCCTCTTATTCAGGACCCTGTAATCAATGCACATATGTAACGTTCCATCCTTCTTCTTCACCAAAACAACCGAAGAAGCGAACGGTGATTTGCTAGGTCGAATGTGACCCATAGCAAGTAACTCCTTTATTGTCTTCTCTATCTCATCCTTTAATCTTTTAGGATCCTGTGTAAGGAGTTATCATCACGGGCTTAGCGCCCTCCTCGAGCTCAATAATGTGCTCTATGCCTCTTCTGGAGGTCTACCTGGCGGAATATCACTGAACACCTTGTCATGCTTGTTTCTCAACTTCTGAATGTCCGGATGATATTCGGTCTTTTGCTGTCCCTCCTGTATAGGTGCTAAATGACACTCGGCAGCCCACTCTACCATGTCATGACGCATGAGCCGCTCCATTCGGCGAAAAGAAATTGTTTTAAGGTCGCTGTCCCGAATTGCTTTAAGTATGTGAGTCTTCCCGTCGACCTCAAAACGGATCTCCATGTCCTTGAGACGAAGTGTAACCTCCTCCAATGAATGTAACCACTTCATTCCCAAGACCAAATCAATGTCTCCCATATTAACAACGTAATAATCTGCCTTGAACTCATAATTGTTCAAGCGTAAAGGGAGATCCTTTATCATGCGTTCGCATCTCAAAGTGTATCCATCTGCCACTTTGACTCTAATGCCCTCGAACTCCTCAGTGATGAGTCCACATTTCTCAACGAATCTAGCATCTATGAAATTATGCATGGCTCCTGTATCAAGTAGGGTAATAACCCTCTGTCCTGCGAACACACCACGAATCCTGAAAGAACCCTCCTGCTGAATGCTAGATAAACGGGCCTCCTGTATCTGAAGCTCGGGCTCTGTCTCTGCTGTAGGCTCGGGAGCCTCTGACTCTGAATCATCGGAATGCTCTTGCTGTTCGGAATTTTCTGATTCGGAGTCCTCGTAATACGCCCACATCACACGATTTGCCTTGCCCTTAGGTCTTAGAGGACAATCGTGATTGGCGTCATATGGTCCTTTGCAGTAGAAGCAAAGCTTCTTCCTGCGAAGGTCATTAAGGGCCTCACGATCCAAAGGTGGGGCTGCTGATTTACCTTTTGAATCGTTCCTAAAGTCTGATTTTTCTTTATTAAAATCAGATTTATCCTTATTTCTGTTAAAGCCCTTGTTATCCCTGAATGATGAAGAACCTCTGGAGTTGAATCTACTCGACGGTGCTGCTAACTCCATGTTTCGTGCTTTCTTCATCGCCTCCTGTAGTGACGGAGGATCAAAGGCTTTGATCCAGCCTCTCAGTGGCTCTGTCAAACCCTCCATGAAGAGTACTACCAATCTCCTCTCTGATATATTCGGGACCATGACTGATAGCTTCTGAAAGTCACCGATATAGGTCTCTAGACTGCCACTCTGCCTCAACTGAGCTAAGTCTCTGAAGTAGGTTTCTGGATCCTTCCTGTCAAACCTCTCAACCAATCTATCCACGAACTCCTGGTATGTAGTGATCCTGTCATGCTGTAAAGTCACCATACCGTGGTGCCACCAGTCGTAAGCCACTCCCTCGAGATGCAGTGTAGCATATCTAATAGCGTCTCTCTCAGCCATCGGACGCAAAGTGAGGAATGTATCAAGCTTGCTAATCCAAGCTTGGGCTGTCATCTTACCACTACCATCGAACATCACCAGATTAAGCCTGTTCGTTGCATGTTTTAAATCACTGTTCTGGTGTCTAGGTCTCCAATCCTGACGAGCCCTGTTGTGTTCTCTCCTCTGAGTGATAAAACGGTCGAAAGTGATCCTCTCTCTGACCGCAGGCGGTACCAACTCCCATTCCTTGTTCGCTGCCATAAGATTATCAGCGAACAAATCCTGCTCCTCACCTAGTATAGCCTCATCGGGCTCCTGTCTCGTGAAAGTAGGCCTAGTAGGCCTATCTGCTGTCCGTGACACTGTCCTAGGAGCTCTTCGTGACCCTGCATCACTCCTGTCATCGTCACGATGAGGTGACGGTCTCCTCGAAGTACCCAATCTCTGCAGTGCCACTGCCACCTGCTATAATACATCATCGGACCGCCGTTGTCCTGCACGAAGATCTCTGAGTGCATGCAAGACCTCTGCGTCGTCCTGATCTCTTATTCTGTGGGATCTCTGTCCTAGGTATGTCTGTTCTGTCAGCCCTGTCATTCCTGTCAGCCATGTTTTCTGGCTGCCTGCTCAAACTGCGTTGCCTTTCAATCAAGGCTCGTTTGCGAGTATAGTACCTGTATGTATCAAACTCTCCTGGTTGCATATGATGGCTAAACCCTCAAGATGGCAGGATTTAGCTCTAATACCACTGTAGAAACCCTAGTTTCCTCCGTTTCTCAAATCTGACAGTTTTGTTTGTCTTTTCTAACGTTTTTGGTTTTTTTGTAGTTTTTGGGTTTTTTGCATGAAATGAAAGAATTGCGATTTTGCAAGAATTTAAAATAAATCCAATAAAAATTCATTTAACTCTGAAACTACAGAATATACTGCAAATACTGAAGCCTGACTAATATATAAACTTCTGAAGACGATTACAATATAACCCAGTTACATGCAAATGAATTAAGCAATGATTTTTATGAAAACCTGGAGATAGCAGCTTGGTAATTGAAAAATGGTACGGTATGATGATATTTTCTCTCCTGTCTGGTAATCACAAATGACTTCTGGAACCCTAGCGCCTTCAATGATGCAATTCGGAGATCAAATAGAAAGGCGTTTCTCTTGCTTGGAGAAGTACGGCTTTGTGAAAAGGTACGGCTTGCTGTACAGAGGTACGGCTGAGCAGCAACAGCATTAATTAAATGTACGGCCTCCAAAAATCAATGTCTAAACCCTCTGGAATGGGCGCCTTGATGAATGATTGTCTTCTGAAAGAATAAACTCTCTGAAACTCTGTAAATAGATAACCTCTGAAGATCAATGATTTCCTCTGGATGAAGAAACCTCTGCTGGCAATAAATCAAGTGTTATTTCACACCCTCTGAATTGCTTCCGATGGAGATGGCTCGTTCCCCAAGGAATTCGAACTTGAAACCCTAAAGTCTCTTGCTCAGATCAAAGTTGATCAACTTCAAAATCAATAATCATCATAATGGCACAAAACCCAATGCAACTGCACTATATCTCTCAAAAGTGCGATTTCCTCAATAATAGGGTTTTATTAAAATATTCAACTTTTAATTCTTTTAATATTTCCATAGTCTCAGCCAAATATTTTAATATAATTTTAAATGTCAATTTGGCCCCCTCTCTGATGATGGCGACCCCCTCAAGCAGAATCACTTAAGTTATAATTTAATATTATAACTTTATATTATAATCTTCAATTAATTAATATTTAATTAATACAATTAAATATTAATATTTCTCTCGTTACTCATCCGATGACTGATCCGTCTGAAGCTGACGAACACTGAAATGATTCTGAACGCTGCCAAAGCCATACTGCTAAAAATAGCAGGGGTCCCATGCTGCCAGCCAGGAACTGCTGAAAATAGCAACTTCTGCAAGAAGTCTCCGATCGAGCCCAAACGAAAGCCTACTGATCAAACTCCACCACTGAAGCTGAGCCAAGCTCCAAAATGACCCTCTATCCAGTCCATTAGCCTACGAGGGTCGTATGATAGGCCAATCCTGTGCCCCGAGAGATGTCACTGAGAAGGGGACATGACAAAGTGTTTTGTAAATTGAATAGTCATCCCTAAGTCATTCCAGATGGAATAGCTTCATCAAATTGTCTTGCTGCTTCAAATACATAAGATTACAATGCATAAATTTCAGGCATTTGTCTTCTAACTGCTATGTATCAGAAAAACATAGATAACTTGCCTTCCAAGATGGTCCAACGCATCCAAAGCTGCCCAGATCTCTGCTGCTTTTTTTGTAGGAGCAGGGCGTCCATAGTACTTTCTGCTTTCAAGAGTGACAATGCATTGAAAAAGCATTGTATTACCAGGTCCAGGTATTTTTGATACAGTATAAATTGGTCCAGGAATATCTGCAATCTGAGTATAATGCTGTAGCTCACTCTTCAAAAGACCTGGTTTTGCAAGGCCCAATAATTCACAGCTTGTATAGACCTAGATCATGGTCTTCAAAAAATTAGAGCAAAATATGGATAACTAAATCTATTTTCTATCTTTTACAATTACTTGAGTTCAACATTTCAATCAAATTCATCAAGATTTGCAAACTAGGAAAACATTATGCTCATAATACATAATTTTTGAAAATTAGCTATTCATTTTTTTTGAAACTTCACATTCTCACAAGTTACCCAGTGCATTTCTGCTTCCAACAAACCCTAATGTCCAAAGAATCAGAAGGAAAATTTCAATCGTGTATTAAAGACATTCAGATATGGCATGTGACAAAAGAGAAAAGAACTACCTCTTGCAAAAAACTTAAAAAAACTTTTTGAAACCTTCCATACTATTTTAAATTTTTTATCATTAACACAATGATTGATATCTCCAAAACTGAAAAATTGGATTCAAAAGCATGGGCAATATCTCAAAATATTGATTTTTTCCAATGAGCTATTTTCTAATTGCTTTTGAGAAACTTTAGTAAATTGGATATGATAATATCTTACGTTGTTTTATCAAGATTCAACTATGTTGTTTTTGTGTCAAAACACATTGATCCATATTTCACGAGTAGTGGTTCACATGAAACCATCTCTCATGAGCATGTGTGGTCTAATTAGCACCATTGCATCTAGGTGATGCATAGGGATGAAGCATCAAAACTTCCCAGGAGGTCACCCATTCCAGCACTACTTTGACTCAAGTGTACTTAATTACGGAGTTTCCTCCAAGACCATGACAGATGGTTAAGCATGCTTGGGTCTGAGTAGTATTGGGATGGGTGACCTCCCAGGAAATCTTGATGCTTTCAGTCCTATGAGCATCACCTAGATGCAATGAGTGCTAAGTGGGCCATCCATGCTCATGAGAGATGGGTTTAGGTGAACCACTACTCATGAAATATGGATCAATGAGTTTGACTCAAAAATACATAGTTTAATCCTAATAAAAAAACACAATTTTATAGACGACAAAAAAAAACCTCCTACTTGTCATAATAATATCTTATCTAAAGCTTATCAATATATTGACATGGGATGATAAAATGAGATAACAATATATGTTTTCAGTTATGTTCATTTCTTGCTGCTTTTGATTAGAAGCTCAAGAGACCATAATCAACGAAGAAGTGACAAATGCAGGGTTTAATGAAAATTACCATCATGGAAATAAAGGATTAAACAATTAGAATCGCATGACATGATGGATTTCTGTGCTATAATAGACTTACTAGATCCTCCTCAAGTGCATGTTCTGTATCTGAGTTGCAGCATGTGGGTATGTGCAGGTCTGATAAAGATGCAACCATAGCATCAGAATTACAATCAGTCTGTGTCACAAACTCACACTGCATTGAAATTCTTGAAACCTGTCGAGTGCAACAAACCATTGAATGCAACAAAAATCGCAAGCTTAGGCAGTATATTTCAGCTCCATTAGATATTGCATCAATAGTTAGAATGGAGAGGCAACTACTACAGTGCTTCCAAAGGCTATCATACCTAGAGGGTAAATGGAATTGGTCTGCCTGTAAGAAATGACAAAGTTTATCCAGAAGATTGCTATTTAGTAATTACAAACCTGGTCATCTACAACTTCACCACCTATGGAAGCACCAGCTAAATTAGCCTTCTGATGATGGTTCTCAGAATTCTTGTGTTTCATATAAGTTCTGCAGCATGTCTGAAATTGCAAAAAACAACTTTATATTTCAATCAAAAAACACAAATGTTTACATCTGAAATTGGTGTCTTGCTTAAGAGTGACCGAAAATTACCATTTGCTTTACCTTTTACCGTTTGTGATGACAGTAGACATCTCAAAGATGAACAAAACACTGGGAGATATTATTTTTCAAATAATAAACTTACAACATGGGATTTCCAATGTGATTTGTCCTGGGTCCCTGCACTTCCATGTGATGAAGGCTCACCACACAAGATATTGAATATAGCAATCAGGACAACTGCATCAAGAGCTGCATAGTGCAGCTGTTCAGAATTATATTTAGAATATGCAATTGGATTCCATGATAAGTTATAACAGAGAGAGTTGACAAAGAAATTATCAACAATTCCACACATACACACATTAATGAATAATAAAACTTGTCTGAATACACATTTAGGGTGGCAACAAGGAAGCATATAATATTATTGTTTGAATATGATTTATATTACATCATAGTTATTAATAAAGGATACAAAACAAAACAATACAATATTAAAGATTAATAATGTCCAAAGATTATTGTTGAGTTAATATTATCAGATGTTCAGTTGTTTGGCTGCTTGTTTAAAGAATTGCAGGAAAAAAACACATACTAGTGAGTTTTCACGAGAAAACCTGCTATCAAATAACTCAGAAATTTACGTTGGGATGAGTTTTTCCAGAAAATCAACTAGTTAATTGCCAAGAACTTGCCAAATAATCACTTTATGGACCATTTCATTTCTCAGCAAATCAAGCACAGAAGCCTACAAAATATTGACCCTGTTGATGAGCAATTATGTCTGCCTATTTGTACGGCTGTGTGAGGGCTCATATGAGGCAGGCACAACACCAACCCCAATTGGCATTCCCTTATACATAACATAGAACTTGTAAGGGCTGCACTTATTTCCCATATTATTAGGGTTCGTGTTGGTGAAAACCATGCCAATGTTGAGTGACAGGAAGCCCTCTATGCTGGCCACAACGGAGGTGTTGATGTTAGCAGCTTCGGGTTCAATTCTTCCAGCCCCAATTGAAGATATAAATTATTTATATGTGTAAATGGAAACATTATTTTTGGACGACTTCCTTGCATTGTTCTTCCTTGGCCGACCTTCATTGTAATTCATTATTATTAATTGTATTTATTTCTTGGTGGCCAACCTAGTTTATTGAAAGGGTGCGACCTATCTAGCAATGTATTTATTTGAGGTCATTTCCCCTCATTTGCAATCAAGAAAGTTCGATCTCCTTCTCCATTAAGTGCGAGATCTTCAAGAAGAATAGTGCGAATTCACATAGGAGCAGATTGTGAGTTTATTCAAGTGAGAATTGAAGATCAGACTACTAGTTTGTGTTACAGCCATTGCTGATGCTGATCTTTGGCCTTGTGTGTGGCCACTTTGTAATGTAACTTGTTGCTATTACTCATATATATAAGAGATATAATTGTTGCTGGGTTTTTCTCCCTCAAGAGGAGGGTTTTCCCAGGGTATCTGCTGTGTTATTGTGTCTGATTTTGAATTAATTTTCTATGCATTACATTTGATCATAAAACTAACATGGTATGAGAGCGGGTCCAAGAAAAGATCCGATCAAATTTATTAAACAGACCGAAGATATGGTCTGGGCAAAACTATGAATGAGATATGCAAGCGAGCAGCATTGGAATTAATGTGTATTAGTCGGAGGTCAAGTAACTCATCTGCATGTTGGCGCACCTTTTTGGAAGTCTCATCATGTGCGAATCTCTTCTGGAAATCCTGTGTTTCTCCCAACACTAGGTTGCGTCACCTCTCCATCCGCACTCTGCATACATAGAGATCATCAGGGATCACGCAAATACGGGAGTCATGCATCGACCGTGCCTCTATGCTCATGAAAATTTGAAAACTCAATCTCGATTTTTTATAATATTGGTGTTGGTTATTCATAAGGCTCAAATATAATACCTTGGAGACAATCACGCTAGTAGAGACGAGTAGTATATAAGGAGACGGGAATAATAGTTTCAAATTAAAGATTGTGGTGATTGTTGTGTATATGCTAAATCTACCATTTTATAGATGCAAAACGATACAAAATAAGTGCGACATTTTTCATATGATAGATGCGAGCCACTACAGTCTCGTGGACATATGAAGTCATCTTGATTCCTTTGTTATCGCACTGTGCTTCTTCAATATTAGGGTGCAACCATTACTCCTGAGGATTTTGTTGCCTTGTCTCTTTTGGTGCACTGGTGATATAGGGGGCATCATGACTTCTCTAAAAGTCTCGATTATGTGTTCCTTCTGTAGACTCTGTTTTGGGTGACGTGACCATTCAAGATGAATTATAACAATTAATCGATGTTTGTGGATTAATTATCATCTAGTCAGGATTCTTATGGAATCGACGATATGTGTTTTTGGTAGCATTGCTACGATGGTTACTCTATCTGGCCTCTGTAATCTTCGTGGTCCTTGAATATTAGCAATTATTACTGGCATTGGAAGGGTTCTCTTACTCATGCTACTTCCAGCGTGATTCTTGGTGTCAATTGTTATACGGGTATATACGGGAAACACTGGAAGCCTTGAAGAGGATCGACATTACCAACGGCATCATTGGTGTTCATAAGAGGATCTAAAGATAGTGCCGAAGAAGGTTTCTGTGATTGCAATCTGTCCTAGGTTGACGTGCATATGATGTGAGTTTGACCACCAATCCTTAATGCAACTGCTCGGGAATCAGGTTGGATCGAAAAACAATTGAATGTTGATTGAGATCGAGTTGCCAAAATGGCTGCAACCAAATCAATTAAGAGATAAGTATTTGTTTTTTTTATATTTTTTATGTGAAATGTGAAACTCGGTTTGCTAAGTTGTGCAGATCTGATAACATTTGATCATGTGTGTAGTAAAGATTATGTTTTCTCTTGAATTGCGATCCAGTAGATTGCAGCTGGAAACAGAGTGCATCGTAAATTTGAATGGTCAAAGACCATGTTCAAATTTAACCCTGCAAAAGGGCCTATGTTCAAGCCATGAAGGTAGTGGACTGATCTGAGCTCAAGAGCAGCGTTCCATACTGTGTCTAGTTATTGCATCCATCTGAATACTTGAAGAGATAAGTATTCTTTGTTTTGTTGAAATCACCCTTCTAGGCTGAATTTCTATTATATCATTTATTTGGATCATGTGTGATTAGCAAAGAGAGATCGTGTTTTCTCTTGAAATTTGTTCACTAACATAAAATCCTTTGAAGATTCAAATTATTATTTGCAAGTCATTTTTCATGCTAGTTGTGGAGATTTTTGAGTGACTCTGAAATAAAAAGAGAACTGCAATTTTGATGGTGATAAGTTGGTCACATTGATATCATTCTCTAATGCATGAACTGTGATAGAGCTTTGACTCTTGGAGAGGGTAGGTTCTTCATGCTAATTGCATAATGCATTCAAGAAATCTGTAGTTGTTCAAATTGTCTTTTGCTATGCTGAATTTAGCACTCTCGAAAGGAGTAAAAGATGGAAGAAAGAGTTATATCAGAATTCAATAAAGATAAGTTTCTTTATCCCTTCATTCCAATCTTTTCATATATTTTTCTTATAGGTTGATTTATTTATTCATGTTTTAATATTGTTCATAAATTCTTATGTATTCATGCTATAACTTGAAATAGTAAACCTTGTATGATTCTAGCCTTGATATTTCTTTGGATAGTTATAAACTATTAGTGATCTCTCTCTAAAATGCTTTCAAGACAATTCTAGGAGCAAGAAGGTGATGAGAGATTGCTTAGTGATGAAAAGCTTGAGGCATCTTGTGAGGAAGTCATGCCGACAGAAGAAATGATCAAGTGTGAACTTGCAGCCATGGGATTGAGTTGGTGGCTAGAGGGAGTTCACTTCCAGAAGACTTCTTTGCAATCTTTGAAGCAGGGATCAAGAGGGAGTTTTGTGACTCATTGAGAAGAAGTGAAGGTTGCAGTGTTTCAAGGCCAAGTGTCAAATCCTTGAAAATCCTTTTCAGCTATTCAAATCAGAATTGCACAAGTCAGTCATTTGGATTTGATATTGGTAGGTCCACAAACCTATTCAGAATAGAGTGATCTACAATTAGGTCGAGGAGGTCCACCTTGAACTCTCTACAATACCAGAGGTGTGCATTGGAAAACATTTATCTAAGGCAAGCGTTGTAGCCAATCTTGGTCGATGAGGTCAGAAGGTTGATGCAAGTACTTAAAGATTCAAAGGGAGCCTATTGAACCTGAAGAAGATGATAATCTAGTTGATCTTGGTTCTTTATGTTGATTTATGGAAACCAATTTTTAGAAGCTTAAGGAGGTTGTAGCTAGTTTAGATCTGGTGGATCCTACTATGTATAGTCAGTTGATTGGATCGTTGATGTATCTATACTAGACCAGATTGCAATAAGTGCATTTTGTCAAGTTCATGTGTGAACCAAGGAAAATACTTCTAGTTGCAGCGAAGCATATCTTGATATACTTGTGTGGCATAGTTGGATATGGGTTGAGATATTATGCAGTTGTGGATCTGGAGTTGCATGGCTATACTGATTCTGATTGGGCAGGGTGTGTTACTGATCGGAAGAGCGCCTTTGGATGTTGCTTCAGTTTGGGGTCTGCCATGATTTCCTGGTGTAGCAGGAAGTAGACATTTGCAGCATTGAGTACAACAGAGGCAGAGTATATTGCAGCTTGTATGGCAGCTTGGGAAGCAGTATGGCTTTGTAAGCTCCTTGAAAGATTGTTTGGACAATCAATGGAGCCTACTATCATTCATTGTGATAACCAAAGCTGTGTGAAGCCTTCTGTCAATCCTGTGTTTCATGACAAAACTAAGCATGTTGAGATCAAATACCACTAATCAAAGATATGGTATTGAGAAAAGCTATACAGTTGAGGTATATCAACACTGATGAGCAGACAACAAACATTCTCACCAAGCCTCTCTCCAGGATAAAGTTTGTGTACTTTCGAAATAAGCTTGGTATTGTGGAGAATACAGCCTTAATTGAGAAGGAGTCTCAGTATCAATGATCCTCATTAATGAGTTCTTCTCTGTGAGAGAAGTTCGAGGTGAAATCCCTTGATTAATGAATTCTTCTCTGTGAGAGAAGATTGAGGTGAAATCCCTTGATTAATGAGTTCTTCTTTGTGAGAGAAGTTTGAGGTGAAATCCCTTGATTAATGAGTTCTTCTCTGTATAAGAAGTTCGCGGTGAAATCCCTTGATTCCACCCTCTGGAAGAGCCATGATGGATGTCATGTGTGTGACTCCATGACATCATCATGTGAGAGTCTGTGATGATTTTCTTGTACTTGTGTTTTCACCCTCTAGGAGAGCTATGGTGAAAGTCATGTTGAGGTGACAACATCACGCAAGTGATGAACACTTGTACATACCATACATGGTTGTAGCCATTATGGTTGATATCATGTTGAGGTGATATCTAATATCACGATGAGGTGATATCCTTCCTTTCCACATTTGGGTGTAGCCATTGTGGTAGACATCACGATGAGGTGATATGTCTTATGTAGCTAGAAGTATTTCTCCCTAGCTGAGAGGGAGCGTTCATGTTAGCAGCTTCAGGTTCAATTCTTCCAGCCCCAATTGAAGATATAAATTATTTGTATGTGTAAATGGCAACATTAGTTTTGGACGACTTCCTTGCATCATTCTTCCTTGGCCGACCTTCATTGTAATTCATTATTATTAATTGTATTTATTTCTTGGTGGCCGACCTAGTTTATAGAAAGGGTGCGACCTATCTAGCAATGCATTTATATGAGGTCATTTCCCCTCATTTGCAATCAAGAAAGTTTGATCTCCTTCTCCATTAAGTGTGAGTTCTTCAAGAAGAATAGTGCGAATTCACATAGGAGCAGATTGTGAGTTTATTCAAGTGCGAATTGAAGATCAGACTACTAGTTTGTGTTACAGCCATTGCTGATGCTGATCTTTGGTCTTGTGTGTGGCCTCTTTGTAATGTAACTTGTTGCTATTACTCATATATATAAGAGATATAATTGTTGTTGGGTTTTTCTCCCTCAAGAGGAGGGTTTTCCCAGGGTATCTGCTGTGTTATTGTGTCTGATTTTGAATTAATTTTCTGTGCATTACATCTGATCATAAAACTAATAGGAGGTGCTGCCTGGTGGTGGCTCCATGCACAGCACTTCCACTGTGATGCTCTACAAGTCAAACACGGGCTTCTTAGGTTTTATTACTAAGAACACCACCAGCACTATTATGCATATTATAGTCGCCACTATGAAGAGCACAACAGCATGCAGCAGCAGCCTCTTCCTAATGAGAATGTTTATATCTGATAATTCTCACAGAATGTATCTCCCTATATGTTGTTAAATGATGGCCTGCCCATTGCTAATTCTGATGTTTTTGTTGCTTTTTCTACCATTTCACTTTGTTTTGCAGCCTGATTTTCTTGTTGCCTCTTCTTATGCTGCCAAAATCTGCACCATTGATCTATGAATGAATGAAAAACCACTTATCAATTCTCTAAATTCAGTTCTATCCATGTGTTTTAAGATTAGTTTGTAAATATATGTGTTTTCTTACATTTAGAAATTTTGCTGAGCTTCCAATTCTGAGTCAAGTTTGGGTCTACCAAGTTTTGCCAAGTCACAAATTTTTAAACTATGGGTTGAATAATAATTGACATTTCTATTGTATATATTTCCCTTTGATAAGAGAAATCATTACTCTCTGCCCAATATTTGCAATAGTTACAGGTGGGATCAAATATAATTATATAAGAGAAGAAAACAAAATAAATTAACAAAGAACATTAATGTTGACAATCTCTTGAATAGGATGAGCTCAATTGGAAATCAAATGGACAGTCAAAGCAGAGTCTGTAATGTCCCCTTCCTAGGCAGTTGACAAAAGTTGTGGTTAGTCTATCACCTTGGTTCCTGTAGACTAACATGGTGGTTAGGGAACCCTTTTGAGGGAGTTTGTGGCTTGTCAGTCACCATTTGGGTTTTATTGGTGTTATTTCCAGCCCAATGAGTTTTATGGGTTTCATAGTGGTGCCTTCTGGAGCATTCTTTGGGCACTTTGTCCACACTATTTTTAGTAAGTCACAAGTTGATCACTGACCTGGTCAATTGGCAATTTCTATGTCGGGAATGCCGGTGAATTCATACCTTGGTTTTATCTTGGTAGTTAGCGTGGTTCAAAGCTTTAAGTTTAAATAACGTAAATATTAAAGTTAAATTAAAGTTTTGTCACTTTTAACTCTAGCAATATTTATTTTATTTAAGTGACTTTATGATTGAGGAGTTATAGGGGTTTTTTAATGATATTTTAATATCATAAAGTTGGTCGCCCAACTCAAGGGAGTCATAATGGGAAAAAATAAATTAAATAAAAATAAGGTAAAAAGATCAATTTGGGAGTGGGAATTGAGGAAGAGTACAAAGTGCTTTGTGAGCTCATTTTGTCATTCATGCTAGAAAATATACACAACGGTTTTGCTGGTTGGACTAAGGCCTTGGCTTTGTGAGGATGAAATCCCTCATGAGGATCTTCAACTGCGGGATTAAAAGACATCCCAAGGTCGAATGTTGATAACTCCATTAATGGGTAATGTATTTGCACGATGACGATTGGTTATTCCAAATTTGTGAGACTCCTTTAGAGACAAATTTGCAAAGGTGTCGATTAATCTCTTTATACTAGTCGATTATATCAGCTATGCACTCAAAAGTCATTCATACTACTAATAGGCTACCTCATTTGGGTGATTGATGTTAAATATTGATTGCTACATTATCATTGTCAGAAAAGAGGGGTTTGGATTGTATGATTGCATTCATATCAAGTGGGCGATATATTTTCTAGAATGAGAGTATTAACCTTGTTGAGGACCGTGACTTTACTTGTATTGCAACTCATTTCTATTGGCTGCCGCACCTTATAAGGGTAGTCAAAGGACTAACATGGAGCTTAGTCCCAGTATTAGTAGCCGCTAGCCTCCTTAATGCCATCGTATTCTCTCTAGAGTGTCACCTTAATTTATTATGGATTCACTCTAAAGATGGACATGAGCCTCCAACAAATTGTTTCCCTTCATATATGGCACGGGTTTATCACAAAAGGATACACTGGAGTCTATTGAATATGAGTTGCCAATCCTGAAGTCAGCATCGGTCAAGGAGACTTTGGCATTATTTGAAAATTCTATCAACCCCTTTATTCATATTTGGGCACGGCTTCTATAGACCCATCACTTCATGCCAAAGGCTAATAGGTTCACGGAAGAGGTTGACGCGGAGTTTGAAAAGTTAGCCGATTACTATTTCCTATGCCATTCAGGTCCCTATCTACTAGGCTACTACAACTTGTTGGATGCCACACATAATAGGAGGTTAATCATTGAGGTATAAAGGCAACATTTGAATTATTCAATAAAGGTGCTTTTCTGAAGGTTAGCCGATTCCATATTCAATGCTATTAATGAACATTTTATTTCTTTGTAAATGCTACATATGAATATCTAAAAACAATTATAATTGCTGTTCATGATGAATGGAAGTAGAAGAATCTTTGAAACAATTTGTGACTGTTAAAAGCTTTTTTTATCAACATATTCATTTGCTCAAATATTGGCAATATCTTTGTTCTTTAATTCGAAGTAAAATGCTTTGAAGTTGTTGATAAATTGCTTACCCACTGGATGGTAACTATTTGACAAAAAAATCTTGCATTGTCAAACTGAGCAAAATCGCAAAATTTATCATTGCATTTTGGGGTGGGAAATTACAAAGTCACAAGTTCAAACCCCAAGAGTCATGATAAAGTTTTGAAAATGGGCAAATTGCTGCACCCGACACACTGGATGTAGCATACTCCAATGGACAAGGTTGAGTGTAAGTCTTGGGTGATATTGGAAGAAATGATGCTCCTTGGTTGTGACTTCTAAGCCAAATGTTACCCTAGAAAACAGAATTTTCCAAATCAGAAAAAAAAAATGGTTAACAATCTGTTAAAAAATTCCCATAATAAGAGAGAAAAGAAAGAAAGGAATAGTTAGTTGGCATGATTTTTCCACAATCCATGTAGTATTCAAAAGATTGTTTTTGGAATCAACTGCGTATGTTTTTCTATCGATGTTTTGGATTACACTTAGCGATCCATCATCAAGAAGAGGAGAGTGTGATCCAAAACATCCATACAAAAACATAAACAGTTGATTCCATAAGCAATCTTTTGAAAAGAAATAGTCTATATGTGCATAAATAATAACAATGATAAATAAGGCCAATATGTAATAGTATACAACTATGCAGCTTGAATAGGAGAAAAAATGTGCATATTAAATTCAGTGTTACCAGACTTGGACTAACCTCAGACTCGACAAGCCAATTTTTAACTTAGACTTGGACTCGAAGCCCAAACTTGCCCAAGACTCGACAAATAGAAAAACCAGAGAAATTCAGAGATTTTTAAGGATTTAAAACTTATGATATTGCTATCAAGATTCAACCATGTAGCTTTACAAGTCAAACTCATTGACCCATTTTTCACGAGTAGTGGTTCACAAGAACCCATCTCTCATGATAATGAATGATCCACTTAGCACTCATTGCATCTAGGTGATGCTCATAAAGGTGAAGCACTGGGCCTTCTCGGGAGGTCACCCATCCCAGTACTGCTCTAGCTCAAGCGCGCTTAACCAAGGAGTTTTCCCCAAGGTTAAGCCCACTTAGCTTTCAACCCCATTTGCAAAACCTTCAGCAAGTGTTGTGCCTTATGAACCATTCATTATAGAGCCCCTTTAGCTCATCAATTGATTCGTAAGAGGTATTTTCCATAGTGTGTCAAATTATGATGTTGCTATCAAGATTCAACTGTGTAGTTTTATGAGTCAAACTCATTGACTCATGTTTCATGAGTAGTGGTTCACAAGAACCCATCTCTCATGATAATGTATGATCCACTTAACACTCATTGCATCTAGGTGATGCTCACATAAGTGAAGCATTGGGCATTCCTGGGAGGTCACCCATCCCAATACTACTCTAGCTCAAGCGTGCTTAACCAAGGAGTTTTCCCCAAGGTTAAGCCCACTTAGCTTTCAACCCCATTTGCAAGTGTTGTGCCTTATGAACCATTCATTATAGAGCCCCTTTAGCTCATCAATTGATAAGTAGGAGGTATTTTCCACAACATGTCAAATTATGCTATTGCTATCAAGATTCAACCGTGTAGTTTTACGAGTCAAACTCATTGACCCATGTTTCATGAGTAGTGGTTCACAAGAACCCATCTCTCATGATAATGAATGATCCACTTAACACTCATTGCATCTAGGTGATGCTCACAAAGGTGAAGCACTGGGCCTTCCCAGGAGGTCACCCATCCTAGTACTACTCCAGTTCAAGCATGCTTAACCAAGGAATTTTCCCGAAGGTTAAGCCCACTTAGCTTTCAACCTCATTTGCAAAACCTTCAGCATGCGTTGTGCCTTATGACCCATTCATTATAGAGCCCCTTTAGCTCATCAATTGATAAATAGGAGGTATTTTCCACAACGTGTCAAATTATGATATTGCTATCCTTTAATGCACCCTTTAATAAATAAACCTTAAAAGACACAATAACATCATCAAATAGAAACTACTATGATCCCATACACAAACATACATCGATCACATAAGTATAAACATAAATTTTAGCTGAAGGAAATAAGTAATACTAATAACAGTAGTAAGAGTCAAAACAATTAGATATATAAATGTTGTCAAATATATACAATACTCATGGACTATGAAATCCATGGCATCAAAAGTTCCAAACATATATCAAAACAAAAGCTATAAGTCTATGGCTCAAAGGAGCCTACATCATTAAGCATTAGTCCTCCTGTGTAGATGTCTAAGATAGGTCTTGAATGATGATGCAACCATCATCTCTTCCTGTGCCTCAAACTCAATGGCACCCAAACCAGCATCTAAGGTGTCCCCTCGTGCTCTATCCTCCTCTGCCATGGCTATTGCCTTTGCCTTTCGATCTGCCCAGTCGACCCAATCAAGGTCCTCATCACTAAAAACAAGATCTCGGCCTCAGTGATCCAATCTAATTGTGGATCAACCTCTTCCAACATGATGGCTGACAAGTCACTGCCCAATATTTGTCTATGGCGAAGGCGTAGGTTGTAATGAACATAAACAAGATCATTCAACCTCTACATTGACAACCTATAGTTTGATGGGGGTTTGGGGGAAACACCCTAATGGGGTCGAGGGCAACGCCCCTTGTGAGGGTCTGGGGGTATTGCCCCTAGCGGGGTCAAGGGGTAGTGCCCCCAATGGGGTCATACATTTGTAAATCCTAGATGGGCATGTCATAAACCAAATAAACATTGAAAGATTGTGAATTTTTTGATAAAATTTAATTAAAATGGCAGAGTCTAGGGGTCGGGACTTGCTAGGTTTTGGCGGGTTTGGTGAGTTTGCTAGACTCGACAAGTCCAACAAGTACTTGACTGCCGAATTTGTTAGACTTGCCTAGGCTCACCCGCCTCAAGACTCGTGAGTACTCGCCAAATTTAGGCGAGTCTGGTAACTACAAACAATCTCATTTAATAGAGGGAAAAGACAAAATGGTACAATAGAACATTTAGAATTTAGAACCTAGAGTGTCATACACCCTATTTGATGTAATGTCCCACCCCAAACTGGATTGGTAATTAGCGATATCTTTCCAATTATCTCAATTAGACATATGGAACATTTTGTCAAACATATCACATACTAACTGATCTGAGTATTTTCAATGACTTGAAGTTTGCAAATCACATAAAATAACCCAACAAATAGATAGCAGCCAACATTGCATTACTTCAATCTAGGAGTTCATTCAAATACAATCAAATGGGATATAGAACTTTCAATATTTAATTTTCTGAGCAAAAACAACAGCAGCAATATTCTTTCTCAAGAAAACAAGTTACAATGCTTAGTGTTTAAATACCAATTCCGATAAGTTTCTGGAATGTATGGCGGCTCTTGTTGAATTGCCATGCCTAGCAAACAAGTCTATGTTGTGAGTGAGGGTTGGCGATAATGAGCAACAATTTCACCACTAGAAATGCTCCTGGCAGATCCCTACGCATCCTAACAAACCCCTCACAACTTCTGCAACAATTCTTGGCCCCTCCAATAGCTCCAAACACTTCCAGCAAGGCATTTGCACCCCAAAACTCCATGCCTACTGATTTTACAGACCCATGGCAAGGATTTAGTGGCAGAGAATGACTTCAAATGTGCAGCAATAGCAACATATGAAACTCGCGACCTCTTTCAGTCTCCACGCCCTCCAATAAGGGTATTCTGCTTCCTCTATGCAAGGGTAAAGGATCACACAAGAGTGATGGCAGCCATGAACTTTAGAAACAACCACATCCCAATCAGGTATGAATGCAAATGCGTTCACCTAGCTCCCATATTGCAACAAATAACCTCTTCAAATCCCACGCCCAGTCCAGTATAGGCTTAACACATTCAACAACAATATAAACACCTTCATATCCTTCAACCAACAGATAGAATCATTCTAGGTACTAAAGATGTTAAATAAATTTTAAAGACTTCACAATCTGTCATGTCCCCGATTTGGAGGAAGAGTAATTTAATTAAATTAATTAAATTAAAGTGGAGTATTAAATTAATTATTTAATAAAGTTATCTTAATAAAATAATATCTCAAGCGTAACTTTATTTTAATTAATTTAATAAAGTGACTTAAATAAAATAATAAATTATAAAGTCACTTAAGTGAATAAAATAATAAAATATTCTAGAAGCTTCTTGGAGATGGGTTAGAAAAAGTATATAAGAAGCTCATTGCTAGTCATTCAAACACACTTGGATTTTGTTACTTCTTACATACCTGCGTGATAGAAAGAGAGCTTGAATGTTTTCATTGCCTAAGGGTTTGAAGACTCTAGGGTACCAATTTCGGTTGTGAAATATCAACTCTAGCTGGATAGTGGAGGGAGATACTTTAGTCTTTCTCATTGAGATAATTGCAGCCATTATTTAGTAAAGTTATCTTAATAAAATAGTATCTCAAGGGTAACTTTATTATAATTAATTTAATAAAGTGACTATAATAAAATGATATATTAAAGTCACTTATAAAATAATAAAATAATATAATATTCTAGAAGCTTCTTGGAGATGGGTTAGAAAAAGTATATAAGAAGCTCATTGCTAGTTATTCAAGCACACTTGGATTTTATTACTTCTTACATAACTATGTGGTAGAAAGAGAGTTTGAATGCTTTCATTGCCTGAGGGTTTGAAGACTTTAAGGTACCAATTTCGGTTGTGAAATATCAAACCTAATTGGATAGTGGAGGGAGATACTTCAATCTTTCTCATTGAGATAATAATAGCCATTGGAGAACATTTTTGGAGAAGTTTCGTGAATTATTTGAGGTTTGTAATTTTGTTTCAGTCTATAGACCGGCCATGGGAGGAATTACTCTTCACTAAGGGGACAAAATTTTGTGGGTATTGGAGGGATCCCTTTCTCTTGCGAAGACAATCATTTCTACAATAATTTTGGAGGCCAATACTGTTGCATTTATTTATACGAAAGGTTGTTAGGCAAGAACAGGGACGACAACAGTTGGAGGGCATTTCTTCATTGAAGAGGCACTATACCATCAGCATATGATCCCAGTTTTCTTAAATGCATTTCTTACTTCATATTTTAGCATCATTTCATTGTAATAATGCTGTTATAACAGCAACTACAGTTGCATACATTCATGTCATTGTAAGCCAAGAGTCTTAGCAAATCATTCACAATCAGCTTGCATTTAGTTCATGCACCATTAATAAGAGTAGGAGTTGCATAATTATCATTGCAATACATTATTGTAATCAGTTGGGAAGTTATTTTGCAATAGAAGTTTCTTTGGAGGTTGTATGCCAAATGTATGATGAAATGTCACTTGGCTGTAGCTGCTCATTTGCATCAACTTGTGTCATTTAATTGCATTAGAAAAACACAAAAACATATTGCATATCATTGTTATTTTATTATTAGTCAATTTGCATCATTGGAGAACCTCTTGAAACATCATTAGCATCAAGCAACATCAAAACAAAGCAATCAGAAACTTATAACAGCAAGTTCAAACTTTGCCAGACAAGTGTTTGACGAAATGTCCAAGGCTTGAAAAGGTGAAAACAAAGTCAGATTTTGCTAGGGACATTACACAATCTCAAATCGAACAAGCATTCATTGAAGCACAAGCATAACCCTTGAATGGAGTTATCCACAAGCAGCCTTGGGAGATCTTTCGCTCCTGTAGCATACTGTTCCTCATGAGGGTTTTTGCTCTCAAGAAGCCAAGATTTCCTAGAATTTCCAGTCCAACCATCAGACCCTTATCAATTTGTCTCCAAAACATGAATGTGCAAATGAGCTCACAAATAGGCTTTTATATCTCCCTCCAATTCCCATGCCCAAGTTGGCAATTTAAAATTATTTTATTTTATTTATTTCCTGCCATATATCTCCTTTAAGTTACCGCCAACTTTTATGAAATAAAATAATATTTAAAAAAAACTCCCTTATAACACCTCTAGCATAAATTCATTAAAATATATAAATAATGCATAAAGTTAAATATATTAATTTAACTTTATTATTAATGTTATTTACACTTAATACATAGGATCATGATAAATGCCAAGATAAATCCATGCTGAGAATCAGGGACAAGTTGTACAGTGTACACAGTAGCAAACTTGTTTTCTTGTTTTAGATATAGGAGTAGATTAAATCAGGGAGCTTCCGCTGCAAATATAAAGAGATCTTTTCTTTATTTGTTTCATTTTGTGTTGTCAGGAAAGTGATAAATTAAACCAATAAGATTCCGTGACAATTTTGATTTATCTTAAGTCCTAAAATAAAGGCATACATTAAGTCACAACAGAATTTTCAGTGAAACTACTTCTAATCAAGCTTATATGTGATTATATACCCAACAGTATATGTTAACTGTTCAAATACACTAAAACAAATTTATTCTAAAAAATGTTCATGAATCAAAAACCATTAAACAAGGAGCTCTGTTACAAGTATCAAACAATGATCTGATAGTATGTCATTGAAGGATAAAATAGCTCAATTCAATATTGTTACCTGCAACATCCATAATAAGAAAATGACTAAATACTAATCAATATACCTGACTTGGAGTCAAGGGACGTTGCTCCCAATCACTCATGCGCCTTGTTTTGTTTAAGTGACCTCCTAATGCAATCTGCTTCAAATAGAGAGACCCTAGTTATTGATCTTATATAAATAATTCATATTAGAAATTTTAACTTACTGATTTCAAAGTATGACACGAAAAAGATTATTGCTAAAATTATCATAATTTTTCAAATGACAAATGGTGATAATTTACAATTAGTACAACACTCATTAGGAAGGTACAAAGACTATATTCACTGGTGTCAACTTTTGACTTTCATTTTATATCAGTGTTTTGGCCATTCAGAGATAGCTGTATTTCAAGGAAAATATCAAATCAGAATGACCATTACAAAAAGAATAATTTGTCATCACACCTTTGTAAGGCCAGAAAGGCCTCCCTTAGAGGATCCATGAAGCTTTTGAAGGTCTAAAATACCCTCACAAAAGTGGAAACACTCCAACTCTCTATATGACTGGAAAAGCTGCTCCAGATCATTGTGAAATGCATAACCTTGAAAAATTCAACCAGCAGAAATTTAATCCGTAAAACAGACACAAATGACCTCTCTAAAAAAAATGCATACTTTTTGCTTAAAAATATGACTGTATTCTTCTACAGACCTAAAAGCTGCCCATCTTTAGAAGCATCTTACCTAATTTCAAAATGTTAGGAGAATGAAAAATATCTTTGAGACAGATGTCCAACATATGAGGTACTTTCTGAAATAGTCCTACCAAGTCAAAGATTAGCACTTTTTCTGCTGTAGCAATCTGTAAAATAGAAACCTGTACGGAAGCCATTTTCAAAATGTGTCAGATTGGTATGTGAATTTTCCTAGTTCTTTACATTACACTTCAATCTTAAACTGATTTAAAAATTGAAACTTATATTTTGTTCAATATAATTGTCCATGTAACAAATTGGAACATAATAAACACCTGAGTAATAAGTGGCATCTCATATTGGTGTAGACTATAGAGTCAATATTGCAGAATGAAAATAAGGCAAATAGCTTAGAATCTTGTTGAAGCAGCTAAAAGTAATGTATATAACAGAAGAAACCCGATATATGGAAAACTGAAGATCGAACATGTATTATGCATTGTCTATGGAATTTGGGTTTTCTCAGTCAGTGATTTTGTGGTACTGTATGCATTGCTTATAATTGCAACACTATGAAGATGTTAACCGAAAAAAGAGAAAATGCAAAGTTCTCAAACTGAAACTCAAGAGTAAAAATGCACATCATAGACAACCATCATGGAAGATTCCAAGCATAGAGGAAAGAGTATGTATTGATTTGACTGTCACAAGATAATTTATAAAACAAGAATGAGTCATGAGTTGTTAGATTGCATTGACCTGATTGTTACTAGACAGTTTATAAAATGACACATCACCAGCCCTAGAGACCATGAACATTCTAGGCACAATAATTGCTTACCTTCCCAACTTTTCTTTCTGATAAAGAAAAGGTATATGTAAAATAAATATTTAAGTAGAAAGGATCACATTACAAAAGTACTTGTTCAAGCTCTATCTTTTGGTATTAGAATAATAACATAGTAAAGTGTATGCTTACGCTTTATTTAGTTAGTGGTAGTCAGCCTTTTATGAGGTGGTGTAACTTTCTCTATTTTCAGACTATAACTACTTTTTTAATTTTAGCATATATTCAATAATATAATTTGATGATCCAAATGTAATGTGCCAAGATAATTTTTCTTGTATTTTGACAAATGCTTGATGAAATTTCTAATTGAGAAGTGCTGTGATATTTCAGCTATATACTTTCTTCCTTTTTGTGTGTGCATTTCAACAAATGTTTGATAAAATGCCCATTATATAAAAATCAGAAAAATAGAGTTTTGTTGCTCGGCAATACCATGAGGAAAACACAATAGATAGCTGAACATTAATAACTCAGGATGCCATTAGAAAAACTACTGATTTGGCTGATGTAGTTGAGGCATATAAAGAACTGAAATAAGAAAATATCTAACAAGTTTGTTTTGCTGAAGTTGTGGACTAATATTGGAAGCCTATAAACAATATTATTTCTGCTTGCTATCATCATTAAAAAATCATTGAATTCCCACTACGAATTGCTGTGACCCTCAGGAAGAGTTTGACCCATGTAGAGGTGCAGCTTGGTATTAGAGGGTCTCACGACCTCCTTTTAACATTCCCAACAATTCTTGAAATCTCCATGTGCCTTTTCCTTGGTGAGCAGCTGGTAAAAGTCTTTGTTTGCCCAAAAACTGATTGTAACCTCCTTCACTTGTTATGGCCAGCTTCTAGAGTTGTATGGCCCATAGAAGCATAAATCTGCAAAAAAACCCGATTAATCCCAATTTTTAAAAAATCTGCAGGCTGGACGATTTTTTCCCCAATTTTTTGAAAAAATCGTTGACCTTTTGGTCAATGATTTCTTCCCATTTAAAACTGCAAAATCGCCAAAAAACATGTTTAAAACCTGCAAAAAAACGCAAATAACATCACACTGATTTTCGTGCGAAAAAAAAATCATGAGACCATAGCTCGTTGCTTACAATTATTCTTTGATAGAATTTTTCCAAGCATCCATAGCTTGTTCCAAAGCACCTGTTTTAGGCTTTCAGCCATAGCAGCAAGGAAGTGAACTGTTTGATAAAATGCTTTGGTACATGTATGAAAAATGTGGTAGCATAGACAAAGGGCTTTATCATCGGGAGGTTCTGCCCTCTAGCACGTCATTTGCTACAATTGATTTTTTTGGAACTTTGTACTTAGTTTATAGGTTGACTTTGTACAAAGTCACAAACTATATTGTAATAGACATTTTGACAACCGTCACCATCTGATATTTATGCAGTTGTAGTATGTTTTGTGCAATGTAATCAGCGATATGAATATAACCAGCGAAAATCTATTTTCTATAATTCATGGATTGAGCTCTGTATTTTATTTGGCTATCAATGTCTGTATGCTATGGAAATGCCATTAAATTTTTTTAAAAAGTAGTTTCTAACTGTTTTCTTCAATTTTTTGCCTTTTTTTGTAAATCCGATTTTTTTCCCTATTTTTTCAAACAATCCTGAACTTTTGGTTAGCCGACTTTTCCCCAAACGATTAATGCTGCTATGGCATGACCTGCCTTGAGTGTTTATAATATTTCCAAACTGGATGGCTGAAGTTGTATGTTGATCAAGGATAATCGATAGCTAGAACAAGGGTTCTCTTCTCAAAATATCGATTGTTATCTGCAAGCAAATGGCTATTTGATAATTTCTCAATATTCAATCAAACCTGGAAATGACTTCTAACTTTCAACAAAATCTCTGTAAATCTCAAACATTAAGCACACTTGTGAATCCTGGATGAATCCCCCATTTGCGATAGAGTTTCAGTCCTAGGGCAGAATTTGACTAGTAGCTCAATCTCCATAGCCAGGGTTTTAAAAAATGAAATGTTGGAAATACTATTGTCATTGATGTCAAAGGAAGATTAATTTGAAGACATTTTATTGCTGCTGTCAAAGAAGGATCAATGTATAAGACATATGCTAAGGAGAGTTAAGCAAAAAGGGGAAATATTTACTATATTGGGCCGGCCCAATTCGCTTACTCTTTGGCACCCAATTTATGGCACCTATATTGATAAATTTTCCCTCATAAATTTGGGCCAACGGTACATAGTGTGGCGCCCCTCTTGGGATTTAAAAGTTTTAAAATAAATTTAATTATTCCCCAGCCGACCTCCTTGGGTGAAGTGGGTTGAATAGGTATAAATGCAAGTTGATTTGGGAGGTGTTGTGACCTTTTCACACATCGCCCCATTCAAAATGGGGACCCCCTAATTTTTGCTCCATTCTGGTCTTTTGGCTTTGGTTTTTCTCTCTCGCTGTCTGTCTCTTTTCTGCCGTCTGTCTTTCCAGGACGTTCCCACTTGTGAGCTTAATTGTGAAATTTGGCCAAGTCTGAGAATTAGGGTTTTGAACTTTCCAACCAATTTGTGGTCAAACGAGATGAATAAATTGAAATCTGAGACTAACGTTGCTGTCAGTATACTTCCAGTAGACTATTAGCTAAATTTCATCAGATTCTGAGTACTTACTATTTTTATTAAGTGTGCAATTTCAGGGCATTCCGTCAGCATTTGTAAAGTTCTAACAGTCACACTGCATTCAGAACATATCAAGCTGCTCATCTACAAAATTTGAGCTGAAGCAAACCACTTACTAGTTTTAGCAGTTTAGCTTCCAGAGCAAAATTTAGGGTCTATATGAAGAGTTTTTCTTTGCATGTCTGCATATTCCTGGTGGGTTTTTCAAGACCTTCGCAGTGGTCTAACATGCAAGCCGAGATCAGAACTTTTTCAGAAGCCGCCTTCCGAGGCAATTTTTAGGGTTTGCATGTCAAAGTTTTCAGCGCATGTCGAGTGATTCTTTATGGGTTTTCTGAAACCTACGCAGTGATGTGACATGCAAATCAAGATAATCACTCCTTCAGCAACTTGCTATTTTTAGCAGGTGCACTATGGCAGCCACTTCCCAGTACATCATAATCACTAACTGATCGCAATGCAACAAAAACGAGGGCAAACAGAGGACGTTTGATATGCATGCAAATCGAATTAGGGTTTCCAGCTTCGGGACCCAAAAGGAGGCATAAAAAGTCAGAATTTTAAAAAACCGGTGTATACCACCGCGATTAGCATCTCTCAAGCTATCTGCTGATAAAATTTGAGGGCAAACGGAGCACTTACTATTTATAGTAAGTCATTTCAGAAACTGGCTAAAAATAGAAAGTCAGCAACGGGCGCCAGTGTCAATAGGCAAGTCACGTGGTGAGGAGCACGTCATTTGAATTTCGAGTCAAACAGAGATGTGGAGGTATCAGAAACAGGAATTTACTATAAATAGCAAACTACCTTCAAAATATGCTATTTTTAGCAGGCCAACTCGGAATAGCAGTGTCAATAGGTTGATGAAGCCGCGAAGATCCAGTGTTCAAAATTTCAAAGCAATCTGAGCCTCTGAAGTATGAAAATTAAAGGACTTACTATTTATAGTAAGGCATGAAGAAGCTGACGAAGACAAAAAAAAAATAGCTAAGTCTGAGACTTCATCCACCTCCTATGGCAAAATGCGCCCTCATGCAAGGTCTCATGTTTGAAAATTTTCTAAGTACAAAACTCGTCCTCCTCCTGTGGCTAAATGCGCCCATGCAACAAGCAAGTCAAAGAGGTCAAAATGTTTCATCCTACACCACCATGAAAATGCGCCCACTTCAAGCTAATGACTTCAAAGATGAAAATTCTAAGTATAAATATCCTCCACCACCTTGGAAATGCGCCCATCCTTCATACATGTTGAAATGCACCCAAAGTCAAGAGGTCAAAGGAGTCAAAAGGCGTTTCATCCTCCTCCTAGGCTCAAATGCGCCCAAATGAGGCCATGTGAGGACAAAAGGAAGGAAGTCAAAAGGTCACTTGTTGGAGGTGTTGGAAGTTTCATCCTTCATGCATGTTCAAATGCGCCCAAATAAGGGCATGTGAAGACAAAAAGAAAGAAGCTCAAGAGCCACAAGTCAAAGCAAGGACGTTGAAAAGCTTTATTCCTCTCCTCTTGTCATATGCACCCATCCTTTACATCTTGCTAAATGTGCCCAAGGTTAGAAAGTCAAAATGTCAACAAACTTTCATCCTTCATCAAGTGCCAAATGCGCCCAAGTGAGGGCATGTGAAGACAAAATTAAGGAAGCTCAAGGGTCACTTGTTGGAGGCGTTGAAAGTTTTCATTCTCTTGAACATGAGAAATGCGTCCAAGGTGTTGAGGGTGAAATGAAGTATGCTAGGCGTGGTTAATATTCCCCTTCAAGTGTGGTATGTGCCTAAAGTGTAGGGTGATGAATAATATGTTAAGCGTTGGGGATATTAAGCCTATAAGGTGGTGAAAAATAAAACATGCTTGGCGTTGGAATTCAAATATGATGTGCTTTCAAGGAAAATTTTCCAAATGAATTGATAAAAAAATTTCCACCACTGGCAAACAAGTAAAGTTGAATAAAATTTCCTAAGGCAAAGTTTTCAAAAATGCAAAGTGATTCAAAATTTTTCTAAGGCACGAAATATTTTCTTCCTTAAGAAAATACGCCTAGACTCTAAAAGTGATGAATTTTCTTTTTTTCCTGAAGCAAGAATGAATTTGCCAGTGATGGAGTCAGAGGATGTTGGCATTGCAGGATTGATAAAAAATTTCAAGTCAGAGCAACAAAGCATTCACACAGATGAAGAACGGGATTAAATTTCATGAGAAATTATTTTTCTAAGGTTCAAAATTTAAAAATTAAATGAACCCGTTCGTTGTATACCCATGAGTTCGACGAGTTCTGGAGAAAATTTTCTTCTGGGTATTGAAGATTTTCGATGAGAAGTTGATTTCCAAGTCCTCTGCACTTTGCCAAGGCCTTCAGGATGAAGAATTTAATCGGTGCTCGAATTGTGAAATTTTCCTAAGGGAGAATTTAAAATTTTCTAAGGCAAATTAAATAAAACATGTTTCCAAGATGAAATTTTTCCAGACGATGAATTTAAAATGGATTGCCTAGATTGAATTCTTCACAAATGATTTTTCCAGAGTCAGAGGTGATTGAAATTTAAAAATTTGCATGACAGAGCTCCGGCTGGTGAATTAAATTGGTTAAAAGATGAATTTAAAATAAACATTTTTGAAGGTGAATTAAAATGCTCCAGTCAAAGTTGAACTTCTAGAAGATTAAGATTCCTGATGCCGGATGACAAGTGTCAAAAATGCCAGAGAGGGAAAATTCGAATTCTTGAAGAGAAGTAGTGGAGATTTAATGCATTGGCTAAAATTAGCTCCCTTCTAGAATTCGATTTTTGCTATAAAAATTGAGAAGTTTTCCATTTCTTTTCACAGTTGAAGGAATTCGAATCTGCTCTGAGTCTGAAGCTGAGTTGGGTGTGAAGATTGGAAATTGTTGTGGCTGCAACTGTTGAGGAAGTTCAAAATTTTGCTGAGGCTGAGGATTGCAATCCAAATTTGTTGCTGAGGCTGAAGTTCGAAACTTGTTGAAGAGGAATTTGCTGAAGCTGAATATTGCTAAAGAAGTGCGACTTGAACCTGAAATGAGTTGCTGAAGTCTGCCAGTACAAGTGAGAAATTCGATTTAGAGGGAAAGAAGATGAATTTTCTGAAAGTGCGAACTTGCCAATCTGATTTGAGAATTGAAGAAGAACGAACATAAAAGAGTTCAAATTGCTGATTGAAGTTAGGCGATTTTCTGAAAGTATTGAAGTTGCTACAGCCAGGCTAAGAAATTTGATAAGTTTCATTGAAGTTGCTGAAAATATCAAAGTTGCTGAGACTTTCTAAGTGATTGATAATTCGAAATCTGTTGAAGAAGAAGTTGAGGTTTGCAAATGAGAAATAATATTGCAACTTCTTGAAGTCGACTGGCAGCCCTGCAAAACATTTTATTTATTTTTCTAAGTTAATTTGCTAATGGATGTTTATTGTTTTGCAGATGGCTGAAGCAAGAACAACTGGCAAGGACAACAATGGTGCATCCAGGCAAGCTGTTATCAAGAAGCTGAGTAAGCCTTTCATACCGGAATCAAAGTTTACTTCGATGTTGGCCAAGCTTGCTGACACGAATCTGGGCTCTGTCAATTTGGAGACTTTCAAGAAAAGAATGTTGGGAATGGGCAGTCATCAACCTTTGAACACTTCACACAACATCATTCGAAGTGGATTGTATGCAGCTGCTGGTTTCCCACCATTTGTTTAGTGTTCAGAGCTGATGATGGAGTGCGCTAACTGCTATGAGAAGGATCACAGATCAATTATGTCACCGGATGGTCGAGTGCTCGCCAACCTTACTCCTGCTGCTATTGGTGAAGCCTTTGGAATTCCAGCACACAGGAATATGATTTACAAGTCCAGAGAACGAGCTGAGCGAATGTATGCTTCTGCATTCGAGAGATGTACAAAGACGATAAATACTCGCTGGATGAGCAACCCCAAGCCCTCTCGTACGAAGCTGCCAAGGAAAATTATATCAGACGACTTGAAGCAGGAGTACTGTGATCTTATCATGATGCTGAGTAGAGTTGGAGGCTGCCCTCAGGCTTTTATTTTTGAGCCATGGATGTTCTATTACATCAACCTCGTGCTGGAAGGAAAAGACTAAGTCAACTGGGCAGTGATGATAAGTGACAATTTGCACGAGCAACTCTTGAGTTTGAGAAGAACGAAAACATTCTATATGGGCTCCTACATTATTTACATGATGGCTCGTTGTTGTGACCTTTTCACACATCGCCCCATTCAAAATGGGGACCCCCTAAATATTTTCTCCATTCGGGTCTTTTGGCTTTGCCTTTTGGTCTGTCTCTCTTGGTCTGTTCCTTCCATTTGCTAGTGTACTTACCATTTGACCTGGATTTGAATTGTGACCAAGTCTGAAGGGTTTTTCAATGAATTAGGGTTTATAATTTTCAGGCTACTTTGAGGTCAAGTCGATTAGATAATCAACTTTTGAACTTAGCACTGCTGTTAGAACACTTCAGGTGGACTCCCTCTGAATTTTCACTGAATTCTGCCAACTTTCTATTTTTAGTAAGTGTCAATCTAGGGTTTGTTTTCTCCAGATTTTCACGTTCTGACAACTTCATTACATTCTAGGCACTTTGAACTCATTACTGGCAAAACTTGAGCAGAAACGGACGACTTGCTATTTTTGGCAATTCTGCCTTCGGAGGCAATTTCCAGGGTTTACATGTTGAATTTTTAGATGCATGTCTAGATATTTTTTCTAGGTTTTCCGAAACCTTTGTAGTGATATGACATGCAAAGCAGGACAACGACTTTCAGCGCTCTGCCTTCGAAGGCCAATATTAGGGTTTGCATGCGGATTTTCTCAGCGCACGTCGGCATATTCCTTCTGGGTTTTCCAAGAGCTTCGCAACGGTGTAACATGCAAGTGGAACTGATCACTTTTCTGAAACTTGCTACTTTTAGCCAGTGCTTGCATGTTGAAGATTTTTCTAGGTTTTTCTGGGTTTTCCAAGATTTTTCGGGCAGTGTGACATGCAAAATCATCTGATAGCCAGTTGGTCACTTTTCAGCTACTTTCTATTTTTAGCAGGTACGCTCCGACAGTTCCCCCACACTTCAGAATTGCAAATGCAGTAACATGCAGCAGAAACGAGGTCAAACGAAGCTCATTTGAAGAACATGCAAGAAAATTAGGGTTTCGAGCTTGAGGACTAAAAATGAGGAATCAGACGTCAAAATGTCCAAAACTGAAGTATCCACCATGATCAGCATCTTCCGAGGGGTCTGCTGGCAAAATTTGAAGGCTATCGGGGCACCTACTATTTTTAGTAAGGTGTTCTCGACACGGGCTATATATAGAAAGTCAATCTCAGGCGCCAGTGCAGAAAGGCAAGTTCACCAACAAGCACGCTGTTCAAATTTCAACTTGAACGGAGCTAAGGAAGTCTCAAAATCAAGCACTTACTATAAATAGTAAGTCACTTCAGAAGCAGCTATAAATAGTAGGTCAACATCAAGTCCCAGTATGAACAGGTCAAACATGTGATGAGGACCCTATGGCGCGAATTTTAGATCAAACGGGGTTGCAGAGAATTTGGAATTAGGCAATTGCTATTTTTAGCAGGCATAGGAAGAGAAATTAGGGTTTCCTAAAATCAAGGGCAGAACAGGACAGTCGTGCAAAAGCAGCATCCAGCCTCGGTCGTTACACTTCAAGCACTTAGTACGCAAAATTTGAAGACATTCTGAGCAATTACTATTTTTAGCGGGTTGCTAAAAATAGTAGGTGCAGACAGGCATTAGGCCCCGACAGAGCGATCACACCACAAAATTCAAAACAGGGTGAAAATCAAGCTTTCTGGAGTCAAAAGTTAAGTCAGAGCACGAAATTCGAGGAACTTTCTAAAAATAGAAACTTAGGGCAAATTAGGGTTAAAAGGAGAAAATCATCCTAAATTTGGCAAAAAGGCATGAAATCCATTAGGTTTGATAAAACTTGGAGTCCAACATCGAAATTCACCTTGAGAAGCTGAAGATAGATGGAAAATTGACTAAGTCTGGAAAATTGAAAGCTTGCCTAGGTAAATGCGCCCTTGAGCTTAGAGTGATAAAATTAAAAGCTTAGTCTATCATATGCGCCCATGGTATAAGTGAAAGCACACCCTCCAAAATGCGCCTAAGCTTGAAGAGTTCAAAATTTTTTCTAAGTTATAAAATGGGAAGCAAGGTACCTCAAATGCGCCCTCCATGGGTTAAGAATTGAAAAAGTTCTAAGTATTGAAAAGTGAAAGCTCCATGGTTCAAATGCGCCCCACTTTGAAGAGCCTCAAATTTTGTCTAAATGTTAAAACTCAAACCTTCATGGGTTAAATGCGCCCCTCTTTGAAGGGGGGAACTTAAAATATTCTAAGGCGTGAAACTAAAAGCTCACCCATTGATTTGCGCCCTTGAGGAGAAAGTGAGTGTGAAAATCCTCTAAGTGTAGAAATTGAAAGTTGCCCCTACCATTTGCGCCTAAGGTCAAAACTAGATGCTCCCCATGTGATTTGCGCCCACCAAGTTGAAGGAAGAACTTAAGATTTTTTTTCTAAGGCATGAAAACTGGAAGTTGGCATGGTGATATGCGCCTGACTTGAAGAGGATGGGTGAAAATTTTCTAAGTGTCAAAACTGAATGCTCAACATGTGATTTGTGCCTAGGAGGAAGGAAGGAAAGAAATTCTCTAAGTTGCAAAAATTGAAAGCTCTATGTGTCATTTGCGCCTGGAGATTAAAATTGGAAGGACTTATGATTTGCGCCCTACTTCAAGAGAAAAGAATGAGTTTTCCTAAGGCATGGGAATGAAAGTAGCCATGAGGATTTGCGCCTAAAGACTTGAAGCTGGTTTAAAACTGAAAGCCAACCCTGTGATCTGCGCCTTGAAAGTTGGGGGCCTCATTTGTGCCCAACTTTGAGAAGGATATGTTTAAAATGAAAGCTTCTCATGTTATTTGCGCCTTAAGAAAGAGGGAAAACACTTGGAAAACGTATAAGGCATGAAACTCAAAGTAGAAGGTGCCATTTGCGCCTTAATTCAAAGGGGAGCTAAAATTTCACTAAGGCATGAAACTAAAAGTTCAAGGTGTTATTTGCGCCTTAGCTTGATGGGTGAAGTAAAACGCCTAGGTTATTATATTCGGACTTGCCACCATCAATTGCGCCCAAAGCTTCAACCATCATATGCGCCTTAGAGAGTGGGGGAACTTTGAAAATTATTCTAAGTATATCAAACTCAGAGTTCAAGCTATCAAATGCGCCTTGACTTGTGAGGGGGTTGGAAAATCATTAGAGCATGGAAATTTAAAATACCACCTCTTAAATATGCCTAAACCAAGAAAGAGGATGTGTTGGAATTATTTTGTCTAGGTGGTAAAACTAGAAGCTTAGACCCCTATTTGCGCCTTAGCTTGGAGTGCATGGAAAATTAATTAAGGTGTGGAAATTAAAAGCTGGGCCTCTCATTTGTGCTTTAGAAGGAAAAGGACTTAGAGGATTTTCTAAGTTTGGGGACATCGAAATTGAAAGTCTACCATGGCAAATGCGCCTTAGAGATGAAGTTAGAGTTTGGAAGTTCAACTAAAATGAAACCTCCACATACTATTTGCGCCTTACAGGGGAAAAGAGCTGGAAAATTAATTAAGGCGTGGAAATTTGAAAATGCCTTCCATTAAATGCGCCTTGACTCATAAGCTTCAAATTTAAAAAAAAGAAAAAAGTTGGAGATCACAAATGCGCTTAAGAAAAAAAAAGTTGGAAATAAAAGCCTAACATAATATATTTGAAGTCACATGGTGATTTTCTATGAAATTCGAGGGCAAGATTGGAGATGAAAAAATTAAAAGGCATTGGAAGTGATAAAAATTTTTCTAGGCAATTAATTGCGAAATTTGCCTAAGTCAGAGAAATTAAATTAAAATTTAATTATTTTCCTAAGTTAAAATTAAAAGTTCCCCTTTAATTTGGACCCATGAAATTTTAAAAACTCGGACGATTTTAATCGTGGGGAATTCATTTCGGAGTTAATATGGACGGAAAATAAATTGTGCCTAGCCATTTTAAAGTGCTGACATCGATTTTTCGCGAACGCTGGTGAAATAAGTTAAATGGCATTTAAATTAAATTTTAATATTTTAAATGTGCCATTTTAAAACAGTGAGATTATTTTAAACCAATGTAAAATGATTTTTCTCGAAATTACTTCAATTAGCTGGAAGTAACTGGCAGTCGGGAGGGAAAGTTCAAATTTAAAATGAGGAAAGAATCTCCCTAAATAGTAAATTGCTATGACGACTGTAAGACGGCTGGAATATTCTCTTTCAAATTTGGAAAATTGCTAAGTCATTAATGGCATTTGCTAAAATAAGCACCAGCTTTTGGTTATAAAAACTTCGAGGATTTTCATTTTCATTTCACAAGATTCGAAGCTGAGATTTGTACTGGAGAGTTGAACGAGATTGTTGAGAATTATTCTGAGGTTTTCGTTGTGAGGCTGATTTAATTTCTTTGAGAGCTGAAAGTTGAGAGTTGCTGAGGAAGTTGATTTATTTCTCTGAAGTCGAAATTGCTTGGAGTTGCTGGAGATTGATTTTCTGAGTTGCTGAAACTCAAGGTTGCTGAGATTTAAAAATCTTCCGAAGTTGCTAGGTGTTGAGTTCCATTTTTCAAGAAGTTTGAATTTCTCAAGATTTGAAGTTGCTGAAGGAAAGTATTTAAAGTTGCTGAGATTCAATATTTTCAAAGTTGCTGAAAGTTGAAGTGTTTTCGAAGTTGAAATTTGTTGAAGGCTGAAATCGTTTAATTATTTCACTGAATGCTGGAAGTCGAAATTGCTTGAGCTTGAAGATTTAAATTTTCTGAAGTTGCTAAATGTTTAGAATCAAATCAGAAGAAGAGACTATTAAAACCTTCGAAGTTGCTGATTTATAACCTTCGAAGTTGCTGATTTAAAACTTTCGAAGTGCTGATTTCAAATTGTTGGAACGTGCTGATTTAAAACTTTCGAAATTGTTGATTTAAAATTGTTGAAAGTGGCCGAAACTTGAAGCATTTTCCGAAGTTGGGATTGGTGGGGCTGGAGTTAATTTCTTTTGGCTGCAAGATTGTTGAAGTTCGGAATTTTATGTTTCGGAGTTTAGAGTTATTGAGGTTTGAAGTCGAAGTTTACTGCTGAAGCTATTAATTTATATTTATTTTTGCAGCCAACTCCATTCGCCAGCCATTTCTCGTAGTTTTTATTTTAAAGTTTGAAGTGTAATGTTTACTTCTCGTTTTGCAGATGGATGAAGGACGAAAAGCTAATGTGGATGGGACAAGCAAAGTTGGAGCTAAGGCTGGAAACAACGAAGCTGTCAAAGAAAACGCCTCCAGGCAAGCGATCATCAAAAGCTTGAAGAAGTCGTTCATTCCGGAATCTATGATCGTGTCAAAGTTCGGGAATGTGACTGATACCAACCTTGGGTCTTTCAACCTTGAGGCCTTCATGCGAAGGATATATGGGCAAGGTGGCAATCCTACGACGAAAGTGTCACACAATATTCTGAGGAGCGGATTATATGCAGCAGCCGGGTTCCAACCAGCAGTTCGGTGTCCTGAGCTGATTATGGAGTGCGCAAACTTCTACAATTCAGACCATCAGACAATTGTTTCTTCGGATGGCATGTTGTTAGCCAACCTCGCACCTGATGCAATTGGCGAGGCATTCGGGATTCTGCCCACAGATAAAATGCTGTATAAATCCAAGGCAAAAGTTGATAAGATGTATGCCACATCTTTCGAGAAGTGCATGAAGAGAATCAATACCACTTGGATGAGAAAGCCAAAGCCTCCTGCCGCTAGGTTGCCAAAGCAAATAATTTCAGAGGAGCTAAAGCAAGAATACTGTGATATAATCATGTTGCTCAGTCGGGTTAACGACAGCCCACAGTCATATGTGTTCAAACCATGGATGTTCTTTTACATCAGCGTGGTGCTCGAAGGGAAGGTGGAAGTGAATTGGGCTCAGATGATCAGCGGCAACATTGATGAACAGTTTCAGAATATAAGGAGAACGAAAACGTTCTACATGAGTTCGTATGTCATCTACATGCTTGCCGGGATGACAAAATACAGGGGGTTGGCATACCAAGAGCCGATTGGGTGCGGTTTTAATCAGTTCAAGATTCATGAATCTTGTAGGCAGCTGCATCTCACAAGCACCGCTGACTTCAAGAGGGTGAATGACGCCTTCACCATGTACATCACGAGGACCCTTCAACAAAGACTGCAACAGAGGATATCTGAAGAGGCGCAAATGTTGATAGAAGAGTATGGGTTTTGGTTCGTCCAATTCCCAAAGTTCACCTATTTGAGGCTGCTGGGGTATAGTTCATACGCTTACCGATTACCGAGGTACCCGACGAACAGGATGATAATGCTTGAGCTGTCTAGGCAACTAGTAGCCTACGACAAAATCATAAGAAGGAAGAAGAAGGGAGGTTTACACTTTCCCATTGTTTTGGGAAACTCACTTGAGGAGTGCCATTCCTTGCAGGCAGCCAGGGAGGCGGAAGACGAGTTGCGGTTTTATCATTTAACTCTCCATACCAGCCGGCAGGATTTTGATCCACGAGGAAAGATTGGAACAGTGCAAGGAGAGGAGTACAGGCATAGGGCTCACCTGGAAGATTTTTCGGCAAACGCTGGAGACGAAGCTGAAATTAGAAAAAGAATGTTCTCCAGGTTGCCTCTCAAATTAATCAGAGAATGTGAAGTGGTCCCAGTGCTGGATCAAGTCGAAGAAGATACCAGGCTTGTTCACCTAGATTATGAATCGATAAAGAACACTCCGATCCCACCACCAGATTGGGCTGAACCGGAGATTACGGACTTAGACACCTTTTCTATTCCCGTCTTGACTTTTACAAGGACTTGGGTAGAGGAGCGCGTTCACAGATTGAGGAGAAGGTCAGTTGCCCTCACATATGACCTCATGGGTGATAGAAGGCCACCAGTGTTGGCAAAGAGGAAGAAACAAACTGCCCAGGCTGTGGAGCCACCACAGCCGGAGGAACCTATTCAGCCGGAACCTCAAGGATCGGAGGATACATCATCTACTCAGTTGGTGACCCATTCCTCCAGCGTGCGCGAAGTCTCACTGTTTGCAGATCAAAGGGTTCGAAGGAATGAAGTACCAGAGGTTGGAGAAGTTAACCAGCCAATGCCGAGAGAAATGGACAGTCAGAGTGCTAATGTTCCTGAAGATGCCAATCAGCCAGATGAAGGGGAAGAGACAGAAACAGATACCCACTTTGATTATGCACTCGAGATAGAGGAAGACGTCATAGAGTCAAGGGTTGGAGCTCATGAGGAGAGTGATCAACACATTGAAATAATTGAGCCTCAACAGAATATTGCTCGAGAGGAGGTTCATGAAGTGGAGGCAACTAAAGAGCAACCCCTTATTGTTTACGACGTTCAGCGTAATTGGCTCTCACATGCAAAAAGGAGGGATCAGGACGATGATGCTGATCTGGCAATTGAGATGGAGGAGCTTCTAAATAGAACAAGTCACCAAAAAGGAAGAGGGCAAGAAAGTATTCGAAAATGGAGACTAATCAGGCTGGTTCACGCACCCTCCATATTGCCGTTCCAAGGGAGGATCATGATTTGAGTGACGCAATGCCAGAGAATTACACCGTCACCACAATTGATTTGGGACGTCCTTCTGGAGTGCAAGTGGTTGAGGAAGCTGAAAGCTCATTCCAAGTGTTGAGGGACAGGCTAGTGAAAAAGGAGGGAAAGTATAAGAGATTGAAGAAAGAGCACAAGGCATTGGTTGAATATGTGCAACATCTAGCACGTCCGGATGCTTAGGAGAACCCAGCAGTAGAGCTTCCACCGGAATTGCCACGAGAACCAATCAATGGGCTTGAAGAAGTGAAGAGGGCTGTCCGAGATGGAGATAAATGGATAAGCAGTGTTCGCAGTGAGGCGGAGAAATTCATGGCCGACCTTGTCTCCTCTTTTCGGAGTGCATCTAGTATCCTTTCACGCTTAGATGGTGTTGAGCAAGCTTGGGATGACACCCATATTTTCCAGGACAAGACTATTCCTCGCCTTGCTGTTCTGATGCGTGTGCCTACACAGACTTTGATAAATGAAGGAGTGATCCAAGCTGGAGACAGGTATGATTTCCTTGGATGGCATTCGGCTGCATTCACTGGGAAGGGCTTCTTTGACATGGCAGCTACAGAATCTTCCAAAATCAAGAAGGCAATGAGAAATATTCATGAGGGCATCCTCAACAAATTGGATGCATTGTTCGCCAGGAGGTTAACTCATGAGGAGGTAGAGGTGGAAGGATTGAAGGCAAGGTTGAAACCTTTCTTCTCTGAGATGAGGACGTTTTCCCAGCTTGACTTTGAAAACATCTCTACGTTTTCAACAATTATTCAAAGCACATAGGACTCTATTGAGACTTGGAGAAAGTCTTGTGATCGATGGGAACAAATGGTGGGTATCGTTGAATATCAGCTCAATCTTACTCCATCGATTTCTGAGGAGGAAGTTGATTCAATGCTAGCCCGATTCATAGCTTACGCGGTTAGAGAAAGGAGCAATGGGAACGCGGTTATGGACGAGAATCTTCTAGAAGGATAGTGGGCATTAATTGCCCATGGTGGTCAAGGAGAAATCTGCTATTTTTGGGATCATTAATGACGCCACTCCTCCACCTTCTAGCGGCTTTTAGGGTTATTCTTGTCTAGGGCTGAGGTGGCTCGATCTAAGCCCTCCATTGTAATTTGATCTGGACCATCCGTTGAGATTGGCCAGCTATATAAAGGGGAGTCCCCTCATTTGTACACTAGTAGTTAGCAATCAGTTGATATCGGAGCAGAATAGAGAGTACACATTTTTTGAGTTAGAATAGTTTTCATTGCATTGTTTGAAGGAGAAGGGGAATTCTCCCTTTGAGAATTTTTGTAAGAGATTGTCACGAAAGCTAATCATAATAAAAGCATTTCATTGATGGTGAATTCAACTTTTGTTGTGAGTAGTTTGTGAGGTTTCTTCTTCCTTTGACTTCAAGTAGGATTTAATTTTCATGCAAATAGTTAGTTATGGGTGTTTATGTTTGATGTAAATGAGCTTCTTGAGTCCATACCACTAACAATCTTATTGATGGTAAGTTTGTCCTGCATGGTCAACTGGAAAACTTTTATACTTAACTTCGATCAAGATTCATGTGTAGCTATGCATCGTTGTGATGGTACTTGCATCATTGAATCGTGATTTGAACATCCTTTTTTCTCCTTTGAAGATTGCACTAACCCTGTCGAAGCTGTCCAACAGGAGGCTAGACATCGTTTGGTTGAAGTTCATCGAAATTGAGCCTAACACTCTTTGCATTTAGGTTAGAATTTAGATCCTCGAAATCTCTACAACCATTCAATTCCGCACACTTTTGGTTAGTTTTAGGAAACTCGCACTTCAAAGCTAAATCATTCATACGAAAAGTCCCTTCAAAGCATAAATCTATTGTTTACTGCCAGTATTCTGAACAATTGTGTAAGTCCCCTCGTAAGAACACAACAATTCACATCAACCAACTGAGGGTGTTCCAAGTATTTCGGAACCTTGGAGTTGAACGTGTGATCTATCTCGCAATCTTAGCACACAGAATACTTTGATCAAGAGAGAATGGAGTAGCCCTCGGATAACTTCGTTTTGCTGATTGGTGCGGTCACGAAAATCACATCAACAAGTCCATTGTTGATATCAGTGAGTGCAAGTTGCATAACGGGATAATCATAGAGTATTTTATCAAATGGAGAGACTTGCCAGTAGAGGATGCGACGTGCGAAGGAGAGCGAATACTTCAACATCCTAATTTGTGATTGCTTGAGAACAAGCAATGTCAGGAAGGGAGAACTGTAATATCCCCATTCTCAGAGTGACAGAGTGGAGATGTGTACTAGCTCATTCACCATTCTCGTGAGCTAGTCGTCATGGTTAGGGAATGATATTTTTGGCCAAGAGAGATAATTTGATGATTTTGCAAAATGGAGAAAATGGTAATATTTTTAATATAAAATAAAATAAAATATTTATTATATTTTATTATTATTTAATTCCCACTTTATGATGCCAAAACAATTTTATAAAATAAAGAGGAGCCTAGGAGGAGGCCGTCCACTGTGGGAGTTATAAGAGAAAAATAAAATATTATTTTATTACCCTCTCAGTGGCCGCCTAGACCCTTGGGCATAATAATAAAAAATTAAAAATAAAATAATAAAAATTATTATCTTATTTGGGTCGGCCTTGTCTTAGGCAGCTAGGGAAAAAGCTTAAAAGGAGGTTTTGTGCTTCATTTTGGCATCATGTTTCGACTTGGCTTTTGCATATTGAGTTTATCTCTTGGCTGAAGACAAATTTCAATCTATTCAAGGTGATGATCCCTTGATAACTAGGGTTTGGTGATGGCCCCATTCCCATCTTGAGAGGTGGATGCAATTAGTATTCATCATAAAGCTTATTGGAGATATTTTTTGCATACTTCCAGCTAGCGTTTTGTGGTGGATTTTCAGATTTGGGCCCCTACAGATTTTTCTTGGTCAAGCCACCTTGGGCAACCCATTCTAGGGTCTATTTGGAGCATTTAAAAATTAGTTTCATGATTTTTGGCAAATTTTCTGAGGAGAAGGGTGACTAGGGTTTGAGAAATACTGACAGAAATTTACATCTTCAGTTTTGATCAGCTATCATCCATCATTGGCATTCATTTTGGTGTTGCCAGGCATATCTATTGGAGGGTTTACTTGGCCTAGGGTTTCATATTGCATTTCGGCCTTGGATGCCTACTTGAAGGAGCCATTTGGAGACATCATTGGAGGACAAATTCATATCAGTCACAGCTGAAGGTGTCTGCAGCATCTTGGCAGTCATCTTGGACCAGGTTATTCATCATTTTCCATCAGCCTTCAAGTTCTCAAGTCACGGGTATGTTTGTAAAACATTGTGGTCAACCTTAGACTTTAATTTTGTAATGTTCTAAGCATTGTAGGGTTTGATATTATATGACAGTCCTAGTCCATTGTAATCAGTTATGTATGACAGTCATAATCAGCATCGTAATGTTAATTAAGTCTTGCTATATTGCATTAGTTTTCAGTTCTATTTCCTATATGTATTGTTTCTTTATTTTATGAGCATCATTTGGCATCAAAATCAATCACAATACAAACTGCAAACAATTTAAAACAAGTCAGCTAATTCAATAGATCAGCTTGCATTCAACATGTTTGACAAAATGTCACACAAGGAAGTTTGAAAATTTTGGGTCAGATTTGAGTGGGGATATTTCACCTACCTAGGTTTCCATGGGTCTGTATTGGTGATTTTAACATGATAGAGAATGGGCACAATAAAAAGGGAGGTAAAAAAACTTTATGGAAAGTGAAGGAGCTTTTTTTTTGAGGCCAAGATAAAAAAGTCACAAATTTGGTTGACTCTTTGGAAAAAGGTAGAAAGTCCACTAATTCTATCTGGTTTACTTGGTGCAATAATCAGATCTTGAACAGAAGGATTTATTGCAAGCTTGATAGATTCTATGGTAATAAAATATTCATCTCCTTCCTAGGTAACTCAGATGGTGCTCCGGTTTCTATATTTATTGCCTCCATGTCTGATCACTCTCCAATTGAGGCCTCAGTTTCTTTTGGTTCAGCTCCCTCTTTGCAGCCTACACATAGACCCTCTAGTTTCAAATTGAATGCCTCTCTGCTGCATGACTGGCACTGCCTTGATGGAATTAGGTCTGTCTCTGTGTTGACTAAAGCCCTCAATAAAGGCCTTGACCCCTTTTAGAGATGAGATTGCTTAGTGCCTGCTTGGAGGAATATTTTTCGCATTGTTGGAAAAAAGAAGACTCTGGATAGAAACAAGCTTGACAATCTGCTCCATGAGAAACTTCTCCTCCTGGAGTGCCAGTTGCAAGACTCCACTCCTAATTATGTAGCGGAAGCCAAGTTAATCAAGACAAAATCTCTTTTGAGGAAGCTACAAAACTATAAATTCCAAGGACAGAAAATAAGAGCCAAGATGAACTAGCTTATGGAAGGAGATAGAGGTACCAAGTATTTCTTTAATATGATCAAATACAAGCAATCTAAATATCTAATTGGCCCAATTGAGAACAACGGTGTGGCCTTAGAGGAACCAAATTTAATGAACGATGCCTTCTCCATTCAAAATATTTTTCTTCAGAAGATGATGATAAAGCGAACAAAGCTAGAAAATTTTGTGACAAACTCATTCCTAAAAAGGTTTGTTGTGAATCTGCCAATGCCCTAAGCAGAGATATCTCTATTGAAGAGATTAAAAATACTATCAAATCTTTGGCTAATGGGAAATCAAATGGGATTGATGGGCTAACTACAAAAGTCTATAAGAGCTGTAGAGTTGCTGAAGTGTATAACTGTGCATTTGAAAACAATTCAATGGGTTCTAACATGAATAGGGGTGTCATCAAGTTGATCCCCAAAGAGGGTGACAAAACACTTGTAAAGAACTGGAGACCAATAACATTATTAAATGTCTCATACAACATTCTAGCTAAAATAGTGTTCCATAGGGATGTGTCCCACTCGAAAAATCTTGCCGCACCCAAGACGAGGATGTCTAGGAAATGTCCCTCTGCCATCTCTACGTTTCCCCGCCACCTCCTAAACATTTCTATTTCAAGGGGATGTTTCCTCGACGTTTCTGGCCAAAAGGGGACTCTGGGACGTCCCTGAGAATCCCAAGAGACTCCTCAGCGTTTCCCACAAAAAATGAAAAAAATAATGATTTAAAGAAAAAAAACCTTCTAGTTTTCGTTCCAATGTCTATAAAAAATAATGATTTAAAAAAAAAAACTTCTAGTTCTCGTTCCAATGTCTATATTTTCATTTTCAATGTTCACTAGTTCAATGAAATAATTGCAATGTGTTTAAAGTCTATAGGAGGTAAAATGGTGTACGCCATGAAGGTTTGTATAGTTTTGAAGGTCTTAATTTGGGCTTGGTGGCAAGGGCTCCATCCATCGACCTGTTGTGACCTTTTCACACATCGCCCCATTCAGATGGGGACCCCCTAATTTTTGCTCCGTTCCGGTCTTTTGGCTTGGGTTTCTCTCTCTCTCTCTCTCTCTCTCTCTCTCTCTCTCTGTCTCTTTTCTGGTGTCCGTCTTTCGGGGGGGTTGTGTCCGTCATTGGGCTTAAACATGAAATTTGGCCAGGTCTGGAATTAGGGTTTTGTGTCTTTTGGTCAGTTCAGGGTTGAGTAAATTGAATAAATTGAAAACCAAGCTTAACATTGTTGTCAGTGTGCTTCCAGCAGCTCTCAGCCAAGTTTCATCAAATTCCAAGGTACTTACTATTTTTAGTAAGTCTGCAATTCAGAGCAATTTGTCAACTATTTTGAGATTCCGATCATCACACGGCATTCAGGGTATATCAGACTGCTTGCATGCCAAATTTGAGCGAAAACAGACAACTTACTATTTTTAGCAGTCCGGCTTCCAGGGCAGATTTCAGGGTCCAGATGCAGAGTTTTTCTTTGCATGTCTGGATATTCCTTCTGGTTTTTCGAGACCTTCACGATGACGTAACATGCAAGTCGAGTGACCACTTTCGAGGATTCACCTTCGAGGCTATTTTTAGGGTTTGCATGTCAGCTTTCTTTGCATGTCGGGTGATTCCTGGTGGGTTTTTCGAGAGCTTCACGATGGTGTGACATGCAAACGAGGATTCTCACTCAGTAAGGAACTTGCTATTTTTAGCAGGTATGTCCCGGCAGCCGCCACCCAGCAGTTCAGATTCACGAGCTGATCACAGTGTCGCAGAAACGAAGGCAAACGGAGATCTTTTGATACGCATGCAATGCAAATTGGGGTTTCCAGCTTCGGAGCCTAAAAATAGGCATCAAAAGTCAAAATCTTCGAAATCCGGTGTAAACCACCTCGATCAGCGTTCTTCAAGCTATCTGCTGGTGAAATTTCGGGTCAAACAGAGCACTTAGTTTAGTCAATAAAACAATTTGGAAACATGTAAAAATAGTAAATCAGTGCATGTCAACTAGCAGGTCACGTGGTGAGGATCGCCTCATTCAAATTTCATTCAAATCGGAGCTGTGGAGGTACCAGAAGCGAGAGGTTACTATAAATAGCAAAACACTTCCCAAAATGTGCTATTTTTAGTAAGTCAGCTAAAGTGGCAGTGTAGACAGGACAACGAAGCTATGAGGATGCTACGTTCAAAATTTCAAGTCATTCTGAGCTTCAGAAGTGCAAAATTGAGAGGACTTACTATAAATAGCATGCACGTAAGCTGGCGAAAGATGATGAAAATTTGTCTAAGTCTGGAACTCTGTCCTGCAGCCATGGCAAAATGCGCCCAGTTGATGAGGAGGCATAAAAAAATTTCTAAGTATAAAAAATTCACCTCCTAGGCCAAAATGCGCCCAAGGGAAAGAAAGTCAAATTAAAGTCAAATGTTTCCATCCTCCACTATAGGCAAAATGCGCCCTCAAAGAAAAGCTGGTGAGAGTTCAAAAAATTTTCTAAGTTTGGAATGTTTTCATCCGCCTTACCCCTCTAAATGTGCCTGACTTGCAAGTTTATCCTGCTCAAGGGGTGAAATGCGCCCAAAAGCAAATTGGTCAAAGCAGTCAACAAGTTATATCCTCCACCCCTTGTGAAATGCGCCCACCCCTCAAGCAAGAAGCATAAAAAAAATCTAAGGCAAACTCGTCCTCCTCCTAGGTGGAAATGCGCCAAGTCTTGAGAAAGTCAAACAGGTCAAAGATTTACATCCTCTTGCATGGGTAAAATGCGCCCAAAATGAGCCATGTAGAGACGAAAACTGAGAAGGTGAAGAGCCACTTGTTGGGTGGCGGTTGAAAGTTCATCCACCTCCATAGGAAGAATGCGCCAAGTTTTATCCTTCACAAGGCATCAAATGCGCCCAAAAGAGGGCATGTGAAGACAAACGTGGAGAAGCTCAAGAGTCACAAGGTCAAGGCGTTGAAGAGATTCCTTCTACACAAGCAAAATGCGCCCATCCTTTGCCTACATGGAAATGCGCCTAGTTTGAGGTGTAATAAGTGAATAGAGGGTAGTGAATAGGGTGAAATGTGATTAAAGCGTAGTAAAAGGATAGTAAATACTCCAAAGGCGTGGTGAGAGCTTGGTAGATACTAGGCGTTATGCCTTTTCAAGTGTTAGATGCGCCAAAAGTGTGAATGCTAAAAGGTGTTGAGGATATTTTCTAAGGTGTGATTTTCCTCTTCAAGTCTAGAGTGTGTGGTGGCGAAGATAAATGATAAGGCGTGATTTTCTTCAAAAGTGCTAAGCAAAATGGATCGAGTTGGATACAAAATTTTTATGGCAAAATTTTCCAAAGAGATGATTTCAAAAATTTCTAAGGCACAAAATATTTTCTCCCTTAGAAAAATGCCTAAGTCTGGAGAAGTGGTAGAATTTTCCTGAAGCATGAGCAGAGTTGCCGGAGGTGAAGTCAGTGATTGCCAGCTACACAGAATTGATACAAATTTTCCAAGTCAGAGCAAAATTCTCAGAGGGGATCGAAGAACGAGAATAAATTTGATGAAAGAATATTTTCTAAGGTTCAAAATTCAAGAAAATTAAATGAACCCGTTCGTTGGGACCCATGGGTTCGATGCGTTCTGGAGAAAATTTTCTTCTGGGTATCGAAGATTATCGATGAGGAATGAATTTTAAGGTCTTCCACGGCTTGTCGAGGATTCTGGGATGAGGATTTTCGGATGGGCACCAGGTTGATGAATTTTCCTAAGGGAAAATTTGAAAATTTTCTAAGGCAAAAATGAAGAAAATGTGTTTTCAAGGTGAAATTCTCCGGACGATGAATTTGAAAGGAACTGCCTAGGTGATTTTGCTCGAATTCTTCGCGAGGATAGTTTTCTGGAGTCGGAGATGAATAAAATCAAAGTTGTCTGAGCTCCAGCAGGTGAAATGAGTTTCTCAAAGATGATACGCCCTTGAAGAAGATGGATTGAAAATTTGGCTAAGGCGTGAAGAATCATGAAGAAGGCATGAACTTGAACACAAAGTTGGCGATGAACGCTCGGAGATCAAAGCATGAAAATCAGGTAAGTGAGTTAAGTTTATATCATGAAGTACTCTAATACTCTTCTCCTTGCTTGTTTTGCAGGAGGAACGTCGAGATCAAGCGATGGTGACTTGAAGTGGAAGCACGATGAAGATGAGTTTCAATCTCGAAGGAGGAAAATTTGCAAGAAAATGGCTAAGTGTTGAAGAAACATTTTCAAGGCTCAAGATGAAAAGAAGAATGAAGACCCTCAAGTGGAAGAAGCCAAAGGACAACGCCAAGAAAGAAGATCGAGAACAGTGTGAACGCGTCTACAAATGGAATCTTCTAGAAGGATGATGGTGGACATTATGGCGCATTTATTACCCCACTCTCCTCTGTGGCGGTTTTTAGGGCAATATTATTTAGGGCTGAGGTGGCACGATTTTAGCCACTCTATTGATTGTAACCCTAGCCGTCTTTTGGGACTTGGCTAGCTATATAAAGGGGGAGTCCCCCTCATTTGTAAATCATCAGATTAGAATTAGAAGATTAGAAAGTTAGAATCAGAGTAGACATTGAGAGAGCTTAGAGTAGAGCATTTTGCATAATTTGGAGAAGAGAGAAAGTTTTCCCTTTGAAAACTTTTGAAGAAATTGTTGTGTAACACATTTTATGATAATAGATCTTTTCATTGATGATGGAATTCGTCTTGTCATGAAATGCTAGCAAGGTTTCTTCTTCCTTTCGTATCCAAGTAGATTAAATTCATGCAAGTAGCTTACTTCGGTGTGTGGTGTTTTATTGAGATAGCTTTGCTTTATTCCATACCACTAACGGCTTGTTGATGATAAGTCTGCCTTGCGTGGTCAACTGGACATTACATTAAGTCTAACTTCGGTTATGGTTTATATGCTTATATGCGTCGTCGTGATGGTGTATGCATGTTAAACTATAACTTGAATATCTTTTGCTATCCCCTTTGAAGATTGCACCGATTTTACTGAGGCTGTCCGACGGAGGCTAGGTGAAACCCGGTTGAAGTCTATCGAAACGAAGCCCCACATATCCTGCATTTAGAGTAGCATATAAATTCCTTAGGCCTTATACCCCTTTACTTTCCGCACATTTCCGATTAGTTTTAGGAGAACAAGCTATATTGCCAAATCATACGCGTAAAATCATTCGAATCACACGAAAGCCCTTAATCTACCGTTTGTTGTTAGCCGCCGAACAATTGTGTAAGTCCCCTTGACATACCAGCAATATCACATCGAGCCAAACTGAGCCTATTCGCACTTAAGGAACCTTGGAGTTGAAAGCATGATCTTACTCGCAATCTTAGCATGCTGAATACTTTGTTCAAGAGAGGATAGAGCGTCCGTTGGGAGACTTTATTCTGTGTTGGTGCGGTCTCAAAAACCACGTCAACACGACCCCGCCCTGTATCACGACAGGGAGAACACCAACGACACCATCCCTTGACCCCGCAAGGGAGACTGCCCTTTGACCTCGCTGCGAGCATTGTCCCCAGACCCCCACAAGGGGCATTGCCCCTCAACCCCACTAGAGGCACTGTGTAATATTCCCCCTTAATTTTTTTTTAATTTTATCACAATAAAACCAGCACAAGACCACTGATTAGCGTTAGCACCAAATATAACCAAGCTGTAAAATAACCCTCACCAAGAATGTTCACCAAGATCCCAATGTGGGTAAGGTGATAGCATATGGTGCTAGGAATCGTTAGCAATTGGAAAGAAAATACAAAGCTACTATAGGTGGTTGGCCGACCATGAATTAAAGTAAATACAAGTAGGTAGATAACCAACAATAAATTCCACACTACCACTTATTCAACAGGGGGAATATTTTTCCACTCTGCCACTTACTCAGTGGGAGGAAATTAACAAGAATGAAAGTAAATTATTTAACTCAACCACTTCTTAGTGGGAGTAATTACAAACTTATAAAATGCAGCAAATAAGAATGACTGTTAGTACTACTAACCAGCCTTACAATGACATGAATCACAGCTGCAAAACACATTAGAATGAAGGCCAATCATAAAAAATGAATTAAGGATACTATCCTTAATTTTTACAATATATACAATCTGATTTTAGCCTCATATAAACAGAAAACCAAAATTAGTCCAAGTCTGATTAGAAACAGTAAAATACAAAAATTAGACAAGCAAGATAGAATATCACCAGAATGGACGTAGTTTCTTCAATACAACTCTGGAAATCTTCAAACAATAGTCAAATGAAGCCTCTATAAATGGCGTCCTGTTGTGACCTTTTTCACACATCGCCCCATTCAAGTGGGGACCCCTAATTTTTGCTCCATTCTGGTCTTTTTGGCTTTGGTTTTTGTGTCTCTCTCTCTCCGTCTGTCTCTTTTCTATGGTCTACTTTCCGGGGACGTTCCCGTCTTTGAACTTAAACGAGTGAAATTTGGCCAAGTCTGAAATTAGGGTTTGAGTCTTTCCAGCCAATTTGAAGTCAAACGAGGTGAATAACTTGAAATTTGAGCTTAACGTTCTTGTCAGTATGCTTCCAGCAGGCTTCCGGCAAGTTTTCATCAGATTCTGAGGTACTTACTATTTTTAGTAAGTGTGAAATTACAGGCAGATCGTCAGCATTTTTGGGATTCCGACAGTCCACCACGGCATTGAGCGTATCGGTGCTTGCATGCCAAATTTGAGTGAAAGCGGACGACTTACTATTTTTAGCAGTCCTACTTCCGGGCCGAATTTCAGGGTGCAGATGCAGAGTTCTTCTTTGCATGTCTGCATATTCCTTCTGGGTTTTCGAGACCTTCGCGATGATATAACATGCAAGCGAGGCGACCACTTTCGAGTTTAGCTTTCGAGGCTATTTTTAGGGTTTGCATGTCAGGGTTTCTTTTGCATGTCGAATGATTCCTGATGGGTTTTTCGAGACCTCGCGGTGGTGTGACATGCAAACGAGAGATGATCACTCAGTAAGGAACTTGCTATTTTTAGTAGGTGTGTCCCGGCAGCCGCCTCCCAGTGGATTCAGGAATCACGTCGCGATTAAACGAAGCAAACAGAGTTCATTTGGGATGCATGCAAAAGCGAATTAGGGTTTCCAACTTCGGAGCCTAAAAATAGGCATCAAAAGTCAAAATCTTGAAAGCCGGTGTAAACCACCGCGATCAGCGTCCTTCAGGCTTCTGAGTGAAATTTCAAGTCAGCGAAGCACTTACTATTTATAGTAAGTCAGATTGAAACATGCTAAAATAGTAAATCAGTTGCATGCGTCGGTGTTAGCGGTCGAGTCACGTGGTGAGGCGCTCATTAAAATTTCAAGTTGATCAGAACAATGGAGCTATCGAAACATGGCTTACTATTTATAGTAAGCCACCTTGAAACGGGCTATAAATAGCGGTCAGCTAAAAATGGCGGTGCCCGGAGATAATAAGGTTATGAGGATCGCGATGTGCAAAATTTCAAGTCATTCCGGGCTTCAGAGACGCAAAATCAAGAGATTTACTATAAATAGCAGGGCACGTAAACTGGCGAAGATAATAAAAATTTATCTAAGTCTAGAGCTTCATCCAGTTGACATGGCAAAATGCGCCCAGCTGATGAGGAGGCATGAAAAAATTCCAAGTTTGAAGTTCATCCAGTACACAGGGCTAAATTCGCCAAGTTCGAAGAAAGTCAAAGAAAAGTCAACACTTTTTATCCTGCAGGCCTAGCAAAATGCGCCCAAGAGAGCTCAGGAAGATTGAAAAATTTTCTAAGTATTAGTGTTCATCCACCTCCAGGGGCAAAATGCGCCCAAACTTGAAGAGGAAAAAGGTTGATGGCAAAATTTTCTAAGTCTGGAGTTCATCCTCCACCACCCTCTAAATGCGCCATCCTTCATGCAAGTTCAAATGCGCCCAGCAAGCAAAAGGGTCAAGAGGTCAACAAAACTCGTCCTTCACATATGGCTAAATGCGCCCAACTCAAAGATGTTCAAGCATGGAAAATATTTTAAGTATGAGTTCCATCCTCTTGCATGGGTAAAATGAGCCCAAAATGGGCCATGTAAAGACAAAAACTAGAAGTTCAAGAGTCACATAAAGGCGTTTTTATCCTCCATCAAGTAGCAAATGCGCCTAAGTTAGAAGCTGGTCAAACAAGTCAAATGTTTCCATCCTCCACTATAGGCAAAATGCGCCCAAAAGAGGGCATGTGAAGACAAAACGTGGGAGATGAAGGGTCACTCCAAGGCGTTTGAAATGTTTTGTCCTCCTCCACATCAAAAATGCGCTCAAGGTAGGAAAGAGTCAACAAAGTCAAACATTGTTATCCTTCATCCACATAGAAATGCGCCCAAGCTAGCTCAAGTGAGGACAAAAATGGAAGTTGAAAAGTCACATAAGGCGTTGGAGAAGGTTTCATCCTCTTGACATGCTCAAATGCGCCCACATTGAAGTGTAAAAGGTAAATAAGAGTGGTAAATAAGGTAACAAGTAAGTGAAGATACTCCTAGGCGTGGTAAATGGTGGTGTGCTAGGCGTTTTTTTTTTAATCAAGTGTTATGCGCCTAAAGTGGAGGGTGTTAGAAAATTTTTCTAAGGCATGTGAAGTGAGGCATGCTAGGCGTGATCAATCTTCAAATATCAAGTGCGCCATGCAAGGAGTTGAAGATGACAGAAGTGAAATGTGGTGTGCTCGCATGAAAATTTTCTAAGTGAAGTTGATATTTTCACAGGCAAGTTGATCGAATTGGATATGAAATTTTCTAAGGCAAAATTTTCGAAGTGATTCAAAAATTTCTAAGGCACAAAATATTTTTTCCCCTTAGAAAAACGCTTAAGTCTGGAGAGGTGATAAGATTTTCTTGAAGCACGAGCAGAGTCGCCTGAGGTGAAGTCAGTGAATGCCAGCTACACAGGATTAATAAAATTTTCCAAGTTAGAGCAAAATTCTCGGAGGGGATTGAAGAACGAGAACTAAATTGTTGAAAATTATTTTTTCCAAGGTTCAAAATTCCAGAAAATTAAATGAACCCATTCGTTGGGTACCCATGGGTTCGATGCGTTCTGGAGAAAATTTTGTTCTAGGTATCGAAGATTATCGATGAGGAGTTGATTTTAAGGTCTTCTACAGCTTGTCGAGAATTTTGGGATGAAGATTTTAAGTGGGCACCAGGTTGATGTATTTCCTAAGGGAAAGTTGAAAATTTTCTAAGGCAAGTGTGAAGGAAATGTGTTTTCAAGGTGAAATCCTCCAGACGATGAATTTGGAAGGAACTGCCTAGGTAAATTTGCTTCAGTCCTCCGTGAAGATAGTTTACTTAAGCCAGAAATGAATAAAATCGAGGTTATCAGAGCTCCAGCAGGTGAAATGAATTTCTCAAAGATGAAGTTTATCTAAGGCATGAACTTGAACACAAAGTTGGCGATGAACGCTTGGAGATCAAGGCATGAAAATCAGGTAAGTGAGTTAAGTTTATATCATGAAATATTCTAATACCCCTCTCCTTGCTTGTTTTGCAGGAGAAACGTCGAGGCCGAGCACGATGACTTGAAGTGGAAGCACGATGAAGATGAGTTACAATCTCGAAGGAGGAAAATCTACAAGAAAATGGCTAAGTGTTGAAGAAACATTTTCAAGGCTCAAGATGAAAAGAAGAATGAAGACCCTCAAGTGGAAGAAATCAAAGAACAACGCCAAGAAAGAGGATCGAGAACAGTGTGAACGCGTCTACAAATGGAATCTTCTAGAAGGATGATGGTGGACATTATGGCGCATTTATTATCCCACTCTCCTTGGTGGCGGTTTTTAGGGCAATATTATTTAGGGCTGAGGTGGCACGATTCTGGCCACTCTATTGATTGTAACCCTAGCCGTCTTTTGGGACTTGGCTAGCTATATAAAGGGGGAGTCCCCCTCATTTGTAAGACATTAGAGTAGAGTTAGAATCAGAGTAGACATTGAGAGAGCATTAGAGCTAGATAGTGTAGCATTGTAGAGCATTTTTGCATCATTTGGAGAAGAAAGAAAGTTTTCCCTTTGAAAACTTTTGAGGAGATTGTTGTGTAACACATTTGATGATAATAGATCTTTTCATTGATGATGGAATTCGTCTTGTCATGAAATGCTAGCAAGGTTTCTTCTTCCTTTATCCAAGTAGATTAAATTCATGCAAGTAGCTTACTTTGGTGTGTGGTGTTTTATTGAGATAGCTTAAACTTTATTCCATACCACTAGCGGCTTGTTGATGATAAGTTAAGCCTTGTGTGGTCGTTGGACATTATCTTGAGTTTAACCGGTTGTGATTTATATGCTTATATGCGTCGTTGTGATGGTGTATGCATGTTAAGTCATAATTTGAACATCTTTTCCCTTGAAGATTGCACCGATTTTGCTGAGGCTGTCCAATGGAGGCTAGGTGAAATCCGGTTGAAGTCTATCGAAACAAAGCTCCACATATCCTGCATTTAGAATAGAACATAAACTTCTTAGGCCCTACACCCTTTTAAATTCAGTTCATTTCCGGTTAGAATTAGGAAACTTGCGCTCACCTGCCAAATCATTTGAATCACACGAAAGCCCTTAGTCTACTGTTTGTTGTTAGCCATCGAACAATTGTGTAAGTCCCCTTGACATACCAGCAATATCACATCGAGCCAAACTGAGCCTATTCGCACTCAAGGAACCTTGGAGTTGAAAGCATGATCTTACTCGCAATCTTAGCATGCTGAATACTTTGTTCAAGAGAGGATAGAGCGTCCATTGGGAGACTTTATTCTGTGTTGGTGCGGTCTCAAAAACCACGTCAACACGTCCCATCTCCAATAAGAAATTCGAGCCAAGCACATCAATTATAGATGATACGAATCCCAATACAGCAATCAAGAAGAAGGTACAGCCCAAGAGGAGGTCAACCCCTTCAAGAAAAGTCAACTCTCAGAAATAAATTTCGAAAACTTGCAATTCTAGGTGCCTTTCACAGTAGAACAACATGAGATAATATCCAAAATGAGAATAAAATTGATGATGAAGCTACCAACAAAAATCCACTTCAACCATGATGTTCAGCAGCAGTAATAAATAGGTTATACAGCAGCAACCTGTTTATAAAATTCAGAAATTAAGCTCTATCCACACTCCTAAATGAAGCATGATCTTCATCAACCACCTAGGTAGCCATAGTTTCCCGTCTGAAGGATGTTGTGTTTGCCAAGCTTCCTCTTAGCCAGGTTCTGGATTCAGTCCATTAGCATAACTTAACAATTATCTTCAAGCATAACAATGAATGTGCAAGGCATCAATATAAAGGCGCAAATGGGCGATTGAAGCAATTTGTAACTCTCAACAATAAATCTCTTCAAATTCTCCAAAGGACAACCATCTCAAAGCAGTTTTAAAATATTTAAAACTCTTCATAATCTCCTCAAGTTGGCCCACTTTGTTGAAGAAATAATTAAACATTAATAAAACATTAATGAGCATATATGAGGCGTTCCCCTTCATAACCCCATTTTAAAAACAACTTGAAGTCATTAAGCCTAGGTGTGGGGGTACAACTTCAAATCATAAAAAAATGACTAAGTATGGAACTCAATCCAAGGAGGTAGCCAAGAGCAACGCCCAAACTGCAACTGATAAAATGTTAAAAATAGCAAACTGACATAGTCGAGCTTAACCAAGCTGATGATGATGCCACTGCCACAAATGGAATTACCAAAAATAGCAAATGCCAAAAATAGTAAGTTCACTTTAAACTCAGCAAAATGCCAAACTGAGCAGAAAACATGATTTACTAAAAATAGTAAGTCCCCAGAAAGGCTTTCAAAAGCTGATGCATGTTACCTCATTATGAAGCTCTCAAAAAACCCAGAAAAAACCACTAGACATGCATCATAAATACTCACATGCAAGCCTTCAAAAACACCTTTGAAAGTGGAAACCCTAATTTGCACATCTGAGTAGCCTACGGATTTCTGAAAATAGGCTATTAGTCCATAATGAGATCACTAAGAAGGGAACATTATAGTCCGTTGTCCCCAAGATTGCTTGTCCCCAAGCAATCGCAAATCAGGATGCTACAAAATCTGCTCATTCTCCCATGTAGAATCCTCAAAAGTCAGGTTCTTCCATTTAACCAGGTACTCTTTGAGTGATCTCTTCCTTAAAGAGCATTCTTTGAAATCAATAATTGCCTCAGGAATCAAAATTAGTTGTCCTTCATCCAACGGAGGCAAATCTGAAGATGCAACAACATTATGACCAAGAGCCTTCTTGAGCCTGGAAACATGAAATACATTGTGCACCTTGCTGCTTGATGGTAATTCTAATTCATAAGCCACTTCGCCTACTCTTTTGATGACCTTGAATGGCCCATAAAATTGTGGCTTAAGGTTTTCAGCTCCACTCTTCTTGAGAGTAGACTGCCTGTAAAGCTGGAGCCTCAAATAAACCAAGTCACCAACTTCAAAAGAGTGCTCAGTACACTATTAGTCAGCATATAACTTCTGTTGATTCTAAGCGTGATGGAGATTGTCTTTCAAAGACCTTAGAATGTCCTGACTTTGTTGCAACATGTCCTTCACCTGTGGAGATCTACAATCACAAAACAAAAGATCAACAAAACTAGGAGCCTCATATCCATACAAAGCCATGAAGCGAGACATTCTGATTGACATACAATAAGATGAATTATAATAATATTCACCCAAGTGGAGCCATCTCACCCATGCCTTCTGGTGCCCTGAAACATAATTTCTTAAATAGCCCTCCAACCATTTGTCAACAATCTTCGTTTGACCATCAATTTGAGGATGATAACTAGTGCTTGGAGTAAACACTGTACAACACAATTTAAACAATTCTTGCCAAAAGGTGCTCAAAAATTTGTTGTCTCTATCACTTACAATATTCTTTGGAAGCCCGTGCAAACGAAATACCTCATGGAAGAACAAATCAGCAACCTGAGCTGCTGTAAAAGTGCTGGTAATGGCCAAGAAATGAGCAAACTTGGTCAATCCATCTACCACAACAAAGATGCAATCCCTCTCTTGCACCTTTGGCAACTGGGTTATAAAATCCATAGAAATACTTTTCCCATTTCTAGGTGCTCTGAATCTAACCCAAATCCCATAAAACTATGACATTATCAATTGTGTTTTGTTGATTTTTGTGCTGACTGTGCATAAATGATGAGTTTTTTCAAATGTTTTCATACGTTAAATATTTTTTATTTTTTATTCACAGCAATTTCCATGCTGATATCCAGGGTCCCCCAAAAAACAGCATTTCCGATACCAAAACTCTTCCCTGATTTAGTTTTCTTGTAGCCTGAATTATACTTATTTATTTATTGCAAATTCTTAGAGTTTATATGGAAAAGTCAGACTAGTCAGCAATTCCCTGTATTAATTAATGATATCAATAAAAGAGGCATTTTAGTATTAAATATTTATCGATCTCATGTGAAATAGGATGATGCCACAATGATGTCTCAAAATGTAATCATACATCTGGAAGGTTCGGGCATACACACATCCCGTAAAATTGTGAGCATATTATCATACTCAGCCATGCAACAAGATGTCACATATCTTCAATATTAGAGATGATGTGACATGATTGTGGAATATTGTGGGCTTGAAGAGACAGACGAGATTGTGTGGATAGGGTATATGAGCCAACCAAATGGCATTAATTTGCAATTACCTGTTCTAAGCTTATGTATAAGCCATCCCCTACTGTAATACTAGGCAATTAGCATGAAGAATCTATTGCTAGAGGTGTCCAATGCATTAAAATATCTTGTGTGGTGAGTGTTGAATTGGTCTATCATCTCCATTGTATATTCTTTCGTATTTAATACATTCATTAACCATTCTTGGGCCTAATTTATATTCTCGTGTGGTGAGTGTTGAATTGGTCTATCATCTTTGTTGTACCCCAAAATTAAAATTTTTGTTACACTTAGACATTTTGAAGAAATGAGTAAAAGTCTTGTCAAAACAGTAAAAAAGGTCAAAATTTGGGTGTGCATGTCTTGCATGAAAGGTTAAAACACAAAATCTTCAAATTCTGACGATCTGGGTCTGCTCAGAGCTGCTTAATCCACAAAACCCACATCTCAGTTTTCCATCCCTAAATTTTAGGAAAACTGCTATTTTTAGAAATTTTCTTGAAATAGTAACGTTTTCTGGGTTTTTCTGGGTTTCTTTCGAAATGGATACTGGCAAAATTTTCTAAAAATAGAAAGTTGGTCTGACAAGGTCCGAACTGATTTTGATTGGCTCAAAATACGTCCATATCAGGCTGGTGCAGTCAGAATCTTAAAATAATCAGTTTTGCCCTATTGGGTCTATTCCGCTTTTCAGAAGCGTATCTAGAGCTCCGAGGTCATCAATGGAGGTCATCGGACTGCCAGGCGTCAGTTTCAGCATTCAAATTTTCAGCATAAGGTGAAACGATGAACATGCACGAAGAACGAGAAAGAAAGTTGAAAAGTCATGAAAATTTTCTAACACTGCTGAGTTTAGGGCGCCCTTGTTGAAGAAAGGCGCCCATCTTTTTAGGGCATCAGATGAGTGAATTAGGGTTAGGACCTCCAATGGAAGTTGCTCAATATTCATTCAGCTTCGCGATGGATATCCCCGTCAGAGCATCCGACAATCCAGTCTCCGGCAAATTCGAGTCTAAGTGGAAGGTATAGAATGAAGATCTGAAACTCGAAGAAGAAGATTAAATTGAAATTTTTTCTAAGTCTGGAGAAACTGGGCGCCCTAGGAGAAGAAAGGCGCCCAACTTTTCAAGGGTTCAAATAGATGAACTTGCAGTCAAGGTTATAACGAGATGTCTTCAGAATGCAACAGACTTTCCAGTGAGCTATCCAACACGACAAACGGAGCTCGCAGTCTTCAGATTCAAAGGGCTGAATAGAGGGTCCAATGAGAGTTGAAAAGAGAAATCCGAAAGCAAAGGTGAAAAATGCAAAAATAAACTTACTCTGGTGAAATTGGGCGCCCAAGCTTGCCAGAGGCGCCCAAGCTTTTGAAGGCCTAAAAGCTACTTTTTGGCAAACGTGTCTCTAGAGGACCCCTCCTGAAATCCTCTCAGCTTCGCAACGAGTCCAAACTTTCATCAATCCGACACCCGGAGCTCAAAATTCAACAAGATCGCCCGTAGAAGTGAAAGACATGAATAAATTGAAATTTTTTCTAAGTCTGGTAGAAGTGGGTGCCCCAGTTGAGGAAGGGCGCCCAAACTTTAAGACCTTCAAATGATGGAATTTGCAGAAGCAGCATCCAAGAGTGCCTCATCAAAATCAGTCTGGCTATCCAACGAAATATTCAGACAGTCGATCGGATCAGCGTTGCTCCCGGAATCGAGGATTCACCAGAAAATCAAAGGGAGAAGGAAGAACTTGGAAATCAGAAAAATGACTAACACTGAAGAAGTTGGGCGCCCCTAGAAGGAAAAGCCTCCCATGAATTCGAAGGTCAAAATCAAGTTTTTAGCAGGAGGTGCCTCCAGAACATCCTTCTTAGTTTCAGTCAGGTTCCGCCATGAACCACTCAGCTCGCTTATCGGGTTAATCTGTCAACGAGAAATCAGAGGTGAAGTAGCCTGTCAAAATGGAGGAAAGTTGAAAAAGTTAAAATTTTGACTAACACTGGTGGAAATAGGCGCCCCTCTTGGAGAAAGGCGCCAAAGTTTCATGCCTTGAGTATTTTCAAGAATTTTCAAATTTTCAAAATTTGCAAGAGGCGAAGGATGGCGTCCAAGTTCAAGGGGCTAAGATTTAGGGTTTTGAAAATAAAAGCAAAACAAAACAAAACCTAAATCAAACCCTAAGTCTATTTAACACTTCTTTTCAATGTATTTTTCATTATTTTTGCAGGTAGCATCCAGAGGAGAAAGTTGGAGCAGCAAGATTGAAGAATTTTTGTGATTCAAGAATCCATAGTTGCTGGTTTTACGTCAGATTTTTCAGACCAGCAAGCATAAACCCTTGCTTTTTCATTCTTCTTGATCCAGAAGATCAAATTTTTCAAGCAGAAGGCAAGGCTTTCAATTTTCAGTCATCACGGCTTTTGCCTCAATCTTTGAAGAATTTTTCAAGAACTTCATCAAGTTGCAGCAAGTGCTTTTATTTTGCATGTCAAAAACCTCGCAGTGCATTCAAATTTCAACCATCTGGGTCCTTTCCAATCAGTCTTCTGAAGAAAACCCATATCGCAGCTTTTTTCAAGAAAGTTCAAAAACCTAGGGTTGGCTGCTTTTTCGATCAAACATCAAGGTTTTGCAAATCTAATCATCTGGGTCCATTTCTAATCATATTCTGAACAAAACCCAGATGCCAGCTTTTTCGGAAAAAATCTATGTAGCCGGTTCTTCAGGTTCTGGCCCGAGTCCTGGTCCGGGTTCGCCCTGGGTCCGGGTCCTGGTCCGGTCCTTTTGCTGGTTCGGCCAAGGTCCTTGCATTTGGGCCTTGGTTCGCCAGTGAAGAACCCGGGCGAACCCGAGCAGAACCCGGGCGAACCCAAGGCGAACCCAAGCAGAACCCGGGCGTCTGGCGGCAAAAAAAGAGATTTTTTTTTTTTTTTAATGTTTCCTTCACTTTGACTTTGACCCACGCCCATGGGAACCCTAAAAGTGACCTCTAAAACATGTTAAACACCTAAACTGCCTCATTTTCATTCATTTGTTTTGCAAACAAGCATTTTCATTCCAAGAGGCTGACTTCTTATTTTAACTTGTTGGATTGACAAAAGGAGTTGAATATTGATTGTTGAAGCTTCTACAACGATTGCATTGCCATTCCTACAGATTTGCAAGTGTTCATTGGCTGCTACAAAGATTGTTGAAGATTATTTTTGCAAAAAGGTATGTTTTTCTCATTTTTTTCTCATTTTTTCATTCTTTTTTTTTTGTTTTACAAACAGAAACTTTGTTTTGCATCTTTTTTTTTCTGTTCTTCTATGAATGTATACATTGTGCAAGATTCAAAAGAGCTAGGTTTTAATTTTTAAAAAATTATTATATTTTGTTTTCATTCAAATTTTGAATGTGTTGTTTGCAAAACAAATTGCCATAGGAATCACAATGTCAATGGGTTCTACCTCCGGCTCCATAGCTAAACCAAACCCAAAGTTCAAAACAAGTGCAAATTCTCCTCTATGGCAGTATGTTGAAATGATAAGACAGCTTCCAGGTGGTGGTGGTTATGTTTGGAAATGCAATGGGTGTGATGTTCAATATTCTAGTTCATACCATAGGGTGAAAGCACATTTGTGTGGCATAACTGGAAAAGGCATCTCACCTTGCCCTGGAAAGAAAGATGCCCCTATTCAACCTGAGACAATTGCAAAATACATTATGGAGCAAGAACTAGCAGATCAACGGGAAGCCCAAAAAGGAAATCACCCTTTGTCAAATAAAAAATCAAAGGGAATGCAGCCCCCATCTAATCCCAATCCCAATATTGTGGTAGAAGACCACCCATTTATGGCCATTCCAAATCTTCAAGCTCAAAGTGCACAACCTTTTGCAAACAAGAGAGCAAAGGGACCTTTGGAAGTTGCATTTCAAAATGAGAGTAGAGCCCTTGCATTTCAAAATGAGAGTAGAGCCCTTGCCGACCAATGTGTAGCAAGATGCATATATGCCAATGGACTATCTTTTAATGTTGTTCGTTCTCCATATTGGAAAGAGATGTTGAGAACGGTTAATGAAGCTCCAAAAGGGTACAAGGGCCCGGGTTATGAGAAGGTCGTAGCACTTTATTGGAAAAGGAGGTTGAGTTGGTTGAAGATGCATTGAAGCCTATAAGAGATTCATGGGTTGAGACAGGTGTGTCCATTGTTTCAGATGGTTGGAAGGACTCAAAAAATCGGCCTTTGATCAATGTCATAGCGGTGTCCCCTAAAGGGGCAATGTTTTTGAAAGCCGTGGATTGTGAGGGGCAAGTAAAAGATGGGCAATTTATTGCTAATATTCTTATTGCAGCCATTGAGCAAGTGGGAGCCCGCAACGTTGTTCAAGTTGTAACGGACAACGCGAAGAAATGTAGAGCTGCAGGGTTGTTGGTTGAGAAAAGATATTCACATATCTTTTGGACACCTTGTGCGGTCCATTCACTCAATCTTATGCTGCAAAAGATTGGGAATAAAATTGAATGGATCAAACAATTGTATACTGAGGCTGAGGACATTCAGATGTTCGTCACCAACCACCACTTGTCTCAAGGGATCTTTAGAACATTTTCAAAATTGGGGCTATTGAAGGTAAGAGAAGTAATATTTACATTTGTCATTTTCTGATTTTCATAATTTGATTGTTCAATCTAATTTAAATTCTTCTTTAAAGTTTATTTTTAAATATTAATTTTTTTTTTTAATTTGCAATAGGTTGCAGAAACCCGCTTTGCCTCTAATACAATCGTCTTGAGACGACTTGTGAAAGTTAGGCAAGCACTTTCTAGCATGGTAATTAGCACCAATTGGTCTATATGGAGGCAAAGCAGCACTGAAAGAGCAACAAGAATTAAGAGCATGATATTAGATGACTCATGGTGGGATCGTGTGGAGTATCTCCTTAGCTTCACCGAGCCCATTTTGAGTATGATTCGCTATACTGACATGGACAAGCCATGCATTGGACAAATATATGATGGTATAGACTCAATGCTTGAGAAGATCAAGTGCACCATAAATGCAAGAGAGCAAGACCCTGAAGAGACTTTCTTCAAACAAGTGCATACAATTGTTGAAGAAAGATGGAACAAAATGACAACTCCATTACACCTTCTTGCCTTTGCATTGACTCCAAAATACTACAGCTCTCAGGTTCTTTCACAACCAGGAAGGCTTCCTCCATATAGAGATTTAGAAGTGGCTGAAGGGTACAAGGCAGCATTTGTGAGACTCTTCCCTGATCGAGATTTGCGGAGTGTAGTCACGGATGAGTTCACTGATTTTGTGCACTCAAATCATCTAGATGTTGATGCCTCCCGTGATAGGTTCTTAAAGGATGCTCATTCTTGGTGGTACTTCCATGGACAATACTTCCAAAATTTGCAGCCCCTTGCAATCAAAATTTTATCACAAGTAAGTTTAATAAATTTTCATATTTTAGTTTTAAAAGTTTCATAATTCCATTTATAAATTTTTAATTGTTTACTTTGTCTTCATAGGTTGCTAGTTCATCCGCATCTGAGAGGAATTGGAGCACATATTCTTTCATCCACTCAGTAAAGCGCAATAAATTGCTGTCAAAAAAAGCGGAGAACTTAGTATATGTGCATTCCAACTTGCGTCTCCTTTCACACAAACAACCTAACTACAAGGACGGGGAGACGAAGTTGTGGGATATAGTGCCAGAGGATACTTGACTTGGATGCTTGCAGTTCCCAACATATTGCATATGAGGATGAGGATATCCAACAGGGGCATGGGCACACTAGTAGTGCTAGTGATGGTGCCATTGGCACTACTTGTGATTCATCTAGTCTTCCTAATGTCAATGTTGACATTGATATGGATGATCTAGAGAATCCATATGATGATTAAAACTTTGAAAGTGTTGTAATATTGAACTTGAAGTTTGAACAATGAATATTTATCATGCATGTTTTAAATGACATTCAAGTTTATGGTGGTTTTGTTGTTTATATGATGTTATCAGTTATGTGATATTCTAATCCTAATTCTGAATTCATGCTTCTAGGCTGCATATATATATATATATATATATATATATTTTAATTTTTTTGTAATTTGTACTAACGAACCCAAGATAGACGAACCACCCCTAAAAATTTTAGAACCGTGCCAGATATGAACCCGAACCCGAACCGGCTACTCAGGGGAAAAAAATTGAAGAAATTAGGGTTTGCTGCTTTTTCAGGCTAAATTCAAAATTTTCAAAAACGAACGATTTGGGTTGTCTTGCATCGATATTTTGAACAAAACCCATATCTCAGAAAAATTTCTCAAAAAAATTGTCCGTTGGAGCACAAAAATCAGCATTCTAAAAATAGAAATTGTCCAAGACTTGTCTGAACCAAGGCGAGTTTACAGTCATTCTTCAAGTTTTCTGAAATGGAGTACACTCCTAATGTTTTCAAGTCCGAATCAGCTCTCTTTCACAATTATATCAAAACAGCTGAGACAGACTTGCATCATGTCAAGTCGGTGTTCGATCTACATGCCTTGGAGAGAGCAGGCAACACTTCAATCAAGAACCTGGGACATTCTAGACTCCTCGCAGCGGCGTCTATTCCTATATCAGTTCAGAGCCTTGAGTTCGCAATCGCTTGCATTAAGCATTACAACCCGGCTACTAGGGAGATCCAGTCAGCAGACGGTAGATTGATTTGCAGTCTAAAGCCTGATATGGTCGAAAGGTGTTTTTCCATTCCCCTATGGCCTGAAAGCGTAACTCTTTCAAGGGATGAATGTGAAAGGATGTGGAATATGCATAAAGATAAATATAGCAAGAAGATTGCACAGAGATGGATGAAAGAAAAACATAAGACGCTGCCCAAGAATGTCGGGCAAGGAGAGTTCAAGGACGAGGTTGCCATCATCATCACTTTGCTCAACAGGGTCACTGGCTCAGAAGATGCCACCAAGTTCCAACCTTGGATGTTTTATGCCATACCTCACATCATGAAGAAGAACGAGTTTTATGATTGGCCTACCATTAGTGCCTACATGTGACAAATAGCAGGGGAATACTTCGGTTTCATGCCATTCCACATGGTGTCATACCCTGAAAATTACAGTGGCCTACCAAAGGTCAATTCAGAGGGTTGAACACGAGGATGGATTAATGCATTACAACACATATATAACTATTATCCCGGGTTTGGAATTCATAAAGTCGTTGCACCACTACAAAGGGTGAACGAGGCATTCTTGATGTACACAGTACGGGACTTAGACAACGAATTGCACGTCCGCATCTCTTCAGTTGCCAGGGCAGCAATGGCAGAATGGGCGGATTGGTTTATACAGTTTCCTACCTTTACCTATCTTAGGGTCTATGGTTATTCAGGTGCCCCGCTCATGTTGCCAAGGTATCCGTCAGATGAGGTCATCTTCATGGAATTCTTGAGGCAGGCTCACGGTGTCCACACAGTCTTGAGAAATAGAAAGAAACCCTCTCTTCACTTTCCATTAGGGTTGGGTATTTATACATGCAGGACTGCTACAAATGCTAGGACAATTGGAGAAGAGTTAGATAAATTCGGCCTCAAATCCTACAGTGAGAGGCGATCATTTGATCCCCATGGTGTCTACGCTGGCCGATTGGAGAAGAACTATAATCACATACCCGCACTTGAAGATTTTTGGGCTAACTGTGCAAATGAGTTTGAAGTGCGAAAGCGTAGTTACAGCAGGCTAACTCTCCATCAGATGAAAGACTGTTTAAATGAAGATATAGAAGGGCTCTCTGATGATGATGACGATGTTCTTCTACCGATGTACACTCAGAAACGAATTGAGGATCAGCCTCTTCCACAAGTTAATTGGGCAAACAAGGAATCTCTTTCAGTTGAAGACAGAACAAGACAAGTCATTGAGCATAGTAAGGTTTTCTTAGTGCTTAAAAGGAAGAACTCCATCCCAGTAGCAGAGCCGCCAAGGATAATTCCCTCTTCTTCCAGAATACAGTCAAAAGGAAAGGGTAAAAGTCAGTCTCAAGATGGCGTCAAAGGTTGTAGATCAAATAAAAATGTAAAAAGAAGGTTGGATTTCTCAGGCATAGTCATACAAGAACAGCCTACAGTTGATTCAGAAGTTCCTCATGTCGAGCCCGTACCTCAAAATGAAGCAGAGGAGCCACCTTCAACACATGTTTCCGTACCTTTGACGGGTTCTCACCAATTCACATTGATCTTGATATCGAAGATGATGAAGAGATTGCAGCAGTACCTCCTGAGGAAATTAGTAAAGATACTACTGTGTCTTGGCTTGAGAACTCCTTAGGGAGGGTTAGGAGAAGGCCTTCATATCAAGTGAGTGTTGACGATCTTGATAACATCTATCAGGAACCTCCTAAGAAGAAAGCAAAGAAGCAAGTTCACTTTGATAGGAATCCTGATAACGAGATAGTCATAGAGACTGCAGTGCCCCCAGAAGATAAGAATAGGGATGAGGTGAATATGGATGATTTCGTCATGGTCCAAGCTAATCTCGGTAGAAATACCAGACATGCAGATTTGAGTCTCTTCAAAGTTGTATCCGAAAACCTTCATGAGAGAGTGCTAAAAGATGGAGAAGACAAGGCAGCCCTCAAGGCTGAAAATCAGCAGCTTAGACTTTTCATTTCTAATCTGGTTCGTGGTTCTTCACAAACAACCCAGTTGCTGCCCCAAGTCTTTGAGACACCAGCTGATCACCATCAGTTAAGACAGCTGGACATATGTGGGAAAGAGACTCAGGAGTGGATCGAGAACTTCATTGTCAGAGGAAGGGAGATCTTGCCTCGGATGTTCCAGTTGAGAGAAAACGCTCATGAACTTCGTCAAGGCATCCAAGGATTTGAACAAACACTGGCTGAAGTAAAACCTAGGCATGAGATTATCATTGCTGATTTAGACACAGCCTACGGTTCAGCAGTTTCAAAGGAGCACAAAAGACAAATCCTTGCTTGGAGAGAGCGTCATGTTTTCAAAGTTAAAACTTATGAGAGGATATCCGAAGAATTCATCACCTACAGACAAAGGGTGGTTGAAGCTCTTCTTTTCATCAGCGAATTCGTCATAGAGATCCCCTCTCAGTATAGTCTTGAAGACGGTTCCTACGTCGGGCTTGAGGAGGTGCAAAATCAGTTCCAGAATGTTGTTCATAGTTGCAGTCCAGTTGGCGGAAGGATAGGCCATATTTCAGTGATGTCAGCAAAGTTCGATAAAGCGGCCAATGAGGTCGAAGATTTCCTGAGATCTATTGCAGATGCTGAAGATATTCTTGAAAAGCGGTGTTTTGCTGTTGATGGCATAGATGCACCGAACCGGGACACAATCTCAAACTTCCTAGCGGATGTGATCGAGCTTTAAAGTGGCTTTCTTCTAGAAGCTTTCTTTTCCGCTTTCTTTCTATTCTTGGAATAATCCTTATCCATTCTTTGAGGATAGAAAGAAGATAAGATGTAATAGTTGGCGTTTCCCGCTTTTTTTTGCTTTCTAGGGTTTTATCTTTCTAGATTTAGTAATAAAGCTTGCTTGCTAAGCAAGCCCTAGATTGTGAAAGCAAGGAGATTTTAGGGTTCCCTACTCCTCTGCTTGTCTATAAATAAGAGCCTTTGCTCATTTAGTTTTCTTTAACCGTGCTAGTGATAACAAAACGCTGAGCCTATTGTGCCTTCTATTTGTTGCTCAAGTATTGTTCATTTGTGTTGTGATAAGCAAATTGTTGAGCCTCTTTAGCCAACAAGGAGTTAGTGAGATTGTTGTTTTCTATTGTGTTAAGAATAAGTTTGCAAGCCTCCTTAGCTGCAATTTCTTGTTCAAGGCATGTTAGAAGTGAGCTTTGTTTCAGAGATTTGAGTAATAAAATCATGAGCCTCTTTTGCCTTGGTCTAAAATCTCAGATTTCCGTTATCTATGTTCTACTTTTATGATCTTTATTTCAGCTTGCAGTGAAGTGTGTAGGTGTTCGTTGAAAGAGAGATTATTGAAGTATTTTTGTCAGAGAATCTACCTTGTTAATTTCTAACTTCTCTTGCTCTACTATTACTTGAGAGGTTAGGAACGTCTTTAGTTTAAGTTAGTCGTAGTTGAACTTCTTATTTCAGAAAATCTCAGCTGCGGCGTTTGTGTTTAAAAAACCTTGTGCTTTAAGCTGATTAAAAAGATAGGCAACTTAGTTTTAGTTTACTTTCTTTCAAACACCATCAGCAAGAGGGAGCTTCCCATCCTAATTTGAAGAGCAGTTTATCTGTGCATAGCTGTCCGTTTTCAAATCTGCATTCCAGAGGTGCGAATTTAAACGCCAACAATCTCCATTGTATATTCTTTCGTATTTAATACATTCATTAACCATTATTGGGCCTAATTTATATCCACTCTAATTTCTCCTGTATTTGGCATACTTCCATTAGTTGGAATATATAGTTGACTGCATCTCTCCAAAGTTAAGGGCTACTTGCAATGTTCCAAATGCATTTAATTTTCTGTTCTAAATCCAATGCTTCTATAGGATGGAAATCATTTTTATATGTACAAAAAGCTAAAAGATGTCATATAAATTCCAGAATAATTCAAACTGGCTGACATAAAAGAATACAAATTGCAGCTGATGTTTTCAATGTGGAAATTGGGCTCCTTATAATTAGGGAAAGAAAAAAATGATATGAAAAAACATGGCATATAGTTGTACCTTATTTGGCCCTTTCCCTTTCATATAGTTTGGTCTCCACTCACAATCTATTCCAACTACCTTGACCTCAGTAAAATACTTTGCAGCATTGACCAATTCATCAACTGTGTCAATCCATATAACATTTTCTTCTGAAATAAAGTCTGACAATTGAAGATAATGATTCTCTATAGCCTTTACTGCAACCAATGAAATCAACCAACATAACATATCCAAAGGATGTTATCGATAATAACATATTGACATGTCAAAATACACAAAACATGAAGCATTTAAGAGGACCAGTGTTACAATTCACAATTTTCCATGAGGACAACACCAATTCAATAACAATTAGCATCATAAAACATTTTTCAGTTGAAAGATGAAATTATCTTTTTTAATATACACATAGGGCTTATATTATTAAAGTTAGTTCATAGATGCCCCACACCCTACCCCTCCCTTTTATTGCAGAATCATAAATTCATAGATACCCTCATTACCCTGCACATGAGTACAAAGCATTAGAAAAACATCTTCATGAACAAATAAGTGAGCAGTAGATAATGCATTCTGAAAACAAAGAATAAATCTCCAAAACATAGGATAATGACATAATATATATCACAATCCAAAACCTGCACCACATCAAATCATGATGTGATGTCATCACATAAATGTTAGCATCACCATCGGCTGCAAAGCTAATGCCTCAAGTGGATGGAATAATAATCTCATCTCAAAAAACTATAATGTATGTAGCTAGAAATTTGGAGAAAATCATCTGCACAGAGCAAAAATAAAGCAAAGATATTTTTCTAGTACTTTACTACCATTCAAAATTTCACTGCATTTTAGCAATAAGTATTTATTAGACTGAGTATCTAAAGCGTATGTTTGCTGCTATCTCTACTTGATTTATTATTACAAAGAAAACAATAAAGTAGATATGAGAATAATACAAAACAGCAATTCAGAAAGATATGTCAATATATTCATTCAAAGGATTATCCCCTATGTGCGGCCACCAATCATGTGTACAACTAGAAATATATGTAATGTCCCCTTCTTGCACCTGAGCAGTTGGAGTGTTCCATTAGCCTATTCTAGAGTTCTCGTAGGCTACATGGAATTGGTTAGGGGACTCAACCAATGTTGGGCTCTGTGGTAGTTTTTGGTGCTTTATGGCAAGACTTTCTATTTTTAGCAGTGGCCAATTTAAGTACTTACTATTTATAGTAAGTCTCGACATATCTTAATTTTGGTGCCAATTTGATGTTGGAGGTACTTACTATTTTTAGCAGTGGCTATTGATAGTAAGTGTATTTTTGGTAATGGGTCCAAACCAATGTTGTTCTAGCAATGTATATTTCATGATTGGCCATTGGTGAGTCTAAAGTTGATTTAATTAATACTTTTATTTCTCATGAGGGGGCGTGGGAGTCGTGGAGGGAAAACAAATTCAAAAAAGTTGCCCTAATTTCCCTCACTTCTATAAAGCATCATTTTGGCTCTCATTTGTCTATCTTTCATTTAGCAACATAACAAGATGCTACTAGATTGTTTCTAGAGTTCTATTGTTCCGTGTTGAGGATGAAAACCCTCACCATTTGGAGCTGGTTTTAGTGGTGAAAGATCCACCCTAGCCATGAGAAAATGATTCTGCTTCAAGGATCATATTTGGGCTTTCACAGGGTTATGATTTCAGCCTTTTTGTGGTGGAACAATGAAGATATTCTTGGTTTTTTGACGTGGGATTGGAGTTTTTCGTGCGTTAGTTCCCTGGCTTCATTTTGGTGGTGATTGGAGGAGTTTTCGAGCTTTTTCTAAGGTCTAATTTGCATTTCCAAATTTCCAAAAATTATATTCTTGACAAGGTTTGAAAGTGAAATTTGTTCATAGCTCCGTGCACACTTGATCTATTATTCTAGGTATTTTTCTATTGGATTCCTCTCTTTTTGGTGCCCCATTTCAAGTGCTCATTCGTTTTAATCGCTGGCGGACTGATTTTTGAGGGCAAATCACCCTACCTAGGGAGATGTGCCTATTGGGGGTTCAATGATGAGTGGCTCTGCTGATGTATAGACCCTTATTCTAAACTCCTTGGTGTTCATGTTGTTGTTTAATTCAATGGGAATCCATGTGTTTATTGGCTACTCTCATATGTGACATGTAATGCAAGTTTGCAATGAGTTGCTGCTGTTATATGACCATTACCAGGTCTGATAATTACTATTTCTAGGTCTAAAATTATCTTGTATTAAGTCTAATTTGGTTTGTAAACATTTGCTCTCATTATATGTTGCCATTCAATACGAAAAGAAATGCTACTTCTTAGTTCTTTTCCTATTTATGCAATATTTCCTATGTTTGCAATGCATCAAAGAAAAACATGTAAAAATGTAATGAACTGGGCTAAAAAAAATTTTAAAAAATTTCACAATGCACATTCCAGTACAACAAGAACCCGTTAAAGGTCAGCTCAAACAAACCAGCAATAGAAAGAAAGACTCAACGCCAATAATGTGCTTTCCGTCCCAAGATGGGAAGAACCTACCATATGGCAGAGTATCAAAAGTAAGAATGCATTACTGAAATTAAAGCTCAACACCAAGTATGTGCTCTCCTAACCCGAGATGGACAAGGTGCTATCATATGGCGGAGCAACCAAAGTAAATACAGTACAGACTGAGCAATGGCCAGTCTCCTCCACTAATAGTGGGAATCCAATGAAGCTTACAAATGTAAATACGAGCTAGTCAATACTACTGGCAGCCTTACAATGAATATATTTTCCTGCAAGCACACTGTTTTAGAAAGATAATCAAGCTGCAATAGTATAGAGCTCCTTCCAAATGTCCTATATGACTTCAATAGCTCATTTCCCAGCCCAAAGATGAATTTCCTAAATCTGATATATCAGACCTGCAACATGAAATGAAGAAATCTTCAACCTAGCATATACTCAAATGCTTGTATCTTGCTCAAATCTCACTTTAATGACATGAAATCAAGCGCAGATTGCTCTAACAATGATGGCGCCCAAAATGAATACCTAGAACCTCTCCAAACAACCTCTATTTATGTTGCACAAATCCCAAAGCAACTTCAGAATGGTACGGCCCTCTTGAAAGGGCAATTTAGCTAGAAAAAATCAGTAAATTCATAAAAAAATCCACAAACTTGCAAATAGGGTCGCCCCAAGTAGAGAAGAGGATTTGACAAACACCCAGAACAATATTTTTTTTATTTTTTGATATATGAATGAAAACCACCTACAGCAATGCAATATCAGGAACTCCAAAATATGACAAAATGCTTAAACATCAACAACAAAATGCAAGAAAACTCAACTACAATGCTAAACAACCCAACTACAATCTAACCCTCAACTTGTTGCTATCTTTCAAGCAAGAAGATGAGCCAAGTGCTAGGAGGTATGCTTTCCTCGAAGCTTGCCTGAAGACATTCCAGCAGCATAACAATATGGTAGACAAAAGATCCCAAATGAAGAGCTGAGGCCTGAATATAAAGACTTGAGGAGAGCCTTCTAGAAACTTCAAGAAGGGCGCCCAAATTCAATTTTGAATTCAACACTTTTCCCTCCAAAGGTGGCATCCTTTTTCTCATAATATAATATTTCACCTTTTTATAAAAATCAATCTTTCCTTCAAGTAGGCGTCCCCCTTTTCCAAACCATAATTTGGCCATAAAATATAAATTATCTCTCAATGAGGCATTTACCCATAAAGTCCCCTTTTTAAAACAACATAAAGTTATTAAGCTAGGCCAAGGGGGGGGTTATAATATTAAAATATAACATTATAATGTGAAAATACTTCTCTCCATAAAAATTGCACCCAAAAGCCAAAAATCCCAATACCAACTATACTGGCTAAAGAAGAGAGCCAATCGAACTGTAGCCAACAAGACCACTGCCACAAACATAATTTACTAAAAATAGTAAATTCATGAAGTTGCTCGAAACACCAAACTGACAATACCACTATGAAGCTCTCTGAAAACCCAGAAAGAATCTGCAAACCAATCTCCAAACTTCAAGCAACAACCTCCTCAAAAACAGGAAACCCTAATTTCACCATCCGAGTAGCCTACGGGTCTCCAGAATAGGCCAACAGTCAACTAGAACGATCACATTTGAGAAGGGGACATTACAGAAACCAAGCAAACCAAACACATCAGCAAACACTATTTTCAAAAAAAAAATCCACGGGTGATTGTTATAGTTGTATCAAAGCCACTCTTTCCTACCAGCTTGTAATAGACACATGCAATCAGCACCATTCTTTCTATCAGTGAGAAAGAACGAAGGTACATTCAAAGGGAATTAAGAAAGGGAAATTGGAAGCACCCACCTATTCCACAAGGTCAAAGCGTTTGAGAAGTTCTTAAGGCTCACTGGGAGTCTTCACAGGGTATAGAGATGCATCAGGACCCATTGAGTGAAGGGGGGACATTCACCAAGGAACATGGCGTACAAGGGTAAAGATAGATTTGGTTCAGTTAGTCCTAGTGCCAGATTGCAAAAGAAGTTCAACACCATGATCAATATGATGTCTCAACTGATTGGAAAATTGGGGAGAACATAGTGGTTAATACTTCTCATAACAACACATAGGGCAAGCCAACACACAATGGGGACAGCAAGTCCACTTATCAACAAGGGGGTAATGATGGACAACATAATACAATGAGGTCTAACACATTTTCTAGACCTTTCCAGCCCACATTTCTTCAGAAGGAGACACCACAGCCTAGTCAAGACACTTCCTTACCCTTTGTGGATAATCTTAGGGAAGCATGTGTTGAGTATGATACCCTTCTAGAGGCTATAAAAGAACATTTTTCTTACAATGAGTTCTTGGATCAAAAGAAGAAGAGGGCTGGTGGTAGAGCTGATTACAGAGGACCAAAAATTCAGAGGGACTAGAGTAGGCCATAGGCAAGGTAACAGGTGCAAAAGTTGCATAATTACCTAGCCCTTAGAACTATGATGGAGGAGGCAAGTAAGTTTGCCACTTTACATTTTGATGGAGTAGCACATAAGTGGTGGTACCATGGCCTTGTCACCTTGGGTGACAATTCTATCACTTCATATCATGAGTTTACCACTAACATCATTGAGAGGTTTGACAAGAAAGATCCCGAGATACATTTTAGAGCACTAGCCCATTTGAAACAGTCTAGCACAGTGGAGGCTTACATAGCAAAGTTCCAGACGCTTTTAGTGATGGTTTTAGGAATACAGAGAGGAGATTGGGGGTATTGTTCAATGAGGGACTTATGGAGCCACTTAAGGGGTGGATTAAGGCATTTGACCCTCCAACTTTACAGGAAGCTATGAAGAAAGCAAGGAGTATGGAGTGGGCTACCCCTAAGTTTAAATTTCAGTCCAAACCATTCTTGCACAAGAAGGATAAGAGACCATTCACTAAGGACACCAATTAGCAGAAAAAATAAGTCACAAGTTAGATGAAGACACTCTTAATGACTTGAGGAGGAAGAATCTATGCTTCTTATGCAAGGAGCCTTGGAACCCATGACATAAGTGTGCAACTAAGCGAAAAGTTAATAGAATTGAATACTATTCAACAGAGGATTCCTCATCAAAAAGTTTAGACCAGAAATCTGATATAGAGGAGAAAAAGGAAAAAGAGTCTCTAGAAGTGGCCAAAAAAAGGGAGACAAAAGAGGGGAAGCTTTCCTAACTATATAGCTTCAAAAAAAATGAGTCCTTGCGCATTAGAGGAGTCCTAAATGGGCAGTGATTGGTAGCTTTGATCGACTCGGGCCTTCACATAATTTTATTGATAAGGGACTTGTAGCACGCAAGGGTCTCCAAACATAGGAGGTTGACAATTTTAGAGTGATGGTTGCAAATGATTTCACCATTACTTGCATCGAGATTATTCCACAGCTCAACCTTCAGTTGGGTAATTACAAAGTCAAAGATGACTTCTATGTGGTTAGCATTGGGGACACATATGCAATGATGGGCATTCAATGGTTACATTCCCTAGGTTAGATCACTCTCAATTTTCAGACCATGGAGTTTAAGTTCAAATCTAATTGCAAGAGTATGGTGTTGAGAGGGATATCTAATGGAAGGCCTTGTGTTGTTTCCTTCAAGCGCATGGAGAGGCTTTTCAAGCATGATCAGGTGGAGTGGGCTATAGAGTGCATAGTTATGCCCACAGTTACAGATGAAGAGAAGCGCTCTTATCCACCCAATACTCAGGCTTTGCTATCCAAGTGAAGCAAGGTTTTTGGCAGTATACCTCCAAGTAGGCTTCCAGATAGAGGTATTGAGCATTTCATTGAGTTGGAGGGGGCCAAGCCTATTATCACTACACCATACAGGCACTTGAAGAGACATAAGGACAAAATTGAGAAGGCAATCAAGGAGCTTTTGGACATGGGACACATTAGGCAAACTAAGAGTTTGTTTGCTTCTTCAATGGTGTTAGTTGAGAAGGATGGGACTATGCGCATGTGCATAGATTACAGGGAACTTAATAAGAAGACTATCAAGAACAGGTACCACATCCCACAGATAGATGAGCTCATTGATGAGCTACATGGAGCAGTCTATTTTTCAAAAATAGACTTGAGGTCTAGTTACCATCAGATCAGAGTTAGAAAGGACATTAAGAAGGCAACTTTCAGATGCTACTATAGTCACTTTGAGTTCCTTGTTATGCCCTTCGGCTTAACTAACACTCTTGCTACATTTCAGTCATGCATGAATAGGATATTCGATAAGCAGCTATGTAAGTTTATTTTGATTTTTTTTTATGACATACTCATTTACAGTAAATCATAGGAGGAACATTTGAGGCATTTGGATATGGTGTTAAGCATCTTGGAGAGTGAGTCCCTGTTTGCCAAGGAGTCCAAATGTGAATTTGGCATGTCCAAGTTGCTTTATCTTGGGCACATAATTAGGTCTAAGGGAGTAAACATTGATCTTGAAAAGATCAAGGCTATTCGGGATTGGCCTCCACCCACAAATCTTACACAGTTGAAGGGGTTCTTTGGACTTTGTGGATTTTATAGGATGTTTGTCAAAGGATTTTCATAGTTGGCTGCCCCACTCACTGACTTAACTAAAAAGGGAGCATTTGCTTGGTCTAAAATAATGCAGCAATCCTTTGACCAATTCAAGCAGTTGATGAGTTCATGCCTAGTGTTAGCAATTCCGGACTTCTTCAAGCCTTTTGAGCTTGAATGTGATGCCTCAAGTGAAGGCATAGGAGTTGTCCTCATGCAGAGTAAACATCCCCTAGCATAGCATGTGAGAGTAGGAAGTTGAGGGGAGGTGAGAGAGCTTACTCCATTTATGATGAGTAGATGTTGGCAATCATCCAAACCTTAACTAAATTCAGACAATACCTTGCTGTGGATATATTTGTGGTAAAAACTGATCATAACAACCTTAACTACTTCCTTAATTAGAGGGATCTCAATGAGAGGCAATAGAAATGGGTGAGCAAACTTCAAGGGTATGAATTTGACATTGAATATGTCAAAGCGAAGAAGAATGTGGTGGTTGATGCCTATCTAGAAGGCCACATTTATGCTCTATTTCAGTCATATCAGCAGATTGGAAGGAGAGAATACAGGCTGATTATGCCAAGAATGCACTTCCAAACAGCATTCTTGATGGTACAATACAAGATGATAAGTATTAGGTAAGGGATGGTCTTATATATTACAAGGAGAGAATACAGTTAGTCCCTGAATCTAAGATGAAAATGCACATTTTCAAGGATTTTCACGACACACTCCTATGGCTGTATAATAACACTTGCCCAACTTTGGAGGTTTTAATGATATAATCCGATAGGAATTGACAATGTAACCTGTTGTCAACAATTCACAAAATCGTATGTTGCAACTTTTCTTGTAGAATTACTTTAAACTTTGCATTTATTTATAGGTAAAATATCAAAATATACCAAACACCATGAGTTTGTAAGAGATGATAAAAATGAATAACACTAATTACTTATTGGATAGGTATGTATTGATAAGGAGAAACAATAATATGGCAATAATGATGCTATGTTCTTTAATATGAGCCTTGAAATTAATATGAATTAATAAGTAATTCAAGACTGAAATATAAACAAGATAATGAATTCACTGTTTCTGATTTTTCTCTTCAATTCCTGTGATTGTATGTAGGATAGATTAGTGCCTTGACAGATCGCTATTTCTGATTTAAAACCTTTTATACATGCAATGTGAAATTGACATTGTCTCAGATTATTTTGCTTCTAAATTATGCGTCCATTCTTAGCTGTTTGTAGGCTATTTCTAGAGCAGCATTCAGGTCTGATGTAAGAAATATATTTCTGAGAATGTTCCACAATTCCTTTTCTTGATATGTGTTTGCCTGTTTTATATCCCTATGCCTCAATGAAGAGAGATATCCGTTTGATGAATGGTGTCTTTGTAGAAAAGACATGACTTTTGTTAGTATATGATCGCCGCTTTTCTTTACTTATTAATTGCTGCTTTGATTCATAAGTGCTGCCCTCATTAGTAATTACTATCTTTCTTTAAATTAGTAACCATTCCCTTATTTATCTTTATTTAATTTCAAAATAATAATATTAGTCAATTACTTTCTACTCCTATGATTATATGTTAATTCTTTATGCTCCCTTCGACATGAGTTAATACATCTCATTTTTTTCCACGTTCTCTCAAAGATTTATCCGCCTTGAGATGTAGAATGAGCGAAATTAGATCACTTATTGCTTTGATAATTGTTATTGCTTTTGTTCTCTTTAGCCAGATCGCGTAGTAATCTTGTGAGCTTACATCCTGTATGGAATATGTATTCATTCTGAACTTGCAGTAATCATATATGTAGTCAGTCAATTATATCCTAAATCTTCTCAGACACTCCAGGCATAATCGTTCTCTCCTTATGTTAATAAATCCTGATTATTATATGAATGCCGAACTTCTCAACATTCGTGGCTAATATATAAGTATAAATCCTATCTAGTGGCTTATGTAGAAGCTCGCAATTTGTATAAGACAAATAGCGCTAGACATATTGTTGACAGGGCTTAACAGCTCTTCAAATACGCTTTCACAAAGCTATGTAAGGTTGCGCTAAACTCCAAACCGCGAGAGTCTCCAACCATAGCACAGCTACTTCAACATAAATGTAATCTCCTCCAATAATCACAACTTCCAAAACTCCTTTGTAATATATTGAAATATATCTACATCACTTTATAATAGGCTGCGCTTAGACAAAAGTCCTTGATGTTGATAATTAGAAGGTATTATAATAGGATAACGCTTCAGTTGGCAATATTGTCAATGATGTCAAAGTGATGTCAAGAAGGGTTTTGTTGTCTAAGCATAGTATCATTAATGTATGGGCAAGACTGTTAGAAGTTTGTCATTGATGTCAATGAAGTGATCCATTTGTGGAGGAATGAAGATGAAATGTCCACAATCCTTTAGAGTTTGATTTGCTCATTATTGATCGATTGCATTTGATCAATAACCAATTATTCTAATGGATGATCAGATATTGAGTCATCCTTGTTACTGACAGGCAAGTAAGCTGGGTACCAATTCATTAATCCAACAACACATTCTGAAGAAGATTTGTAAGAAGGATTGATGGCATATTTGTAAGAAGAGTATATGCAGACTTAGAAGAAGAGTATATGCAGGAAAGTATATACAGACGCAGATTGAGAAGGAAAGTGTATGCATACTTAAAGGAGAAGCATAAAGAGGAGAATAAATGAAGGAAATCAGATCATCATGTTGGAAATAATTGATGTCAAGAACAGCATGACTGAAGGTATGGATTACCTTCTTCAACATCATGGTAAGATTTGAGAAGATAAGAACCCAGCAATCATAAAGAAGAGATATCATAGAATCTATGGTCGACAGTGACTTGGTACTTGTTGAAGATACAACCAATAGAAGACATCAAAGGCTTATATTTGCTATAAACCATGTGCCAACATCAGCAAGTGACATGATGGCTGACCACTCTAATGATTCGCTCCTTATGAAGAAGTCAAAATAAATTAAGATTATATTCATATTTAAAGAGGCCGATTCTTATAATAGATGTCGATCTTCATATGGGACGCAGTGGTATTTAAAGAATATTGATCATTAAAGAAACTTAAATAAGGCCGACTCTCTTATCATTGGTGCCAAATAAAAAAAAATTCATATATTCTAAATCATCGAAGTTAGTGATGATAATAAGCAGCTATCAATTTGATATATGCATATGCAGTGACTATGAGTATGAGGTTGATAAAGAAAGCAGCGATTACAGTTAAGAAGGCAGTAATTACATTCATAAAGCAGTCATTAATAATGGAGCAAATATTTTAAAAAGAAGATATACTACCTTCATAAGACAACGATATTAAGGGAGATTTAATTTGGTAATAACTAAAGGCTACAACTCCTTGGGCAGTGATCTTTAATAAAAGGGAAACATTATGAGATGTGTCCTTTCATTCTTTCAAAAGATATATAAGGAGATTCTAAAAAGAGGAGAAATATACATTTTTTGTGTGAGCTCTAAAGAGGCATCTTACATCACAAGGAGAAGTAAAAGACAGATTTATGAAGATCATGTTGCAGATCTGAGTGAATGAGAGCAGATTGAGAAAAGGTTAAAAGGGAAAAAATCATAGTTGCCGAGAGATGCGTCCCCCGCCCTCCCCACGCCCTCCCAAAGAGACACGTCTCGGAGATGGAGACGCGTCTCCAGTACCGCAACAATCCCCTGAGACGCCAAAAAACAACTGGAAACTTTTAAGAGGTCTCCCAAGTCTCCCAAGTCTCCGGAAATTAAAAAAGGGCATCTCCCGTGAAGTCTCCCACGTCTCCCGCCAAGTCAACAAAAATATAAAAAATGCGATTTTAAAAGGTAAAGAGGCATCATTTAGCATGACTGGGAGGAGACTGGAGAGGCGACGACACATGTTCATTCTTAAACTTTACTACTGCTATTGTTTTGAAAGTTCAATGTCATTATATTTTCAAATTTTCTATATATTATTAATTTTTCTATTAAAAAAAAATGGGCCATCTCCCATTTTCAAAACATTGTCATACTGGCACTAGTACCAGTCTCCCGTACCAGTACCAGTACCAGTCTTGCAGCAACTATGGCAAAAATATGAAGTCCATTTTTCATTGAATATCAATCAGACTTCTACAGCAGATCTACAAGAAATGAAGAACATTGAAAACAAATATTGAAGGCAAGATTTGGAGAAGCATTGAAGCACAGTTTTAGAAGCAGACCTTGAAGATAAATTATTGCAGACCTATGAGCAAATTTTGAAGGTGAATTTATGCAAGAGCACGTATATTACAGATTTGTTGATATATTTTGAGCAGATCTTTTGAGAGCTATCATTGAAGATCATATTGCAGATCCGAGTGAAGGTTAAGGGAGTAGAAATTCAGGGGAGATTTGTGAAGGAATTTAAGAGCAGATTTATGACAGTATCTGAAGCAAAAGTTGTGAAGAAGATTTATAAGCATATATGAGGTAGACTATTGAATCATATTAAGAGCGGATTATTGAAGCATGTTGGATCAGAATTGAAGGGATTAAAGTAGATTTTGAAGAAGAATTCATAGCTGATTGAGAAGAGTGGCATTGAAGAAGAGATCTTAATTGTCGATCATCCGTTGAAGAAGCAACATTGAAGGTGGAATATTATTCTTTAAGTAATCATTCTTTGCTAAGTTGGTGCTTGGCAAGTGGGGGTTGGTGCCTATGAACTTTAGGAGTTGGTGCATATTGTAGATTGGTGCCTACTAAATCAGAAATAGAGGTTGGTGCTTCTTGTGAGTTGGTGCCTACTAAATTGTGAAAGTTGGTGATTCAAGTAGGTCGGTGCCTACTATCTTTGTAATTTCATTTAAACATAACATACAATTGTTGGAGTCAACTTGTTTATGTTGTTTCATATTGCATAGTTGATGTTGGGATAGAAGCTAAAAGTTGGTTAAGGTTGAAAAGGGGTAAAAGTTGGTTTGATTTACTAATTCACCCCCCCCCTCTTAGTAAATCTTTGTGCTCTTCAGCTTCCATTATAATGATGATCTTTTGCACATACGGTTTCCTAATAGACGATTGATTAATATTGCTTGCTAGTGATGATGATATAATTTACCAATTATTAATTGTCCAACTTCCAAAAATGGGACATTACAAGTCCTCCCGCCCAAAATTTCATGCCCACAAGCAATCTTAAATTGTCATATTGATACCGAGGTCCCAAATAAGTCTGTACGTTGTTTCCACACATATCCATGGTTTCATGTTGATGACATTAAACTCACAAAGTTTGACAGACTCCATTGCACCATGAAGCCTTCCATGTCCATTCAATATATCCATCATAGAAATTCCTAGGTCCCAATGTTGGTAGCACCATCCAATCAAAACATCATCTTGTTGATCATTGGTAAAGATGTTCTCCGAAAAACTACCAAGGGGAGGAATAATCCAATGGTGTACAAACTTCTTAGAGGAATGTCCTTTTATAAGAGTAAATGTACTATATTCATCATAAATCATCTTACTTTCAACAAATATTGAATCCTAGATGATTCCAAGATTCTAAGTCAGTCTTAGAAGTGAACCATCACGTTGGTGATGTGCTACTCTAATTTTAACCATCTATTTCTCATACTCAAACTGCCTCCTTCTCTTCTAGAGTCATAACTTCAAACTGAAATAGATATCATTGTTGGTCTCATTCTTGATTTTGTTCAACCATAGAATCACAATCTCAACATATTCCCTCAAGTTGTCAAGGGAAAAATTGCCAATACTCCAACTTATTGCAATTATGAATACTCTAGAATGTTGGTAAAAAACACAGTTCATTGTGGGGGAGATTTGAATCGATCTTGGAGAGTTTCTCATTATCAACTGCCTCCTAACAATGGTTTAGAATCCTCTTGATCACGAACTAATGGTATAAGTGTAGAAAAACCAGGATAGTGGTAATCTATTGGTAACCTCATAGGATGTATGTGTATAGATGTCGTCAAAGAATCACTCTTTCTTTCTTTTGAGCCTAAATGTTCGATATTTGATCTTTGATCTAAAGAGTGAGTCCAACTCATTGACTTCTCATTAGCAGCTGCCTCATGACCATCATGAAACCTTGTACTTATTTCATCTATAATAAAAGAAATGTATGAAGATTTATCTTCCACCTTATGGAAAATTTCCACATCTTGTATTTTCATGTATTCATCTTTTGTATGTACAACTAAAGGAACTTCCTCCTATTCATTTTCTAAATTGATCCTCTCTTGCTCTTCTTTTGCCAAGTGAGGTTTTAATTTTTCCTCACATTGTGTGAACACATGAAGGAACAATGTATATGCATATGAAGAAGGAACCCATTCATGTTTCCAAGTAGACCATAGTATAGATATGGTGGGCCAGGAGAAAACATCACTCTCTTGGATAGTTAGAATCATAATATCTTTCATGGCTGCAAAAACATCTTCATTATTTGAGTTCTTGATCGTGGAAAAGAAATGATGGAACATGTTGTAGATCAGATCTTGCAACCCTAAGTCCACAAAAAGGTTACTTGTCCCGATTTCCGCAAATGTCTTTAATATGGTCATCCTTCTTGAGTAATGTGTACTATTGACGAAATCTAGGTCTTTCAAACTGTTTACAATCATGATGTGCAACACTTCTTTCATCGTGTCATCGTCATAAGGAACTAGAGGTAACAAAACTCTGATTACCTCACTTAAACAAAAGGTAAAAAACAACTTGATTTCCTGATCATGATGCCTCAACCATTTATGCTGATTCAAGGTGGTTACTGTAGGAGTTAGAGCTAAATTTAACACTTCAGATGACTGCTCAATGTGGATCAAACATTCTTCTATCTCTTTAAGTATGTTCAAGACATCATTCATTGATTGTAATTCTTTACTAAGCTTGTTGCCTACTTCATAGAGTGATCTTGCCAATGTTTTGATATCCTCTATTGTCATGATTAATCAAGTTTTTTGACATTTACCCAAAGGTTGGCAGGTTCACTAGCTTTGATACCATTGTAATAAACCTTGCCCTATTGTTTTTATGATCAGATTAGAGTACAGAAATTTAATTCAAAAATTAACACAATAACACAGCAGATACCCTGGGAAAACCCTCCTCTTGAGGGAGAAAAACCCAGCAACAATATATCACTTATATATTGAATATCAACACAAATTGTCTCCTTTACAAGAGGCTGATATGAGGCCAAATAGAAGCACCACAAACAGATGCGAACACAGTAACAATGTAATACAATCTACTAATAATATACTCAGCCTTCTACAGAAACTCGATCTGCTCTTCTACAGAATTTGCACTATGTATGATGACTTATGATGAACAACAATGGATATGAATCATATGAAACAATGAAAGGCATCAAACTTATATACAAGATGAATGGATAGGTTGTGACTCTTCAAGACAAGATGTTGGCCCATCATAGAAGAATGTGTTCCTTCAAAATCGCGTCCATCATGAAGAATGTGCCTCTTCAAAGATCACGTCCAATAAGCAAGAAGTCGGCCTCATAAAAAATCGTGTCTCTTCATGAATGAAGTCAGCTTCACTTAAGATCGAGCCTCTTCATGAATTCGCACCTCCTCAATAATTAAATATTGTTAATACAAATTGTGCCTCTTCATCAAATCAGAATCTCTATAAATTAAATAGCCATTGGCTATTATTTAATTTATCATGATGTAAGGAGATCGGCTGGAAGGATACACCCATCGCTGCTATGAACATCAACATGCCCAACATTTGACGTTTTAACAATATAATCCGAGAAGAGTTGGCAATATAAACATGTTGTCAACAATTCACAAAATCATACTTTGCAACATTTCTTGTAGAATTACTTTAAACCTTGCATTTATTTATAGGTAAAATATCAAAATATGCCAAACACCATGAGTCTTTAAGAGATGATAAAAATGAATAACACTAATTGCTTATTGGATAGGTATGTATAGATAAGGAGAAACAATAATATGGCAATAATGATGCTATGTTCTTTAATATGAACCTTGAAATGAATATGATGTAAGAACCCTAGTTCTCCCACAATGAAAATTTGTGTGTTTCTAATGAAAATATTCTGGTTTGAGCCTTGAGGAATATTGTCAAACAGTTGTCTTGCAACCTTGTGTCTGCTGGTAATGGTTTTTTGTTTTGTGTTGTCTTGTTTTGAATGTAAAGATAATGCAAGTACTACTCTTCTAACAATGCCAAGTAACCCCAATGGTAATGAATATGAAATGTAAGTGTTTTCAAACCTCCTTATGCAAAAATATGACTGAACTAATTGTAGATGTGCACCTACAGCATTTAAGTAATTTTGACAAACAATTAGCATGAATCTAACTACGCCCTATGATAGTGCAAGACACCTTTATTGCTTTTACCAGCAATGTAAGATTGAGAGTTGCATGCAATGAACATTTCCAGCTATAAGACAATTTGCCAAACAATTGGCATGCAAAATTCAGCTTCAACCTTCTTATTCAATACTGAAATACTGACATGTAATGAACTGATTACTAGTTCTGTGAAATCTGGTCACAATACTCAATTTATTGACTGATTTTCATTACATAGCATTTCCTAACATGGCACTGGACTGTCCTAATGGCTGCAACTAGCATCACACTTAATACAGTGCATAAGATTTGAATATATGATGGAAAGAACCTGATAACAAGAGTTGTAATGATCTGCTGATGAAGATACCACAATCAGAAGTTTATAGCAGCAGATTGTTGCACCCTCAAACATGAAACCATATCCTCTAGAAGTTGTCCCAAAATAGCTTCACATAACAGAATAATACTGTAGCGCGCGGGTACTATTCACGTCACTGTAGCAGCAGATCAATAACTTCTGATTTTTCTTCTCCAATGATAGTTATTTCGACAATCTAAAATCTGCTCTTCAAACCCTTGTAAACTTTTGAGATTTTTCATTCCAATAAGCTCAAACTAGACTCCTGTATGAAGCCCACAGCCAAGCAATAATTCAGCTGGTCTTTCACAGCCTCAGAATTGCACAAACCAATGAGAGTTTTTGTTCCCAATGGCTGGAAATGGCAGAAACCCTAGCTGGTTCCTTCTCCAAGTAAGAACTCCAAAGAAACACAAGTTTATAATCCTCAATCATAATGAAAATGAATTCCTTTTAACGCTTTTTGTAACCTATCAAAGGAGGTCGACCCCTTCGGTGCCTTTAATTCCTTTTTGAAATTCCACTTTAGGTTTTTAATAAAAACTTTATAATATGCCTCCAAACTTAGGCGCTCAAATCCATAATATAATAAATGCACTTTAAGTGATTTTAATTGAGGTTCATGGCCTCATTGGAAATAAAGTACACTTTTTTACTTTATAATTTAATTTTATATTATTTAATTATCATTAAAGTACCTTTAATGATAATTACTTATTAAACATTTAATATTTCACCCATCCAATTGATTAAGAGGTCAACACTGCATCTGAGACCTGTCCAGGTGCCTTACTAAATATAGTAACCCTAACTCCCCTGAAATGGTGACTTACTATAAATAGTAAGTATGAAGAACTAAGTCTAATGAAGGCCAAACTTGAACCCACACTAAGCTCTGAAGGAGAAAACACACTGATCATTGCCAAGAAGGACACTCAAGCCATCTGAGTTAGCCTACGAGGGCTAGTGATAGGCTAAACCGTCAATAAACAAGATCATATTGAAAAGGGGACATTACATATGAATTAATAAGTAATTCAAGACTGAAATATAAACAAGATAATGAATTTACTCTTTCTGATTTTTCTCTTCGATTCATGTGATTGTATGTAGGATAGATTAATGCCTTAACAGATCACTATTTCTGATTTAAAACCTTTTATACATGCGATGTGAAGTTGACACTGTCTCAGATTTTTTTGCTACTAAATTATGCGCTCATTCTTAGTTGTTTGCAAGCTCTTTCTAGAGCATTCAGGTCTGATGTAAAGAAATATATTTCTGAGAATGTTCCATGGTTCCTTTTCTTGACATGTGTTCGCCTATTTTATATCCCTATGTCTCTATGAAGAGAGACATCTGTTCGATGAATGGTGTCTCTGTAGAAAAGACATGACTTTTGTTAATATATGATCGCCACTTTTCTTTACTTATCAATTGCTGCTTTGGTTCATAAGTGCTGCCTTCATTAGTAATCACTATCTTTCTTTAAATTAGTAACCACCGCCTTATTTATCTTTATTTAATTTCAAACTAACAATATTGGTCAATTACTTTTTACTCCTACGATTATATGTTAATTCTTTATGCTCCCTTCAACATGAGTTAATTGCATCTCATTTTTTTCCATGTTCTCTTGAAGAATTATCTGCCCAGAGATGTAGAATGAGCAAAAGTAGATCACTTATCGCTTTCATAATTGTTATTGGATTTGTTCTCTCTTCAGACAAATCGTGTAGTAATCTTGTGAGCTTACATCCTGTATGGAATATGTATTCATTCTAGAATTGCAGTAATCATATATGTAGTCGGCCAATTATATCCTAAATCTTCTTAGACTCTAGGCATAATCGTTCTCTCCTTATGTTACTAAATCCTGATTATTATATGAATTTCGAACTTCTCAACATTCATGGCTACCATTATAGAGAGCAGCTAATATATAAGTATCGACCCTGTCTAGTGGCTTATGTACAAGCTTGCAATTTGTAAAACAAATAGAGCCAGAAATATTGTTGATGGGGCTTAACAACTCTCCAAATAGGCTTTCACAAAGGTATGTAAGGTTGCGCTAAACTCCAAACCGCAAGAATCTCCAAGTATAGAACAGCTAATTCAACATAAATGTAATCTCCTCCAATAATCGTGAATTCCAAAGCTCCCTTGTAATATATATATATATATATATATATATATATATATACGTCACTTTATAGTAGGCTGTGCTCAGACAAAAACCCTTGATGCTGATAATTAGAAGGCATTATAATAGGATGATGCTTCCATTATAACCACAATCTTCTACACATACGGTTTCCTGATAGCTAATTGATTAATATTGCCTACTAGTGATGATATGATTTGCCAATTATTAATCATCCAACTTCCAAAAATGGGACATTTCAAGCTGGTCATCCTGGTTACTATAAGACATACAGGCAGATCCGTGGTAGATTCTCATGGAAAGGGATGAAGGACAACATTCTCAAGCATGTTTGTGAGTGCCAAGTGTGCTAGCAAAACAAGAACAAGCATACTTACCCTGCTGGTTTATAGCAGCCCCTTCCCCTTTCTACTTAGAAGTGGGAAAGTATATCGATGGGCTTCATTACAGGGCTTCCCAAGGTGCAAGCGAAGGATAGTATATATGCGGTAGTGGATATATTGACTAGATTTTCTCATTTTTTTACCATATCAGCAAGGTATACAATGGTGCAAGTGGCAGATTTGTTTTTCAAAAAGGTGTTTAGGCTTCATGGAATGCCTAAGACCATCATTAGCGACAAGGACAAGTTCATGAGCAAAAGGTGTCGGTTAATTGGTTGCATTTGGGGGAGTTTTGCTACAACTCTACCTTCCATATATCCATCAAGATGTCTCCATTCATGGAATTATATGGTAATGAAGCTCCTAGCTTCATTGATTTACTTTTTTGGAGATTGCAAGGTGCCCAAAGCCAAAGATCTTCTTTAAGAGAGTCAGGACATCATTAGGTATTTGAGAGATAATATACAGCATGCTTAGAATCAACAAAAGCTATATGCTGATCAGCATTGCATTGAGTGGGCTTTTGAGGTTGGAGACATGGTTTATTTGAGGTTGCAGCCTTACAAGCAATCCACTCTCAAGAAGAGTGGGTCAAACAAACTTAAGCCTCATTTTTATGGACCATTCAAAGTCACTAGGAGGATTGGGAAGGTGTCTTATGAGTTGGAGTTACCTAAGAGTAGCAACATGCACAATGTCTTCCACATTTATCACCTTAAAAAGGCACTAGGTCAAAATGTGGTTCCTTCTATAGAGTTGCCTCCTTTGGATGAGGAAGGCAAGTTGATATTGGTTCCTAAGGCTATGATGGAGGTTAGGGAGTGTACTCTGCGAAAGAGAGTGATTAAGGAGTATCTTGTGAAGTGGAAGAATCTGCTAGTGGAGGATGCTACTCGGGGGAGAGAGCAGATATTAAAGCATCTAGAGTTGCAATTACTTGAGTACAAGCAATCTTGGGGAGGGAGGACTGTAATGTCCCCTTCTTGCACCTAAGCAGTTGGAGTGTTCCATTATCCTATTCTAGAGTTCTCATAGGATAAGTGGAGTTGGTTAGGGACTCATAGCTAGTATTGGGCTCTATGGTGGTTGTCAGTGCTTTCTAGCAAGACTTTCTATTTTTAGCAATGGCCAATTTCATTACTTACTATTTATAGTAAGTCTCAATGTATCTTAGTTTTGGTAATAGTTTGATGTTGGAGGTACTCACTATTTTTAGCAGTGGCTATTTATAGTAAGTGTATTTTTGGTTACAAGTCTAGGTCAATGTTGTTCCCGTAGTGTATATTTCCTAATTGGGCATTTGGTGAGTCTAAGTTTGATTTAATTAATATTTGTATTTCTCCCATCACTTAAGTTATTTTTATAAAGTCACTTTATAACTTAAGTGAGAGTCTTGGGGTCATCGAAAAAGTACCTTGACATGCCTAGTTGATTAAATTTGTTTTTAAAAAAAAGCCAAATATTGAGCCTCTTAAGTTGGACACCACCATAGGGAGATACAAGGGATTTTTAAATGAAAAAAAGGAGCTCATAAGGGGAGCATGGGAGTCTTGGAGGGAAAAGAAATTCAAAAAAGTTTCCCTAATTTCCCTCTCACTTGTATAAAGCATCATTTTGGCTCTCTGTCATGTCCCCGAAATTGGAACACGGAGATATGAAGCATCAAAAAGCAAGTAAATAAATAAGATACCTATTGACCATTTAATATTACCATAACTATAATTATCAAAGAGAATATTATAATTCTGACTATCAAATACAACATTATAAATATTAAAATATAAATGCTAACCATTTAAATATTATTATGATGAGCATGTTCTATAATAAATAAATATAAAACATTATATATAAATCTGATACTACTATTTACTGATATAAACAAATCTACAACATAACAAAGACAACAATTAAGAATGGAACGGTAGCAACTACCTTAAGTATTGGCAGCGATTAAAGGTAGCTATTGAAGACGTTAAATGGAGCAGCGATTCATTTATGGGTTTGCAACAACAATAAAGACTTATGTAAAAGGCATCGATTAAGACTTGTACAAGACACGTCCCCAGCTCAAGAGGTGTAAAGATTATCTCTTAGCTATATCAGATATTAAAAGGGAATCGTTTAAAAGCGGGAGGGGATCAATAAAAATGACGTAGAAGTAATCATGAGAGTAGGAAGAAATACGCTTCAGATATATTAAAAGGGGATCATATTAAAGATAGGATGATCATTGATCAAAGGAGAGAAATCATATACATCTGCTGAGACGTAAGAGGCAGATTTAAAAGATACAGGGTGAATATAGCAGTACACAGCATCGCCGAATGGAGGAATAAAAAGGAATATATGCTAGTGCCACCGTGGCTGAAGGAAGGAATAGAATAAATTAAAATGAAAGGATAAGACTGTGGTAAGGTGAGGTCATTACTTATATATAGAAATAGATCAGTTTAGATAAGTAAAGAGATACTATATATTTCTGAGTAGAGAGAAGAATAGGTAGGGTGGAAAGATTAAAGGGAATAAGATATTATATATGATCAGATACATATAAAGTAACAAATGATAATATATCTGATCAGATATATGTAAAGTTATATATGATAATATATATGATCAATTATTTATAAATCGATATATAATAGCTATATATGATATATGAAGTAATCTATATGGAGTATATATATATATATATATGGTTTATATATGATGGGTGATAAAGTATATAAGTGTAAGGTTATATTGATATATATAGATGTATAAAATATATATATAATGATATGTTGATATATGAGATATCCTTTATTGATATAATGTTCATATATACTTCTCACAGAGAATAAGTATTCATAATCCATATAAGGAACAGTTTATTACATATATTTATAAAATGTTTAATATGTTGAGATGTAAACCTGCATACCTTATACAAATCAATCTTAAAGATTTATAATTTGCATCCTTAGGCCAAATAGCAGGCAATAGTCTCAAGAGAACCTTATTGAAGTATATTCATTAAGCAATTCTGTGTCACGAAATAGTCACTTAGGTAAAAATCGGAATGCCTCTTAGAAGGGGTCATTACACTCTCATTTCTCTATCTTTCATTTGGCAACATAACAGGATGCTGCTCGATTGTTTCCAGAGTTCTATTGCTACGTGTTGAGGACAAAAACCCGTGCCATTTAGAGCTGGTTTCGGTGGTGAAAGATCCACCCTAGCTAGGAGAAGGTGATTCTACTTCAAGGCTCACATTTGGACTTTCACAAGGTTCTAATTTCAAACTTTTTGTGGTGGAACAATGAAGATAATCTTGGTTTCTTGATGTCGGTTTGGAGTTTTTGGTGTGTTGGTTCTTTCGCTTTGTTTCAGTGGTAATTGGAAGAGTTTTGGAGCTTTTTCTAAAGTCTGATTTATTTCTGGAAATTATCTTTTTGATGGGGTCTGAAAGTGAAATTCATTTGTAGCTCTATGCACACTTGATCTATCATTCTAGGAATTTGTCTATTGGATTGCTCTTAGTTTGGCACCCCATTTCAAGTGCTTGTTTGTATTAATCGCTAGGGGAGTGATTTTTGAGGGAGAATCGCCTACCTAGGGAGTCGTGCCTCTTTGGGGTTCAGTGATGAGTGGGCCTGCTAATGTATAGACCCTTATTCTGCACTCCTCAGTGTTCATGTTGCTGTTTAATGGTGTGGAATTCCATGTGTTTGTGGGCTACTCTCATATGTGACATGTAATGCAAGTTTGCAATTTGTTGCTGCTGTTGTATGACCATTACCAGGTCTGATAACTACTATTTCCAGGTCTAAAATTATCTTGTATTAAGTCTGATTTGGTTTCTAAACATTTGCTCTCATTATATGTTGTCATTCAATATGAAAAGCAATGCTACTTCTTAGTTCTTCTCATCTTGATGTAATATTTCCTATGTTTGCAATGCATCAATGAAAAACATGTGAAAACAAGCAAACCAAACACATCAGCAAACACTATTTTCAAAAAAAAAATCCAGGGGTGGTTGATACAATATATAAGATGGCCGATGGTAGTTGAGGACTACCAACCATCAACAACTGTCAACTGCCGAGAACTAACTTTTCCAAGTACAATAGAACTCACATGATTATTTATGGACTACATCAGCCCCCCAAAAATAAAATTGTCTCCTAGACAACTGACAAACAAACTTGGGAGGCAAAACAACAAAACAAAATATCTAGAAAAGCTATTGCAAAGGTCGGTGAGAGGACATCCCTGGAGTTGGGTAGACTGAGGATGTAGGAGTGGATGTCTGAGAGTTGATCTAACGTAGCTTGTAGACCTCCTCTGTCAGTAGCTTGAGATGATAAGCCACTAACAATTCCCTTTCCCTTGCAGCCTTCACCATTTGTCTAGCCTCAACCAACTGGTGTTTTATCAACGCATCTCCTTAACATTTTCTACTAGCTGGCAATCTTTCTCAACTATTTATGCATCTTTGGTTGCTACTTTAACCTTTTTCAACTTCTAGAAGATGTGATTGCTGACCCTGTTGCACCTAAAAGTGTTAAGTGAGTTCATCTGCTTCAACACACATCTTCGATGACATCCTTATAGCCTCACCTATTTGGTTTGTAAGTTCAATCTTGGAGATTGTTTGGCACTTCAGCTTATAGAACATCTCTTAGAATGTGGCCTCCACACCAAACAAAGTTGTAATTACCTTACCATCATTCCCCTCAAAAGTAGGCATGGTAGGTTTCCATGTTGCCATCATCTCAAAAGTCTCAATCTGAAGCCATCCTCTATTCGCAAATATGTTGTTAAACTCTACTTGACATCCTTCCTTTATGAATGCCAAGATGTGTTGGGCCTCTTGCCATGCTAGAGGAGAATGAGTATGGTCCAACTCTTTCGAAATATCCACTTCTTCCTATATAATGACGACCATGGGTTCCAAATCCTATAGGTACCTTTGAATGGTACAAAAGGGATCAACCTCATATAGTTTAGAAATTTTGATGACAATCCTTTCCGAGTTGCAAGATTCTCACTCCTGAACAAGTGGGTCGACAGGGATAGCTATGGGTAGTGTTGATGTGATTTTTGTGACCGCACCAATCAATAGAACAAAGTAATCCGAAGGCTAGTCCATTCTCTCTTGATCAAAGAATCTTGTGCGCTAAGATTGCAAGAAAGTCGCACATTCAACTCCAAGGTTCTAAAATGCTTTGGAATACCCTCAGTAGGTTCGTTGTGATTTGTTGTTTTTCACGAGGAGACTTACACAATTGTTCATAAGGCTTGCAGTTGACAACACATGGATGATTGGAAGGGAATTTATGCAATGCGGATGATTTAGCAATAAGGTACATTTTCCTAAAACTAACCAGAAATGTGTGGATTTGAATGGTTGCAGAGACTAGAAAACTTATATCCTAGACTAAATGCAAGAGGTGTTGAGCTTGACTTCAATGAACTTCAACCGAACTTTGTCTTGCCTCCCGTTGGATAGCTTCAACAAGGTTGGTGCAATCTTCAAAGGAGTGACGGAAGATGTTCAGATCACGACTCAATGATGTAAATACCATCAAAATGATGCATACGTACACGTGAATCTCTATCGAAGTTAAGTGTAAAAAGCATTCCAGTTGACACACTGGACAAACTTGCCATCAGTAAGCTTGTTAGTGGTTTGGATTAACGAAGCTCACTTAAACCAAACGCAACCACCCACAATTAACTACTTGCATGAAAATTACTCTAACTTATATTCTACTTGAAGTCGAAGGGTGAAGAAACCTCACTAACTACTCATAACAAAGACAAATTCACCAATCAATGAAACTCTTTTATTATGATAGTCTTCGTAACAATTTCTTACAAAATTCTCAAAGGAAGAATTTTCCTTCTCCTTCAAACAATGCCATGAAACTATTCTAACTCTAACTATCTCTCTATGCTCTAGCAAAATGTCTACTCTCTAGTCTGATCTAATGTCTAACTAATGTACAAATGAGGGGACTCCCCTTTATATAGCTAGCCAATCTCAATGGATTGTCCAGATCAAATTACAATGGACGGCTCAGATCAAGCCACTTCAGCCATAGACTAGGTTCTGCCCTAAAAACCGCCAGAAGGTGGAGTGGCATAATTAATGAGCACAAAAAATAGCAGATTCGTCCTTTGACCACTATGGGCAATTAATGCCCACTATCCTTCCAAAAGATTCTCGTCCATGACTCTGTTTCCATTGCTCTTCTCTCTGACTACGTAAGCAACAAATTTGGCCAACACCACATCAGCTTCCTGCTCAGAGATTGCTGGAGTAAGGTTGAGCTAATACTCAAGGATAGCAATCATCTGCCCCTGTCGGTCACAAGATTTTCTCCAACTCTCGATGGATTCCCGTGTGCTCTGTATGATGGCTGAGAAAGTAGAGGTATTCTCGAAGTCCAGTTGAGCAAACACCCTCATTTCCGAGAAGAAAGGCTGCAATCTCCCCTTTAATCCATCAACTTCTATATCCTCGGGAGTTAGTCTTCTGGAGAACAACGCCTCCAGCGTATTGATGATGCCCTCATGAATATTTCTCATTGCTTTCGTGATCTTAGATGACTCTGCCATTGCCATGTCGAAGAAGCCTCTGCCAGTGAATGCAACAGAATACCACCCTGGAAAATCATATCCATCCCCAGCCTGAATCACCCCTTCATCAACCAAAGTCTGCATGGGTATGCACATCAGAACAGCCAAGCGTGGAATGGTCTTATCCTGAAATATATGTGTCATTCCAAGCCTGCTTGATGTTCTCCAAGCGTGAGAGGATACTGGAAGCATGCTGAAAAGAGGAGACAAGATCTATAATAAATCTTTCAGCCTCAATGCAGACACTGCCAATCCACTTATCTCCCTCCTGAATAGCCTTTTTCATCTCTTCAAGTTTGCTGATCGACTCCTGTGGAAGCTCAGGTGGAAGTTCCACCGTTGGGTCCTCTTGAGCACATGGACGTGCTAAATGCCGCACATACCCAACTAGTGCCTTATGCTCCTTTTCAATTTCTTATACTTTTCTTCCTTTCGCACCAGCCTATCTTTCAATGCCTGGAAGGAATTTCTAGCCTCCTCAACAACTTTTGCTCCGGAGGGATGCCCTAATCCAATCGTAGTGAATGTGTAGTTTTCAAGTGTCACATCACCTAGATCATATTCCTCCCTTGGAACTGCAACATGGAGAGTTTGAGAACCAGCCTCATCCGTTTCCATCCTAGAATATTTCCTAGCTCTCTTCCTTTTAGGTGACCCACTTATTCTATTCAGGAGCTCCTCCATTTCTACTGCTGGGTCAATGTCATCCTCCTAGTCTCTCCTTATTGCACGTGTAAGCCAATTTGGAGCATTCTTCTGAGTGCCATAGACAATAAGGGGTTGCTCCTCTATTGCTTCAACCTCATGAACCTCTTCTTGAGCAACATTCGGTTGAGGCTCATTTGTCTCCATACGCTGGCTATCCTCCTCAAAACCCCAAACTTCAGGCTCTGTTTCATCCTCAAAGGCTACCTCAAGTGCCCGATCAAAGCAAATGTTTGTTTCTGTTTCTTCTCCTTCATCCGGCTGATCGGCACCCTCAGGAGCGTTGGCACTCTGACTATCAAGTTCTCTAGATAATGGCTGGTTGACTTCTCCAATTTCTATCTCTTCATTCTCTCTAGCCCTCTGATTTGTAAATATTGACACCTCTTGAATACTTGAAGAGCGAGCCAACAACTGCGTGGGCGATGTCTCCTTTGTCCTCTGAGGCTCAGGTTGCACTGGCTCCTCTACTCGTGGTTCTGTAGGTTGGGCAATTTGTTTCCTCTTCTTTGCCGACATTGGTGGCCTCCGATCGCCTATGAAACTGTACGAGAGAGCAATCGATCTTCTCTTTAGCCTGTGAACATGCCCATCCACCCAACTTCTTGTGAAAGTCAAGACAAGCATAGACAAAGTGTCTTAAGTCTGTGATCTCTAGCTCTGCCCAATCCAGTGGTCGGATTGGCGTGTTTTTTATTGACTCATAGTCTAGGTGCCTAAGTCTGGCATCTTCATCAACTTCATTCGGAATCTAGAGCACCTCGCACTCCCTAATCAACTTTAGAGGCAATCTGGAACATTCTCCTTCTGATCTCAGCTTCATCTCCTACATTTGCCCAAAAATCCTCTAAATGAGCCCTGTGCCTATATTCCTCACCTTGTACAGTTCCAATCTTCCCTCGAGGATCAAAGTCCTGCTAGCTAGTATGGAGAGTGAGGTGATAAAACTGCAATTCATCTTCCGCCTCCTTGGCTACCTGCAAAGAAGGGCACTCCTCAAGCAAATTCCCCATAACAATAGGGAAGTGCAAACCTCCTTTCTTCTTTTTTATAATTTTGTCATAGGCAATGAGTTGCCTAGACACTTCCAGCATTATCATTCTATCTGTGGGATACCTCGGTAGTTGGTAGGCATATGAATGGTGTCCCGATAGCCTTATATATGTGAACTTTGGGAATTGGACAAACCAAAACCCGTACTCCTCAATCAACTCTTGTGCCTCTTTAGATATTCTTTGTTGCACTCTTCGTTGAAGAGTCCTCGTGATGTACATTGTAAAGGCATCGTTCACTCTCTTGAAGTGAGAAGTGCTCATTAGATGCAATTGCCTGCAAGCTTCGTGAATCTTGAATTGATTGTGACCACATCCGATCGCCTCCTGGTATGTCAGCCCCTTGTATCTCGTCATTCGAGCTAGCATGTAGATGACATATGAGCTCATGTAGAACATCTTTTTCCTCATATTTCTGAACTGCTCATCAATGTTATCACTAATCATCTACGCCCAATCCACATATTCTTTTCCTTCCAGCACCATGCTGATGTAGAAAAACATCCACGGCTCAAACGCATATGTTTGTGGGCTACCATTCACCCAGCTAAGCATCATGATCAAATCGCAATACTCCTGCTTCAGTTCTTCTGAGATGATTTGTTTCAGCAATTTGGCGCTAGGAGGCTTTAGCTTCCTCATCCATGTCGTGTTGATCCTCTTGGCACACTTATCAAAAGATTTAGCATACATCTTATCAGCTCTCTCCTTGGATTTGTACAACATTTTGTCCATAACTGGAATCCCGAACGCTTCGCCAATTGCATCAGGTGTGAAATTTGCCAGCAGCTTGCCCTCTAGAGAAACAATCATTCGGTGGTCCGAATTGTAGTAGTTCGCACACTCCATAATCAGCTTGTGACATTGGACTACCGGTGGAAAACCGGCAGCTGCATATAATCCACTTCTCACAATATTGTGCGAAGTCACCGATGGACAATAACCAACTTGCCCATATATTCTTCTCTTGATGGCTTCGAGGTTGAAAGAATTGAGGTTGGTGTCAGTCAAACCTCCCAGCTTCGGCACAAACTTGGATTCTGGAATAAAAGACTTCTTCAACTGTTTAATAATGGCCTGCCTGGAAGCATTTTCTTTGCCAGCTTCAACATTTCCAGCTCTAGCCACAGCCTTGCTTATTCCAACATCTCCCCTTCTACTTTCAGCCATCTACAAAACAAAAAAAAGCAAGCATTATAATTCACTTTAAATAATAAAATTTCGTGAGATGGCTGGCAAGTGGAGTTGGCTTCAAAAAGAAAATAAAAATCTTCAGCACTAAAACTTCAACTCCAAACCTCGAGAAATACAACACCGAAATTAAAACTCCGAGCTTCAGCAACTTGCAGCAACAACACTTTCAGCTCTTCGAAAAATCAAACTCAAACACTTTTGCTTCAGATTTTATTTCTTCTCAGCACTCAGCACTCTCAACTTCAGCAACTCAACAAAAAAATTCAACTCAAAAATTTCTCACTCGCTCAACGATCACTTTCAACTTCAGCACAGTTTTCAACTTCGCAATTTTGTGAAGAGAAATGGAAATCCTCACAGTTTTTATAACTAAAAGCAAATGCCCAGTTTAGCAGTCGCCATAAATTCACTTCCCCACTACTTAGAAATTTTCCAATTTTAGGAGAGAATATTCCCAGTTCTCATACAGTCGTCATAGAAATTTGCTATTATTAGAGATTCTTTCCGCGTTCAAATTTAAAATTTCCCTCCTCAACTGCCAGTTATTTTCAGTTGACTGAAGTATTTCGAGAAACTTCTTAAAATTTACTCTAGCATTAAAAATCTCATCCTTTTAAAATGGCATATGTTTTATTAAAATTTAATTTCAACGCCATTTAATTCACTTGAGACAACTTTATTTATTTTGCCAGCGTCTTAGAAAAATTTATGTTTTAGTCGAAAAAGCTTCATCACTCGCGAGCTTTGGCATTTTAAAATTGCTAGGCAAAATTATTTTCCATCCAGAATGTTTTCCAAAATAAATGTCCCCCTAATAAATTTTTTCTGACTTCAAAAATCTTATGTGTCTAAACGAAGGGGGCATTTGATATTTAAAACTTTGGAAAATAATTCTTTTACATTTTATTTAATCTCTCCATGGGGCGTTTTATTTGTTTTGCTTAGAACAAGTTTTATTTTATTTCCAATTCCTTAAGAAAATTCTATCATTCAACCTCTCAAAAATCTTGATTTGATTTTTCTAATGCCAGGCGCAAATGAGTTCTCCAACTTTTAATTTCCAACATCTAAACATTTCCTAGCAAGGGCGTGTTCAAGGTGGTCAACTTCCAACTCATCACACTTAGAATCTTTTACCTTAGGCGTATATAACATCATGTGTTTTCAATTCCAACGCCTTAGAATATTTCTCTCAACTCAACATTCAAGGTTGGGCGCATTTGAGCCCTTAGGCTTTCAACTTTCATCACCTTCAGTCCCCCTTAGGCACACATGGAGTAGCAAGTTTTGAATTCATACGCCTTAGAAATAATTCAGACTCTTCATCCAAGATCATGGCGCATATTGGGGTCTCAGCTTTTAACTTGCAATACTTTCAGTTCTCCAACTTCAGCCATGGCGCAATTGAGGCCCTCTACTTCACCTTTTAACACTTAGAAAAATTCACACGCCTCTCTCCTCTACTTCAGCCAAAGGCGCATATCACAGGTGTAGCTCCAAGTTTTATTGCCTTAGAAAATCTTTCTTAACTCATCCCAAAGTTGGGCGCATTCAACCCCTAGAGCTTTCAATTTTGATGCCTTGGATAAATTCTCACTCACTTGCCCAAGCTTAGGTGCACATGATGGCTGGAGCTTTCATTTCAAATAACTTAAGCTTTCATTACTCTCAGCTAAGGCACATTTGATGTATTGAGTTTTAAATTTCACACATTTAGACATTTTCCAAGTCTTCTCACTAACCAAGGCACAAATGGGAGGGGCCACTTCAAGTTTGTCAACACTTAGCAAAGTTTCAAGTGCCTTGTTCTTCATAGGCACAAATGAGGTGGTGGACTTTGATTTTTAGACACTTAGAAATTTCTCACGGTATCCTCTTCAAGTCAAGGCGCTAATAGAGGGGTGAGCTTTGAGTTTAGATGCCTTAGTGAATTTTTATCACCCTCACCCTCTTTGAGGCGTATATGGAAGGTCCCTCTTCAAATTTCAAACACTTAGGCAATATTCAAGTCCCCTCTTGTCTTGGGCGCAATTCCACCCCTGAGCTTTCATTTTAAATGACTTAGACAAACTTTCAACTCCAACTCTCCACTAGGGCGTATTTAGGTAGCTAGGCTTTCACTTTACTTGCCTTTGAAACATTTTGTTACTTCATTCTTCAAGCGGGGCGCATTTGGGGTGGGCTACTTCTAGTTTCTTAGACTTAGAAAAAATTCTTAAGCTCTCCCTTCACCTTGGGCGCATTTCCACCTCTCTACTTTCATTTTTGAATACTTAGACGCTTTTCATCCTCTTCACTCTAGCTTGGGGCGCATTTTAGACCTTGTGCTTTCATTTTTGATGCCTTAGGCAATTTTCAAACTTCAACTTCTTCTTGGGTGCATCTAGGGGTAGAAGCTTTCACTTTCAAGGACTTAGTCAAATTTCCAACTCAGCCTCTCAAGTTGAGGCGCATTTCACCATGTGAGCTTCTATTTTATCAACACTTAGAAAAAATTTAACCTCTCTTCTTCAAGGCACATATGGAGGGGTGAACTTCAAATTTGAAATGCTTTAGTGAAATTTTCATCACTCCTCCAAACTTCTTGGGCGCATTTCAAAGGGTGAGCTTCCATTTTTCACGTCTTAGTAGAATTTTCATCTGCCTCAGGTAGCTTCTAGGGCGAATTTTCATGTTGGACACCAAATTTCATCAAACTTAGTGAATTTCATGTATTTCGCCTGATTTGGAGTGATTTGTTCATGCTAGCCCTGGCTTGCCCTAACTTTCTATTTTTAGAAAGTTCTTCACATTTTGTGCTTTGAATTGATCTTTGACTCGGAAAAAGCCTAATTTTTGCTTTGTTTTGAACCTCGGGATGTGGTTGAACTTTCGGGGCCTTATGCCTTCCTACGCCTACTATTTTTAGCAACTTACTTAAAATAGTAACTGCTCAGAATGCGTTCAAATTTTGTGTGTTGATTGCCTAAGGGTGTTGATCGTGACTGGATGTTGCCTCTGCAAGACTATCATGTTTCGCCCTTGATTTTAGGAAATCCTAATTTCTCTACATAGACCTGCTAAAAATAGTAAGTGCTTGATTCTCGAACCTCTGCAACTTCGTTTGACTTGAAATTCATGCCATGGGGTCCTCACCACTTGCCTGACTTGTCCATATCAACGCCTCGTGCTGACCTGCTATTTTTGGCATGTTTCTGGAGGTGGTTTACTACTTATAGCAGCTACCTAATTTTGAGACTTCCACAACTCCGTTTTATTTGAAATTTGAATGTCATGACCCTCGTTGGATAACTTGCCTGTCCACACTCGCCCCTGATGTTGACTTACTATTTGTAGCCCGTTTCTGGAATGCCTTACTATAAATAGTAAGTGCTCCGTTTGCCTTCAAATTTTACCAGCGAACTCCTTGAGAGATGCTGATCACGATGGGATACCTTGGTTTCTGAAAATTTTGACGTTTGACCCCTTATTTTGGGTCCGAAACATGAAACCCTACTTGCTTGAAATGTGCCTTGAACGACCTCCGTTTAACTCAGTTTTTGTTGCATGTCATCGGGTTCGTGATTCTAAAGTGTTGGGCAGCTGTCGGAGTAGTACTGCTAAAAATAGTAGGTGGTTGAAGAAGTAGAAGTGATCAACCAGCTGTCGGATGAATTTGCATGTCACATTGCCCGAGAGATCTTGAAAAACCAAAACAAACCCAAAAAAATCATCAACATGCAAGCACTAGCTAAAAATAGCAAGTTCCAGAAAAGCAACCAGCTCCGCCTGCATGTTACCTCGTTGCGAAGCTCTCTAAAAGCCCATAAAGATAATGCAGACATGCACCAAAAAATCCTGCATGCAAACCCTAAAAATAGCCTCTGAAGGCTAAGCACTGAAAGTTGTCCCATTTTGCACGTTACCTCGTTGCGATGGTCTTGAAAAACCCACAAAGAATCCTCAAACATGCATCTAAAAGTCTAGCATGCAAACCCTAAAAATGGACCACGAAGGCAGGACTGCTAAAAATAGCAAGTTGTCCATTTATGCTCAAATTTTGCCAGTCATGAGTTCAAAGTGCTCAGAATGCAGTGCAATTATCAGAACATGAAAATCTCAAGAAAACAAACCCCAAATTGACACTTACTAAAAATAGAAAATAGCCAGAATTCAGTGAAAATTCAGAGGGAGCTTGCTCGAAGTATCCTATTAGCAGTGCTAGGCTCAAGACTCGACTAGCCAACTCAATTTGACGTCAAAGTAGCCTAAAGAATGTAAACCCTAATTCATCAAAAAATGCTCCAGACTTACCCAAAATTCAAACCTACGTCAAATGGTAAGTACATCATCAGACAGAAAGAACCGACAGAGAGACAGACCAAAAGACCCAAGCCAAAAGACCCAAATGAAGCAAAATATTAGGGGGTCCCCATTTGAATGGGGCGATGTGTGAAAAGGTCACAACAGGTAGCTCCTGGGTAACTACAGGGGGATGTGGTGCTAGGGAAGGCTTGCCTTCCTGCATCGAGTCAATAGTAGCCATAGTTTCTTCTATGGGACATGGCTACACAATCTCGCTAGTAAAAAAAAGTCATCCCTAGCTGCTCTATCCCCATGGCAATATCCTAAGGAGGGTTGGGTGGGGGTAATTCCTAAACATCAATGGGAACCCCAAGGAGTTTCAACCAACTATCGATCTGTTCAAAGGGCTCAAGTGATAGGAAAATCCATTGAAACCGATGAAGTAGGAATGTTACTACTGATAGGAATGTCCTCCACTACAATGGTATCAAGTAGAACTACGAACTGAACCTTGGAAGCTATAGACACAACTCCAGTTGAATGAGTGTCCTTGGGTGTGGTGCTTGATGTAGAGGAGGGCAACTCAATCTACTCATAGTCATCCACATTTCCGTCTTCTCCTTCACATAATACATCTTTGAGTTTCCACTTCTTATGACTAGATTTAGCTTCCTCCCCTAAGTGAGCCTAGGCATCTTTAACTTGGATTGCTTGTGGGCCAAGGGGTCGGATTGACTTGGTTGGTTGTTTGACGCTCTTGGGCTTAGTTGTGGAGGACAATCTCCCAGAGCCCCATTGTTCTTTTCACCTAAAGTTCCTAATATGGTTGGCTATAGTGTGCATGTTGCATTATCATTTTGTTTGATGATTCTTTTCCTAAATTCAATTGCTATTGTGTAATTTAGCAAAAGAGTACCCTTATAAATAAATTATATTATTGGATTTGTTAATTTGGGCAAAAATCAGGTACTCCCTCAACAGGGGACATTACAATGGGGATTGGCATTTCCTGTGGTTTGGTGCCTATGAAAGAATCTGTGTTAATGAAGTAGGTTGGTGCCTACAAGAAGATTATAAAAGCAATATTTTCTGTGGTTTTCTCCCACAAGGGTTACCACATAAATCGTGTGTTCGTCTCGTTTTCCTTATTGCTAGATCTTCCATCAGTGTTATTGCTATGGATGATTAAGTTTTGAAGTATTTCTTGTTAAATTTTGAACCAGAAATAAAAGTTAATAGAAAGTTAACAAGAACAAATACACACACAAAATTTTCCCTAGGAAAACCCTCCTCCTGAGGGAGAAAAACCCAACCAATAATATCTCTTATATTATTGAGTCACAATGAGAAGCTCCTTTACAATAGAGGCCAATAATGAAGGCCAAAACATAGCATTACAAACTGATACAAACTGTCAAAAGTTATCCCTACATTTTACTCAGCTCACCATCTGCTCTTTTCACACTCTTGCTCTTGAAAAATTCGAACTTCATCACCCTGAACTATATGCAGAATGAAAGTGTATACAAAGTGACTTTCTAAACATAGCATGTCGGTTTCATGCAAGTCAGGTACCTCTGCATGTCAGACTGCATGACAGTTACAAGAGGACGCACTAGGAGAACATGTGACTAATTTTAGGAGTTACAAAAAGATTCCAATGCATGACAGTTACAGTTTTGCATGCTGACTTTTGAATAAGGCAATTTGTCGGTCGGCCCAGCTTCTGAAATAGCAATTACAAAATACAAAGTAAAGGAGACGGCTGGAAGAATCTGACTGACGCTGCCATAAACATCAGCACTCCCTCTCAGCTAGGGAGGATACTTCCAGCTGCACAAGACAAATCACCTCATCGTGATATCTACCACCTCATCATGACGACCACCATGACTACTCCAAGAGAATGGAACAAGGGCTTTCACCTCAAATTTCTCTCGTAGAGAAAGATGCACTAACAAGGGCTTACACCTCAAATTTCTCTCGCAAAGAAAGATGCACTAACAAGGGCTTGCACCTCAAATCTCTCTCACAGAGAGAAATGCATTAACAAGGAGCGCACCTCAAATCTCTCTCGCAGAGAGAAATGCATTAACAAGGGCTTGCACCTCAAATCTCTGTCGTAGAGAGAAATGGATTAACATGTGAAGCAAGAGTCACTGAGGCTGAGACTCTCTCTCAGCAAGAGCAACATTCTCCACAATACCAAGGTTATCTCGAAAATAAGAAAACTTTACTCTAGAAAGTGGCTTGGTGAGAATGTCAACTATCTGCTCATTCATGCAAATATACTTGAGTTCAACTGCTTTCCTTTGAACCATATCTCTTAAGTAATGATACTTGATCTCCACGTGCTTGGTTCTATCATGAAAAACAGGATTAGTAGAAAGCTTCACATAGCTTTGGTTGTCACAAAGAATCATAGTAGGTTCCAAAACCTGCCCAAATAGTCCTGCAAGAAGCTTTCGAAGCCACACTGCTTCTCGAGCTGCCACACAAGCTGCCACATATTTAGCTTCTGCTGTACTTTGGGCCACACATGACTATTTTCTGCTGCACCAAGAAATCATAGCAGATCCGAAGCTGAAACAACAACCGGAAGTGCTCTTCCTATTAGGTACACACCCTGCCCAATCTAAATCAGGAAAACCTTGCAATTTCAGATCTTCACAAGAATTATATTTCAGACCATATCCCACTGTACCATGTACATATCTCACTATATGCTTAGCTGCAACAAAATGAATCTGTCTAGGTTCACACATGAACTGACTTAAAGAGTTAACAGCATAACATATATCAGGCCTAGTATTAACCAAGTACATTAAAAAACCAATTAACTGCCTATACATAGTAGGATCAACTAAATCTGAAGTGGCATCAACCTCATGTAACTTTTTCAGATTTGCTTCCATAGGAGTTGACATAGACTTGCAGTCTAACATACCAAATCTTTTCAAAATATCAATAGCATATTTCCCTTGACTCAGGAAAATCCCATTTGGTCTTTGCCATACTTCTAAACCAAGAAAGTAATGCAAAAGACCAAGATCTTTCATCTCGAATTTAGAGGTTAACTCTTTCTTACATTTAGCAATAAGATCATCTCCTCCAGTAATAAAAAGATCATCAACATTAAGAACTAAAATTAATGCTTTATCTTCAATTACCTTGAAATAGAGATTTGGATCTGCATCATTTTTGAGGAAGCCCAAGCTTACTAAATAATGATCAATTCTTTCATACCATGCACGTGGAGCTTGCTTAAGGCCATACAAGGCCTTTTTCAATCTGCATACATGTGATTCCTTCTCATGAATCACAAAAGCCTCTGGCTGCTCAATAAATACCTCTTCTTCAATTACACCATTTAAGAATGTCGTCTTTACATCCATTTGATGTAATTTCCATCCTTTAACAACTGCAATAGCAATAATGGTTCTGATGGAAGTATACCGAGCTACAGGACCAAATGTTTCCTCATAATCTATACCTTCTTTTTGAGAAAAACCTCTTGCAACAAATTTGGCTTTATACTTTTCAATACTTCCATCAGCAGCATGTTTAATTTTGAACAACCACTTAGAAGAAACAACAGATTTACCTTTAGGCCTTGGAACAATATCCCAAACATCATTCTTGATAATAGATTGATATTCTTCTGTCATGGCATCTCTCCATACTTGCTCATTTGAAGCCTCTTCAAAACTTGAAGGCTCAAATTCAATAATATGACTCATTGAAGCAACATAACCTACAAACTTATGAGGTCTCTTACTTTCTCTGAAAGTACCATGAGGGGCTGCAAATTTTTCAGCCTCTTCCATAGTATGCCTGGCCCACAAAGGTCTCTTCTTGTCAGATGAAACATTACTTGGTCCAAAATAGGAATCTATAGGATCAACAGGACCAAGAGGGTCTTCTAAATCAGGAGTCTCCCTCTGAATCTCAGAAGGGGAATTAGGAGCAGCAATGTCCATATCTTGAGAAGTCTCATGATCTTCTCTATCAATTTCCATAGAAGATCCTTTAGATCTTTTGCAAGCTACATCTTCTTCAAATGAAACATCTCTGCTGATTTCAATTTGCTTTTGTCCCGGAATGTAGACCCTATAAGCTTTTGAAGTTTCACTATAACCAACAAAAAATCCCTTCTTGCCTTAAGGTTCTAATTTAGATCTTTTTTCTTTAGGTATATCAATGTAAACTGGACATCCAAAATTTCTAAAATGACCAACTTCAGGTTTGATACTTGTGAAAGCTTCTTCAGGAGTCATATTGTCTAAAATTTGATGTGGGCTACAATTCTGAACATAAACAGTTGTTCTGCAAGCTTCTGCCCAAAGAAGAATTTGAAGGCCTTGATGATGGATCATGGCTTTCGCTGCCTCAACAATAGATTTGTTCTTTCTTTCTGCAACTCCATTTTGTTGTGGATTATAAGGGACACAAAACTCCCTCTTAATCCCAGCATCAATACAAAAATTTTGAAAAACACCAGAAGTATATTCACCCTCATTGTCAGACCTTAAAACTTTGATCCTCTTATCAGTCAAATTCTCTACTTGAGCTTTGAACTCTTTAAATCTAGATAGGACTTCATCAGATTCTTTAGATTTTAGAAAATAAATCCAAGTCTTACGTGAGAAATCATCAATAAAAGTCACATAGTACTAAAAACCACTCAATGATGCAGCAGACATAGGTCCACACAAGTCTGAATGAATCAGCTCTAAAATTCCTTTTGCTGTACTTTCACTATTGTGAAAAGGACTTTTAATGTTCTTACCTAAAGCACAACCTTTGTAGACACCATCATGTTCTTGATTGAGCTTTGGGAGACCAATGACCACCTTCTCCATGGAAGAAAGAGTTCTGAAATTTAGATGAGCGAATCTTTTATGCCACAACTCACTAGAACTCATGCAATCATGTGCTAAAGCTTGAATAGGACGAGCTGAAAGTCTATATAGACTCTCATAACGGGCACCAATTTCATGAGCTGTTTTAATGTCGGAGTTCTTCTTCCATGCAAGAACTTTTCCTTCAGCAAATGCAACTTGGTATCCTTTATCTTCCAATGCTGAAATAGAAATCAGATTCCTCTTGATTCCAGGAACAAACAGAACATCACTCAGATGAAGAGGAATTCCTAAATTTAAATGAAACGATGTAGTTCCGGCACCTTTCACAGAATAAATAGCATCATTACCAATAATAACTTGCAAGCGAGTATTCTTTTCTCATAGATCATAAAGGTGCTCTCGATATCCCGTAAGATGGCGAGAAGCTCCATATCAATTAGCCAAGTATCACTATCAGTAGGAACATTACTTGAAAGAGCTGATATAAACAAGAAACCCTCTGAATCTTCACTTGATCCTCTATGAGTAGAATCATTTTCAACATTTGTGACAGTAACTTGATGCTTAGGTCTTGTTGGGCAATCTTTAGCAAGGCGACCATACTTGTCACATCTGAAACACTGAATCTTAGATAGATCCTTCTTCTTCTTAGGTTCAGGGGCTGAACCAAAATTCCTATCTTCATACCTCTGGAAGTTTCCTTTCCTTCCTTTCCTTTTAGAAGTATGAGCAGCAAGGACATGCTCTTCTTCATGGTGAGATCTTTGCCCATTTCCTCGTGCCTCCAATTTGCATTCCTCTTGAATACAATCAGCTCTCAAACGATCAAACTTGGGTAACTCATCTCTTCCACTGATTCCTTGAATGAAAGATTCCCAAGAGTGAGGAAGGCCATTCATGGCCAACATAACCAGGTCTTTTACTTCAATAGAATTTTCAATAGCATTTAGTTGATCCTTCAATTTTGAAATCTTCATGAAGAAGGATACAACAGATTCTCCTCTAGCCATTTTAATATGTAAGAGTTGACGCCATAACACTAGAGCTCTGCTAGTGATGTTAAATTCATGCAAACTTTGAAGACTCTCAAACATCTTTTTAGCTGAATCTAGCTTGGAAATGATAGGTACCAAATGATCCTTGAAAGAATCAATCTGTTGTACCCCAAAATTAAAATTTTTGTTACACTTAGACATTTTGAAGAAATGAGTAAAAGTCTTGTCGAAACAGTCAAAAAGGTCAAAATTTGGGTGTGCATGTCTTGCATGGAGGGTTAAAACACAAAATTTTCAATTTCTGACGATCTGGGTCTGCTAAGAGTAGCTTAATCTACAAAACCCAGATCTCAGTTTTTCATCCCTAAATTTTAGGAAAACTGCTATTTTTAGAAATTTTCTCGAAATAGTAAAGTTTTCTGGGTTTTTCTGGGTTTCTTTTGAAACGGATACTGGCAAAATTTTCTAAAAATAGAAAGTTGGTCCGACAGGGTCCGAACTGATTTTCATTGGCTCAAAATGTGTCCGTATCAGGCTGGTACAGTCAGAATCTTAAAATAATCAGTTTTGCCCTACTGGGTCTATTCATCTTTTTCAGAAGCATATCTGGAGTTCCGAGGTCATCAATGGAGGTCATCTGACTGCCAGGCGTCAATGTTAGCATTCAAACTTCCGACAGAAGGTAAAATGATGAACATGCACGAGGATTGAGGAAGGAAAGTTGAAAAGTCATGAATTTTCTAAGTCTGCTGAATTTGGGCGCCCCTGTTGAAGAAAGGCGCCCACCTTTTTAGGTCACCAGATGAGTGAATTAGGGTTTGGATCCCCAATGGAAGTTGCTCAGTTTCCAGTCAGCTTCGCGATGGATATCCCCGTCAGAGCATCCGACGATCCAGTCTCCAGCAAATTCAAGTCAAAGTAGAAGGTATAAAATGAAGATCTGAAACTTGAAGAAGATTGAATTGAGAATTTTTCTAAGTCTGGAGAAACTGGGCGCCCTAAGAAGAGAAAGGCGCCCAACTTTTCAAGGGTGCAAACAGAGGAATTTGCAGTCGAAGTTACAACGGGATGCCTTCAGAATTCAACTGGCTTTGCAGTGAGCTATTCAGCACGACAAACGGAGCTCGCAATCATCAGATTCAAAAGGCTGAACAGAGGGTCCGATGAGAGTTGAAAAGAGAAATCCAAAAGCAAAAGTGAAAAAAAGTCAAAAAATAAACTAAGTGTTGGTAAACTGGGCGCCCCCAGTCAAGATAGGCGCCCAACCTTTTGAAGGGTAAAAATCCACTTTTTGACAAAAGTGTCTCCAGAGGACTCCTCTTCATTCTCCGTCAGCTTCGCGATGAGCACAGCCATTCAGCAATCCGACGCCCGGAGCTCAAGATTTAATAAGATCATCTGTGGAAGAGAGGTTAATGAAGAACTTGGAAATTAGAAAAATGGCTAACACTGAAGAAACTGGGCGCCCCTAGAAGGAAAAGCCTCCCGTGAATTCGGAGGTCGAAATCAAGTTTTTAGCAGGAGGTGCCTCCAGAACGTCCTTTTCAGAATCAGTCAGGCTCCGCAGTGAACCACTCAGCTCGCCTGTCGGGTCGACCTGTCAACGAGAAATCAGAGGCGAAGTGGCATGTCAAAATGGAGGAAAGTTGAAAAAGTGGAAATTTTGACTAAGTCTGGTGAAGTTGAGCGCCCCTCTTGGAGAAAGGCGCCCAAATTTCCATGCCTTAGAAGATTTTTGAGATTTTCAAAATTTCAAAATTTTGCAAGAAGAGAAGGATGGCGTCCAATTCAAGAGGGTGAGATTTAGGGTTTTGAAATAAAAGCAGAAAAAAAAAGCAAAACCTAAATCAAAACCTAAGTCTATTTAACACTTTTTTCAATGTATTTTTCATTATTTTTGCAGGTAGCATCCAGAGGAGAAAGTTGGAGCAGCAAGTTTGAAGAATTTTTGTGATTCAAGAATCCATAGTTGCTGGTTTTACATCAGATTTTTCAGACCAGCAAGCATAAACCCTTGTTCTTTCAAGCTTTTTGTTCCAGAAGATCAAGTTTTTCAAGCAGAAGGCCAAGGCTTTCAATTTTTCAGTCATCTGGGTCTTTTTGCCTCTATCTTCTGAAGAATTTTTCAAGAACTTCATCAAGTTGCAGCAAGTGCTTTTATCTTGCATGTCGGTGAAAACCTAGTGCATTCAAAATTCAACCTGGGTCCATTTCCTATGATATTATGACAAAACCGGATACGCTTTTTGGAAAAATTGAAGAAATTAGGGTTTCTTTTTGATCAAATTCAAGATTTTCAAAAGCGGACGATCTGGGTTGTCTTGTATCGCCATTCTGAACAAACCCATATCTCAGAAAAATTTCTCAAAAAATTCGTCCGTTGAAGCACAAAAATCAGCATTCTAAAAATAGAAATTGCACAAGACTTGTCTGAACCAAGGCGAGTTTACAGTCATTCTTCAAGTTTTCTGAAATGGAGTACACTCCTAATGTTTTCAAGTCCGAATCAGCACTTTTTCATAATTACATCAAAACAGCTGAGACAGACTTGCATCATGTCAAGCCGGTGTTCGACCTACGTGCCTTGGAGAGAGCAGGCAACACTTCAATCAAGAACCTGGGTCATTCTGGACTCCTCGCAGCAGCGTTTATTCCTATATCAGTTCAGAGCCTTGAGTTCGTAATCGCTTGCATTAAGCATTACAACCTGGCTACTAGGGAGATCCAGTCAGCAGATGGTAGGTTGATTTGCAGTTAAAGCCTGATATGGTTGAAAAGTGTTTTCCCATTCCCCCGTGGCCTGAAAGTGTAACTCTTTCGAGGGATGAATGTGAAAAGATGTGGAATATGCATAAAGACAAATACAGCAAGAAGATTGTACTGAAGTGAATGAAAGGAAAACATAAAAGTGTTATTCATAGTTGCAGCCCAGTTGGCGGAAGGATAGGTCATATTTCAGTGATGTCAGCAAAGTTCAATAAAGCGGCCAATGAGGTTGAAGATTTCCTGAGATCTATTGAAGATGCTGAAGATATTCTTGAAAAGCGGTGTCTTGCTGTTGATGGCATAGATGCAGTAGGGACCTGATCTTAAACTTCGGATGTTCGAGCTTTAAGCGGCACTGCTACAGAAGCTTTCTTTCCGTTTTCTTTCTATTCTTGGAATAATCCTTATCCATTCTTTGAGGATAGAAAGAAGATAAGATCTTAACAGTTGGCGTTTCCCGCTTTTTTCTGCTTTCTAAGGTTTTATCTTTCTAGATTTAGTAATAAAGCTTGCTTGCTGAGCAAGCCCTAGATTGTGAAAGCAAGGAGATTTTAGGGTTCCCTACTCCTCTACTTCTCTATAAATAAGAGCCTTTGCTCATTTAGTTTCTTTAACGGTTATTGTCATAGCAAATTGCGAGCCTGCATTGCAGCAAGTTGTTATTCAATTTCAGTTCACTTAGTTGGAACCGTGCTTATGAGAACAAAACGCTGAGCCTATTGTGCCTTCTATTTGTTGCTCAAGTATTGTTCATTTGTGTTGTGATAAGCAAATTGTTGAGCCTCTTTAGCCAACAAGGGGTTAGTGAGATTGCTGTTTTCTATTGTGTTAAGAATAAGTTTGCAAGCCTCCTTAGCTGCAATTTCTTGTTCAAGGCATGTTAGAAGGGAGTTTTGTTTCAGAGATTTGAGTAATAAAATCATGAGCCTCTTTTGCCTTGGTCGAAAATCTCAGATTTTCGTTATCTATGTTATGCTTTCATGATCTTTATTTCAGCTTACAGTGAAGTGTGTAGGTGTTTGTTGGGAGAGAGATTATTAAAGTATTTTTGTCAGAGAATCTACCTTGTTAATTTCTAACTTTTCTTGCTCTGCTATTACTTGAGAGGTTAGGAGCGTCTTTAGTTCGTTAATTCGTGGTTGAACTTCTGCTCCAATCTCAGGCTGCGGCGTTTGTGTTTAAAAAACCTTGTGCTATAAGCTGATCCAAAAAGATAGGCAACTTAGTTTTAGTTTTCTTTCTTTCAAACATCATCAGCAAGAGGGAGCTTCCCCTCCTAATTTGAAGAGCAGTTTATCTGTGCATAGCTGTCCGTTTTCAAATCCACATTCCAGAGGTGCGAATTTAAACGCCAACAGTTTTCTGGCGCCCACCGTGGGGCACGAGGCTTTAAACAACAAAGAAAGCTTAGGCTTTATGTCACGGGAATGACAATCTGGCATCCTATTGCTCCAGTTCAACAACCTGATCTTACACCTCCAGTTATACAACCAAATTTGCAGATAATTGAAGGAGAGCAAAGTGGACGATACATTTGGCGAAGCGTTTAAATTAGCACCTCACGGAATCACCCGGTTGAAAGCGGACAACTAATGCAGATAAACTGCTCTTGGAATTGGGAGGCTCCCTCTTGCTGATGGTGTTGAAAGAAGTAAAACTAAAACTAAGTTGCTATCTTTTTGGATCAGCTTGAGCACATGGTTTTAAACACAAGCATACATTAAGAAGTTCAACTACGACTAACTTAGACTAAAGACGTTCCTAACCTCTCAAGTAATAGCAAAGCAAGAGAAGTTAGAAATTAACAAGGCAGATTTTCTGACAAAAATACTTTAACAATCTCTCTCTCAACAAACACCTACACACTTCACTATAAGCTGAAATAAAGATCATGAAAGCATAACATAGATAACGGAAATCTGAGATTTTAGACCAAGGCAAAAGAGGCTCATGATTTTATTACTCAAATCTCTAAAACAAAACTCCCTTCTAACATGCCTTGAATAAGAAATTGCAGCTAAGGAGGCTTGCAAACTTATTCTTAACACAATAGAAAAACAGCAATCTCACTAACTCCTTGTTGGCTAAAGAGGCTCAACAATTTGCTTATCACAACACAAATGAACAATACTTGAGCAACAAATAGAAGGCACAATAGGCTCAGCGTTTTGTTCTCACTAGCACGGTTAAAAGAAACTAAATGAGCAAAGGCTCTTGTTTATAGAGTAGCAGAGGAGTAGGGAACCCTAAAATCTGCTTGCTTTCACAATCTAGGGCTTGCTCAGCAAGCAAACTTTATTACTAAATCTAGAAACAGAGATAACAACTAAAGAACCTAAAGAAAAGCTGAGGAAGCGCTCCAGCTATTACATCTTATCTTCTTTCTATCCTCAAAAGAATGGATGGGATGATTCCAAGAATAGAAAGAAAGCGGAAGAAAGCTTCTAGAGAAAGCTGCTTCATTTCGATCCACATCAGCTAGGAAGATTGTGTCAGTTCAGTTGCATCTATATATCAACAATGCACTTTTCAAGAATATCTTCAACATCATAGCAATAGATCTTAGAAATCTTCAAATCTGTTGGCCTTTATTGAACTTTCTTTGACATCAGCGAGAATATGACCCATCACTTCCATGCTTGGGCTGCAACTATGAACAACGTTCTGGAACTGATTTTGCACCTCCTCAAGCCCGACATAAGAACCATCTTCAAGACTGTACTGAGAGGGGATCTCTATGACAAATTCACTGATGAAAAGGAGAGCTTCAACCACCCTTTTCCTGTAGGTGATGAATTCTTCAGATATCCTCTCATAGGTTTTAACTTTGAAAACATGACGTTCTCTCCATGCAAGGATTTGTCTTTTGTGCTCCTTTGAAACTGCTGAACCGTAGGCTGTGTCTAAATCAGCAATGATAATCTCATGCCTAGGTTTTACTTCAGCCCATGTTTGTTCAAATCCTTGGATGCTTTGACGAAGTTTATGAGCATTCTCTTTCAACTGGAACATCCGAGCCAAGATCTCCTTTCCTCTGACAATAAAGCTCTAAATCCATTCCTGAGTTTCTTTCCCACATATGACCAGCTGTCTTAACTGATGGTGATCAGCTGGTGTCTCTAAGACCTGGGGCAGCAACTGGGTTGCTTGTGAAGAACCACGAACAAGGTTAGAGATGAAAAGCCTAAGCTGCTGATTTTCAGCCTTGAGGGCTGCCTTGTCTTCTCCATCTTTGAGCACTCTTTCATGTAGGTTTTTGGATACAACTTTGAAGAGACTCAAATCTGCATGTCTGGTATTTCTACCAAGATTAGCCTTGACCATTACAAAATCATCCATGTTCACCTCATCTCTATTCTTATCTTCTGGGGGCACTGCAGTCTCTATGACAATCTCGTTATCAGGATTCCTATCAAAGTGAACTTGCTTCTTTGCCTTCTTCTTAGGAGGTTCCTGATAGATGTTATCGAGATCATCGACACTCACTCGATATGAAGGCCTTCTTCCTAAGGAGTTCTCAAGCCAAGACACCGTAGTATCTCTACTAACTTCCTCAGGAGGTACTGCTGCGATCTCTTCATCATCTTCGATATCAAGATCAATGTGAATTGGTGATGAACCCGTCAAAGGTACAGGAACATGTGTTGAAGGTGGCTCCTCTGCTTCATTCTGAGGTATGGGCTCATCAAGAGGAACTTCTGAATCAACTGTAGGCTGTTCCTGTATAACTATGCCTGAGAAATCCAACCTTCTCTTTACATTTTTATTTGATCTACATCCTTTGACGCCATCTTGAGACTGACTTTTACCCTTTCCTTTTGACTGTGCTGTAGAAGAAGAGGGAATTATCCTTGGCGGCTCTGCTACTGGAATAGAGTTCTTCCTTTTAAGCACTAAGAAAACCTTACTATACTCCACGACTTGTCTTGTTCTGTCTTCAACTGAAAGAGATTCCTTGTTTGCCCAATTAACTTGTGGAAGAGGCTGATCCTCGATTCTTTTCTGAGTGTACATTGGTAGAAGAACATCTTCATCATCATCAGAGAGCCCTTCTATATCTTCATTTAAGCAATCTTTCATTTGATGGAGAGTTAACCTACTGTAACTACGCCTACGCACTTCAAACTCATCTGCACAATTAGCCCAAAAATCTTCAAGTGCGGGTATGTGATTGTAGTTCTTCTCCAACCGGCCAGCATAGACACCATGAGGATCAAATGACCGCCTCTCACTGTAGGGTTTGAGACCGAATTTATCTAATTCTTCTCCAATTGTCCTGGCATCTGCAGCAGTCCTGCATGTATAAATACCCAACCCTAATGGAAAGTGAAGAGAGGGTTTCTTTCTATTTCTCAAGACCGTATGAACACCGTGAGCTTGCCTCAAGAATTCCATGAAGATGACCTCGTCTGACGGATACCTTGGCAACATTAGCGGGGCACCTGAATAACCATAAACCCTGAGATAGGTAAAGGTAGGAAACTGTATAAACCAATCTGCCCATTCTGCCATTGCTGCCCTGGCAACTGAAGAGACGCGGACGTGCAATTCATTGTCTAAGTCACGCACCGTGTACATCAAGAATGCCTCGTTCACCCTTTTGTAGTGGTGCAACGACTTTGTGAACTCCAGCTGAGGATAATAATTATATATGTGTTGAACGCTCAAAGATCCCTCGGTGTTCAATCCTCTGAATTGACCTTGATAGGCCACCAAGTAGACTAGATATGACACCATGTGGCATACATGAAACTGAAAATATTCTGTTATTTGCTGATGTAGGCAATCACTAATCAAAGTAGGCCAGTCATAAAACTCGGTTTTCTTCATAATGTGAGGTATGGCATAAAACATCCAAGGTTGGAACTTGGTGGCATCCTCGGAACCAGTGACCCTGTTGAGCAAAGTGATGATGATAGCAACCTCGTCCTTGAACTCCCCTCGCCCGACATTCTTGGGCAATGTCTTATGTTTTTCTTTCCACCCATCTACGGGCAATCTTCTTGTTGTATTAAGTCTTTGCGCATATTCCCATCTTTTCCTCATCCACAGAGGAAGTTACACTTCAGACCCGGGGAATCTGGAAAAGCACTTTTCAATATGCTCAGACTTTAGGCTACCAAATCAACTCTACCATCACAATTTGGGATCTCCCCAGTAGCCCGGGTTGTAATGCTTAATGCAAAGCGATTACGAACTCAAGGCTCACAATATAGGAATGAATCTTTGTAGAGTCGAGGAATGACCAGTTCGATTGAATTTGCTGCGCTCTCTCCAAGGCGTGTAGGTCGAACACCGGCTTGACATGATGCAAGTCTGTCTCAGCTGTTTTGATGTAATCGTGAAAAAGTGCTGATTCGGACTTGAAAACATTAGAAGTGTACTCCATTTCAGAAAACTCGAAGAATGACTGTAAACTCGCCCTGGTTCAGACAAGTCTTGAACAATTTCTATTTTTAGAATGCTGATTTTTGTGCTTCAACGGACGAATTTTTGAGAAATTTTCTGAGATATGGGTTTTGTTCAGAATGGCGATACAAGACAACCCAGATCGTCTGTTTTTGAAAATCTCGAATTTTGACTAAAAAAGCAGCAAACCCTAATTTCTTCATTTTTTCCCGAAAAAAAGGCATGGGTTGAGAATATCGATGGACCAGAGTTAAGTTGGATTTACCAAACTTCGTTTGATTTGAAAAAGCAGCCAACCCTAGGTTTTGAAAAAAATTGCGATATGGGTTTTCTTCAGAAGACTGATTGGAAAAGACCCAGATGGTTGAATTTTGAATGCACTGAGGTTTTCACTGACATGCAAGATAAAGCACTTGCTGCAACTTGATGAAGTTCTTGAAAAATTCTTCAGAAGATAGAGGCAAAAAGACCCAGATGACTGAAGAATTGAAAGCCTTGGCCTTCTGCTTGAAAAACTTGATCTTCTGGAACAAAAAGCTTGAAAGAACAAGGGTTTATGCTTGCTGGTCTGAAAAATCTGATGTAAAACCAGCAACTATGGATTCTTGAATCACAAAAATTCTTCAAACTTGCTGCTCCAACTTTCTCCTCTAGATGCTACCTGCAAAAATAATGAAAAATACATTGAAAAGAAGAGTTAAATAGACTTAGGTTTTGATTTAGGTTTTGCTTTTTTTTCTGCTTTTATTCCAAAAACCCTAAATCTCATCTTCTCAAGTTTGGACGCCACCATCTTCCTTTGCAATTTTGAAATTTTGAAAATCTTCAAAAATCTTCTAAGGCATGAAGATTTGGGCGCCTTTCTCCAAGAGGGGCGCTCAACTTCACCAGACTTAGTCAAAATTTCCACTTTTTCAACTTTTCTTCATTTTAACACGCCGCCATGCCCAGTTTCCCGTTGGCCGGGTTTTACGCGACGGTGAGCTGGAGTGGTTCGCTGAACCCGGACTGATTACGAGGATGTTGGAGGCATCACGCTAAAACTTGATTTCGACCTCCGAATTCACGGGAGGCTTTTCCTTCTAGGGGCGCTCAACTTCTTCAGTGTTAGCCATTTTTCTGATTCCCAAGTTCTTCATTAATTTCTCTTCCACAGACGATTTCGTTAAATCTTGAGCTCCGGGCGTCGGATTGCTGAATGTTTGTGCTCATCGCGAAGCTGACGGAGAATGAAGAGGGGTCCTCTGGAGACACTTTTGTCAAAAAGTGAATTTTTACCCTTCAAAAGGTTGGGCGCCTATCTTGGCTGGGGGCGCCCAGTTTACCAACACTTAGTTTATTTTTTGATTTTTTTTACTTTTGCTTTGAATTTCTCTTTTTACCTCTCGTCGGACCTTCTGTTCAGCCTTTCGAATTTGATGACTGCGAGCTCCGTTTGTCGTGCTAAATAGCTCACTGCAAAGCCAGTTGAATTCTGAAGACATCTCGTTGTAACTTCGACTGCAAATTCCTCTGTTTGCACCCTTGAAAAGTTGGGCGCCTTTCTCTTATTAGGGCGCCCAGTTTCTCCAGACTTAGAAAAATTCTTAATTTATTCAACTTCAAGTTTCAGATTTTCACTTCATACCTTCTACTTTGACTTGAATTTGTCGGAGACTGGATCATCGGATGCTCTGACGGGGATATCCATCGCGAAGCTGACTGAAAACTGAGCAACTTCCATTGGAGATCCAAACCCTAATTCCTTCATCTGGTACCCTGAAAAGGTGGGCGCCTTTCTTCAACTGGGGCGCCCAAACTCAGCAGACTTAGAAAATTTTCATGACTTTTCAACTTTTCTTCCTCGATCCTCGTGCATGTTCATCGTTTCACTTTCTGCCGGAAGTTTTGAATGCTAAAATTAACGCCTGGCAGTCGGATGACCTCCATTGATGACCTCGGAACTCCAGATATGCTTGAAAAAGCTGAATAGACCCAGTAGGGCAAAACTAATTATTTTAAGATTCTGACTGCACCAGCCTGATACGGACACATTTTGAGCCAATCAAAATCAGTTCGGACCCTGGCGGACCAACTTTCTATTTTTAGAAATTTTCTATTTTTAGAAAAATTTTCAGGCCTCCCGTTTGAAAGAAACCGAAAAACCAGAGCGTTGCTATTTGAGAAAATTTCTAAAATAAGCGGTTTTCCTAAAATGTAGGATGAAAAGCGAGATCACGGGTTTGTAGGTTAAAGTTTGCTCTTAAGCGAGACCAGTCGTCGAAATTGAAAATTTTGTGTTTTAACCCTCCATGCAAGACATGCACACCCAAATTTTGACCTTTTTGACTGTTTTAACAAGACTTTTACTCATTTCTTCAAAATGTCTAAGTGTAACAAAAATTTTAATTTTGGGGTACAACACATTCTCAGCAGCCTGAGAAGTTTCATCTTTGAGAAGAAGGAGACCCCTGCTCAGTGGAGAAACGCTGCTGCTATTCTAGACAAAGAGGAAGAGAAAGCCGATATTGCAGCCGAGAGACCTGTCTTGCCACCACCCGCGTGGGACTAGACAATCCTGGCTTATACATAGTCTATACAAGGAGGAGAACAAGAACAAATCCGCTCTTCCAAGAAGATACTTTCCTTCCACATACACATCATACAGAAGTTGGAGAGTCATCCGACACAGTACCTGAATTCAACACCGTACCTGTGTTCAAAGAAGAAGAATCCAAAGCAATGGGTGATAACCGCAACAACGATGACAACAACAATCACAATCGGAGAAGAGGTCCCCCACTGCCTTGGGGTGACAATATTGGACCTTTGGCCTTAGGGGCAAATCATGAATTGCCTAAGGGGTCAAGAAAGCACTTTCCGCATTTCCAAGGTGATGGAAGTCAACATCCTGATGATCATCTTTCAGCCTTTTCAACGGCTTGCGCTGTTTTGCATGTAGGTCATGAAGATGTTGCTGTACGTCTCTTTGTTGAGACACTCGCGGGAGCTGCTGCCGAATGGTTCAATCATTTGGGGCCCGGTTGCATAACCAACTGGAATACTATGACTGAAAAGTTTCTCGCGAGGTTCAAACCAGCTGAAGATAGCCACCAGTTGTTTGCTCGACTTTCCAATTCAAAGAAGGAGGACAATGAACCAATGAGAGAGTTCGTAGCAAGGTTTAACCGCCTGGTTACTCGTCTTTCATATACACTCAATCCATCGCCTGAGATCCTGTTAAGCAGTTTTGTCAATGCACTTCCATCCGAGATAGCTTTTATCATAAGATCAGCGCACGAGACAGAACTGGGAGAAGCACAACAAGGTGCAATAGAAATTGAAGACAACATGATCACCTCAGGAAAGATCAGAGGAGATGCTATTAGACCTTTGGTTCAAAGTTCTGCTGATCCGTTACTTCAAAGGGTTGCAAATGAAGTAACTATTCTCAAGAGGCAATTGCCACTTCAGCCAACGCCTCTTGCTCAAGTTGCACCACCACCTGCCTTGCCCGCACCACAGCAGCCTTATCAACCTCAGCAGCCGTATCAGCCAAGGAGGAATAACTTTCAGCCTTACAACAATTACAAGCCACGAGGGCCACCTCCACCAAGGCAAGCGGCCGACAATACACAAAATGCTGTGTTTTGCTCTTTTCATGATTCCACTGAACATGCCGGCGCATCTTGCCCTGAAAATGTCAGAATGAACGAGATAATGGGATATGCCGAAGCTGCACCTGCACCAAGTTTCGTTCCAACTCCAAGTTCGAATGTTGTCTTACCTCAATCGGACAACTTCGATGGCGACTCCGCAACGGGCTACTTTGAAAGTGAACCCGATTTTGAAGAACAAGAAGAAGATATTTGTCAGTACTCTCTTGCAGTTAATCCTGAGAATCATACGACTCCTGTGTTCACCAGAGCTCAACATCTGAGGGCACACAAAGAAGAAGAAGAAGAGAGGTTGAAGATATCAAAAGACAAAGAAAAAGTAAAAGAAGTAGCTTCTACTTCAAATATTAAATCTTCTCAAGAGAACATGAAAGCAGTTGCTGAAGGTTCGTCCTCAGCAAATTTTGACATTGTAGATTCATTGATGAAGAACAAAGTGCAGATTTCTCAGTTAGAGTATCTCCAAGATCATCCAGAGCAAGTGGACCGACTTCTCAAATTTGTGAAGAAAGGACCTACCAAGCAGCCCACATTGCTCGAATCATCCGTTCCGGCGGAAGACAAGCCTAAGCCCTTCTATATTTCTCTATATATAGGAGGTTACAAATTGAGCAATTGTATCATCGATTCCGGAGCTTCCGATAACGTCATGCCTCTACAAGTGATGAATGCTCTAGGACTTTCGTGCACCAAGACAAAGGACAAATGCTACTCACTGGAGTCCAAGTCGGTGCCGTTGGTCGGTCAATTAAAAGATGCTCAAGTGAGGTTGGCGGCTTGTCCTGAAAAGAAAATCATGATGACCATCCTAGTAGCTGACATTCCAGCAAGCTACGGGATGCTATTAAGCAGAAGCTTTTGCAAGGACCTCGGTGGAGAGATTCAGATGGATTGGTCTTCTGCAAATATTCCATTAAAGAAAGGAACTTTCAAGTTGGAACCAGAACCCAAATCTCGATTTGCGGTCGTGAAGTCTCAAGATCCTCAAGCTCAAGTTTTATATCAAGAAACGGGTCTTGGTACTTACGCCATGCTGTCGGAGGTTCCTGAAGAAAGTCAAGAGGTCGCATGCATCGTAGAGAAATCAGCAGATGATCCTAAGTTGTGGACTTTACAGTTCGATGGGAGTTGTTCCACTGCTGGTTCAGAGCAGGAGTTGTGATAATTTCTCCTGAAGGACAATTATATCCTTTTGCATACCGCTTGCAATTTGAATGTACAAATAATACGGCGGAATATGAGGCGCTTTTACTAGGTCTCAGGAATGCAAAAGATATGGGTATCAAATACCTTAAGGTCGAAGGTGATGCAGAGCTTGTTGTAAAGCAAGTCAGAGACCAATTCAGAGTGAAAGCAAATCATCTTCGACATTATAGAAATAGGGTGTGGAATGCAATGGATTGGTTCGAAGCATTTGATATCAAATATATTCCACGTCTAGAAAATAGCAGAGCAGATGCCCTCGCGGTATCAGCTTCACTTTTCATGCCACATTCTGACTTTCGTCAGAATGCGTTTGCCATTGAATTAATATACAGGCCAGCTGTACCTGACAACTGTGATAATTGGCAAGTCTTTAACGATGATGAACACATTAAGGAGTTTCTTGTTATGGGAGATAATTTCAAGGAATTGTTCTTTGAAGGCAGTTCATCTACTCACAGAGAAGCAATAACAGAAGTTTCTGATACGCCAAAGATTGCTGAAGATAAAGAAATTCCAGAAGAACCAGAATCCAGCATAATCCAGTTGAAAGGAAATAAAATTCCCAAGGGTTTAGTTTCCTTGGAGAATATTTTTGACAGGCATGATAGATACATTCAAGATCAGAGAAATTCAAGTGACAGAACTTCTGCCGAATATCAACAAGTCAATATTGGTACAATTGACAAGCCCAAGCTTGTTAATTTAGGTACATGCTGCACGGCAGAGGAGAGCGAGAAGTTCATTTCTTTGTTCCAGCAATACCGAGATGTCTTCGCCTGGTCATATGAAGATTTAAAAGTTTTTACACCAAGAGAATTGTCTCACACAATTCCTCTTCGACCTGAAGCAAAGCCCTTCAGGCAAAAGCAAAGACACTACAATCCGCGGATTCAAGACACCATCTACGCGGAGATCCAGAAGATGGTGAATGCAAAGATCATCTTTCCGATCCATCATTCCACTTGGGTGTCGAATATAGTTCCTGTGCGCAAGAAGAACGGAGAAATCAGAATTTGCGTCGATTTCAGGAACCTGAATCAATCATCGCTCAAGGATAATTATCCTTTACCGATCATGGAGCACACTTTACAGACGGTTACCGGTTCAGAGATGCTGTCTTTATTGGACGGTTTTTCTGGTTATAATCAAATAGCGGTGGCTGAGGAAGATCAATTCAAGACGGCATTCACAACCCCGTGGGGTACGTTTGCCTATGAAAGAATGCCCTTCGGCCTCATCAACGCCGGTGCTACATTTCAAAGAGCCATGGATTTGGCGTTTGGTGATTTGAAGAATAAAGTAATAGTTGTCTATCTTGACGACCTCACTGTTTTCTCAAAGACACGACAAGATCACTTTCAACATCTGGGGAAAGTCTTTGAGAGATGCAGATATCATAAAATATCATTGAATCCCAAAAAGTCTATCTTCGCGGTGACGGAAGGCAAGTTGCTTGGCCACATCGTCTCCAAGGAGGGAACTCGAATTGACCCAAGCCGGGTTGAAGCTATCCGAAGTTTGTCTCTTCCAACAAGCAGAACAGGGGTACACTCTTTCTTTGGTAAGGTAAATTTCATACGAAGATTTGTACCAGATTTTTCTGAGTTGACTAAAGATATATCTGCTATGATGAAGAAGAAGACAGTTTTCAAGTGGACGGAAGAAGGAAAGAAGGCGTTCGCAGCGATAAAAGAAGCCATCAGTCGAGCTCCAGTGCTAGTCCGTCCTGATTTTGAAAAGGAATTTATCCTTTATTGTTATGCATCAGAGTATACTCTGTCTGCCATTCTGACACAAAAGTTAAATGAAGAAACTGAATCTCCAATAGCTTTCATGAGCTGCAGTTTCAAGGACAGCGAATCAAGATACTCTCAGATTGAAAAGAATGCCTATGCGGTGGTTCGAGCTGTAAAGAATTTCAGATTTTATATCCTAAATTCTCACACCGTTGTGTATGTCACAGATCCAGCAGTGAAGAGCGTGTTAACTCAACAGGAGATGGGCTCCAAAAGAGGTAATTGGGTCGCAAAGGTACAAGAGTATGACTTGGAGATCAAACCAACCAAACTCGTTCGTGGGAGAGGTCTTTGTCAGTTGATGGCGGAGGATGGTGATAAGAAACTTCAAGCCAAAGGTATACCTGAGATTGAACCTGAAGTTAAAGAAGACCTTCCAATGGTCTTGCTGATCGAATCTTCGGGAGAATGGTTTACTGAGATATGGTATTACCTAACATACGGTGATTGTCCAAATCACCTGAACAAGCAACAAAGGAGAACGCTTAAGCTAAAAGCGCAAAATTATATAATCATCAGCAATGTTTTGTACAAGCGGGGCCTTGACGGAACATTCTTGTTGTGTGTTACCAAAGATCAACAACGGCGCTTGCTGGAAGCTTTCCATAATCAAGCATGCGGTGGTCACTTTTCATCGAAGGTGACAGCTTTTAAAATCTTGCGGGCTCAGTTCTTTTGGCCGACTATGTTCCGCGATGCATACGAGTGGGTACATAAATGTCAGTTGTGTCAGCAGTTTGTTGGCAAAGCGAAGTTAGCAGCCGCTCCTCTCAGGCCAGTTGTTATAGATGCTCCATTTCAGCAATGGGGTCTAGATTTTATTGGTCCTATCAACCCACGTTCCAGCAAGGGGCATATTTATGTCCTTACAGCCACTGATTATTTCACTAAATGGGTTGAAGCCATTCCTACCAAGCGAGCTACGTCCGAGGTCGTGTGTGAGTTCTTAAAGGAAAACATTGTCACACGCTTTGGAGTGCCTCGCAAAATTGTGACAGATAATGCAACATGTTTCTCGTCAGAGGAGCTAATGGAGTTCTGTTTTGATCACAGCATTACACTATCTCATTCATCAGATTATTACCCCCAGGGTAATGGACAAGCTGAATCATCAAACAAGAACATTGTCACAATCATTCGCAAGTTGGTTGATTCCAGTCAGCGAACTTGGCACAAGAAACTTTATGATGCTCTCTGGGCCGACAGAATTACTCCGAAGAGAGCCATTGGTACCTCACCCTTTATACTCCTGTATGGTACAGAAGCAATGATACCCATCACATTGGAGTTGTCCGCCTTGCAGCTGGCGACCTCAGTAGAAGATGGAGAGTTCACAGATCCTGTTCAGAAACGTATCTTGTACCTGACTAAGCTTCAAGAAGAAAGGGAAGAGGTAGTAGATAGAATCACTCAGCACCAAGAGCGGGTGAAGAAAATTTTTGACAAGAAAGCTCGCCATCGAGATTTCGAGGTTGGAGATCAAGTCCTCTTATGGGATAAGAGACATGAGCCCAAGGGAATGCATGGGAAATTTGATTCCTTGTGGCTGGGACCTTTCACAATTCACGAGTTCGCCGGAGAGAACACCTATATTCTCTCGCGCTTGGATGGAAGTCTCCTCCCTCTACCACACAGCGGGCAGTATCTGAAGCACTTCGTCCCTCCGGGGGTGGAGTAAGTTCTCGAAATCAATCTTTGTACATATTTTTCATTGCTTTCCGTGATGTGTTTCCCCTTTCCGTGATGTTTTCGTTATATTGTATTTCCCCTTTCGTAACAGTCCTGTCGTGTTTTAGGTGATTAGGAGTCTTGTTTTAGGTGATTAATAGGGAAGTACAACTATTAGGTGATTTTTAGGAAGTCCGGTTATAGGTGATTAAGGAATGTCTTGCAAATAGGTGATTAGGAAATGATGCTGACTCCGATACCCAATGGACAAGGCACTGGTCTAAGCTCAAACTTCAGAGATTCTATGGTTCTCCTATGCCGAAAGTATCCGCCATGGTCCCCAAACAGAGCCAATGTTGTACTCCAAAATTAAAATTTTTGTTACACTTAGACATTTTGAAGAAATGAGTAAAAGTCTTGTCGAAACAGTTAAAAAGGTCAAAATTTGGGTGTGCATGTCTTGCATGGAGGGTTAAAACACAATTTTCAATTTCTGACGATCTGGGTCTGCTAAGAGTAGCTCAATCTAAAAAACCCAGATCTCAGTTTTTCATCCCTAAATTTTAGGAAAACTGCTATTTTTAGAAATTTTCTCGAAATAGTAAAGTTTTATGGGTTTTTCTGGGTTTCTTTTGAAACGGATACTGGCAAAATTTTCTAAAAATAGAAAATTTCTAAAAATAGAAAGTTGGTCCGACAGGGTCCGAACTGATTTTCATTGGCTCAAAATGTGTCCGTATCAGGCTGGTACAGTCAGAATCTTAAAATAATAAGTTTTGCCCTACTGGGTCTATTCAGCTTTTTCAGAAGCATATCTGGAGTTCCGAGGTCATCAATGGACGTCATCTGACTGCCAGGCGTCAATGTTAGCATTCAAACTTCCGGCAAAAGGTAAAATGATGAACATGCACGAGGATTGAGGAAGGAAAGTTGAAAAGTCATGAATTTTCTAAGTCTGCTGAATTTGGGCGCCCCTGTTGAAGAAAGGCGCCCACCTTTTTAGGTCACCAGATGAGTGAATTAGGGTTTGGATCCCCAATGGAAGTTGCTCAGTTTTTAGTCAGCTTCGCGATGGATATCCCCATCAGAGCATCCGACGATCCAGTCTCCAGCAAATTCAAGTCAAAGTAGAAGGTATAAAATGAAGATCTGAAACTTGAAGAAGATTGAATTGAGAATTTTTCTAAGTCTGGAGAAACTGGGCGCCCTAAGAAGAGAAAGGCGCCCAACTTTTCAAGGGTGCAAACAGAGGAATTTGCAGTCGAAGTTACAACGGGATGTCTTCAGAATTCAACTGGCTTTCCGGTGAGCTATTCAGCACGACAAACGGAGCTCGCAGTCATCAGATTCAAAGGGCTGAACAGAGGGTCCGATGAGAGTTGAAAAGAGAAATCCAAAAGCAAAAGTGAAAAAATCAAAAAAATAAACTAAGTGTTGGTAAACTGGGCGCCCCCAGTCAAGATAGGCGCCCAACCTTTTGAAGGGTAAAAATCCACTTTTTGACAAAAGTGTCTCCAGAGGACTCCTCTTCATTCTCCGTCAGCTTCGCGATGAGCACAGCCATTCAGCAATCCGACGCCCGGAGCTCAAGATTTAATAAGATCATCTGTGGAAGAGAGGTTAATGAAGAACTTGGAAATTAGAAAAATGGCTAACACTGAAGAAACTGGGCGCCCCTAGAAGGAAAAGCCTCCCGTGAATTCGGAGGTCGAAATCAAGTTTTTAGCAGGAGGTGCCTCCAGAACATCCTTTTCAGAATCAGTCAGGCTCCGCAGTGAACCACTCAGCTCGCCTGTCGGGTAAACCTGTCAACGGGAAATCAGAGGCGAAGTGGCGTGTTAAAATGAGGAAAGTTGAAAAAGTGGAAATTTTGACTAAGTCTGGTGAAGTTGAGCGCCCCTCTTGGAGAAAGGCGCCCAAATTTCCATGCCTTAGAAGATTTTTGAGATTTTCAAAATTTCAAAATTTTGCAAGAAGAGAAGGATGGCGTCCAATTCAAGAGGCTAAGATTTAGGGTTTTGAAATAAAAGCAGAAAAAAAAGCAAAACCTAAATCAAAACCTAAGTCTATTTAACACTTTTTTTCAATGTATTTTTCATTATTTTTGCAGGTAGCATCCAGAGGAGAAAGTTGGGCAACAAGTTTGAAGAATTTTTGTGATTCAAGAATCCATAGTTGCTGGTTTTACAGCAGATTTTTCAGACCAGCAAGCATAAACCCTTTTTCTTTCAAGCTTTTTGTTCCAGAAGATCAAGTTTTTCAAGCAGAAGGCCAAGGCTTTCAATTTTTCAGTCATCTGGGTCTTTTTACCTCTATCTTCTGAAGAATTTTTCAAGAACTTCATCAAGTTGCAGCAAGTGCTTTTATCTTGCATGTCAGTGAAAACCTCAGTGCATTCAAAATTCAATCAACTGGGTCCATTTCTAACGATATTATGAACAAAACCCAGATGCCAGCTTTTTTCGGAAAAAATTGAAGAAATTAGGGTTTGCTGCTTTTTCAGTCAAAATTCAAGATTTTCAAAAACGGACGCTCTGGGTTGTCTTGTATCGCCATTCTGAACAAAACCCATATCTCAGAAAAATTTCTCAGAAAATTCGTCCGTTGAAGCACAAAAATCAGCATTCTAAAAATAGAAATTGCACAAGACTTGTTTGAACCAAGGCGAGTTTACAGTCATTCTTCAAGTTTTCTGAAATGGAGTACACTCCTAATTTTTTCAAGTCCGAATCAGCACCTTTTCACAATTACATCAAAACAGCTGCGACAGACTTGCATCATGTCAAGCCGGTGTTCGACCTACGTGCCTTGGAGAGAGCAGGCAACACTCCAATCAAGAACCTGGGTCATTCTGGACTCCTCGCAGCAGCGTCTATTCCTATATTAGTTTAGAGCCTTGAGTTCGTAATCGCTTGCATTAAGCATTACAACCCGGCTACTAGGGAGATCCAGTCAGCAGATAGTAGGTTGATTTGCAGTTTAAAGCTTGATATGGTTGAAAAGTGTTTTTCCATTCCCTCGTGGCCTGAAAGTGTAACTCTTTCGAGGGATGAATGTGAAAAGATGTGGAATATGCATAAAGACAAATACAGCAAGAAGATTGTACTGAAGTGAACGAAAAGAAAACATAAAAGTGTTATTCATAGTTGCAGCCCAGTTGGCGAAAGGATAGGTCATATTTCAGTGATGTCAGCAAAGTTCAATAAAGCGGCCAATGAGGTTGAAGATTTCCTGAGATCTATTGAAGATGCTGAAGATATTCTTGAAAAGCGGTGTTTTGCTGTTGATGGTATAGATGCACCGACCGGGACACAATCTCAAACTTCCTAGCTGGATGTGATCGAGCTTTAAAGCAGCTTTCTTCTAGAAGCTTTCTTTCCCGCTTTCTTTCTATTCTTGGAATATCCTTATCCATTCTTTGAGGATAGAATAAGATGTAATAGTTGGCGTTTCCCTTTTTTCTGCTTTTAGGGTTTTGTCTTTCTAGATTTAGTAATAAAGCTTGCTTGCTGAGCAAGCCCTAGATTGTGAAAGCAAGGAGATTTTAGGGTTCCCTACTCCTCTGCTTCTCTATAAATAAGAGCCTTTGCTCATTTAGTTTCTTTAACGGTTATTGTCATAGCAAATTGCGAGCCTGAATTGCAGCAAGTTGTTATTCAGTTTTAGTTCACTTAGTTGGAACCGTGCTTATGAGAACAAAACGCTGAGCCTATTGTGCCTTCTATTTGTTGCTCAAGTATTGTTCATTTGTGTTGTGATAAGCAAATTGTTGAGCCTCTTTAGCCAACAAGGAGTTAGTGAGATTGTTGTTTTCTATTGTGTTAAGAATAAGTTTGCAAGCCTCCTTAGCTGCAATTTCTTGTTCAAGGCATGTTAGAAGGGAGTTTTGTTTCAGAGATTTGAGTAATAAAATCATGAGCCTCTTTTGCCTTGGTTGAAAATCTCAGATTTCCGTTATCTATGTTATGCTTTCATGATCTTTATTTCAACTTACAGTGAAGTGTGTAGGTGTTTGTTGGGAGAGAGATTATTAAAGTATTTTTGTCAGAGAATCTACCTTGTTAATTTCTAACTTCTCTTGCTCTGCTATTACTTGAGAGGTTAGGAACGTCTTTAGTTTAAGTTAGTCGTAGTTGAACTTCTTATCAGAAAATCTCACCTGCGGCGTTTGTGTTTAAAAAAACCTTGTGCTCTAAGCTGATCCAAAAAGATAGGCAACTTAGTTTTAGTTTTATTTCTTTCAAACATCATCAGCAAGAGGGAGCTTCCCCTCCTAATTTGAAGAGCAGTTTATCTGTGCATAGCTGTCCGTTTTCAAATCCGCATTCCAGAGGTGCGAATTTAAACGCCAACACAATCAAAATCTTCATTGCCATAATATGGTTCTTCCTCCATTGAGCTTTCTTATTGTCATCAACAGGTTCAGCTACATCAGACTTCACATAGTTGAGAAGGTCATTTTCTTCAAGTGCAATTAGGACACTGAATTTCCATGAAGTAAAGTTGGATGCACCATCCAGCCTGTCTTCAACTTTGAGTCCGTTCACCATTGTAGAAAGCTGAAATAAACAGGCTAGAAGACAAGCAAAGAATATTTCAAGAATTAAGAGTTCTGGTTCTGGATCTTTTCTTTGGACCCGCTCTGATACCATGTTAAATTTTGAACCAAAAATAAAAGCTAACAGACAACAAGAACAAATACACACACAAAATTTACCCTTGGAAAACCCTCCTCCTGAGGGAGAAAAACCCAGTCAATAATATCTCTTATATTATTGAGTCACAATGAGAAGCTCCTTTACAATAGAGGCCGATAATGAAGGCCAGAACACAGCATTACAAACTGATACAAACTGTCAAAAGTTATCCCTGCATTTTACTCAACTCACCATCTGCTCTTTTCACACTCTTGCTCTTGAAAAATTCGAAATTCATCACCCTAAATTGTATGCAGAATGAAAGCATATACAAAGTGACTTTCTAAACATAGCATGTCAGTTTCATGCAAGTCAGGTACCTCTGCATGTCAGACTGCATGACAGTTACAAGAGGACGCACTAGGAGAACATGTGACTAATTTTAGGAGGAGTTACAAAAAGATTCCAATGCATGACAGTTACAGTTTTGCATGCTGACTTTTGAATAAGACAGTTTGCAGGTCGGCCCAGCTTCTGAAATAGCAATTACAAAATACAAAGTAAAGGAGACAGCTGGAAGAATCTGACTGACGCTGACATAAACATCAACATTTCTACTGTGGTTAATTAAGTTTTGAAAAAGTAAAAAAAGGTTGTTATAATGATTCACCTTCACCCTCCCCCCCTTTTCAGTATAACCGAGTGCTCTTCACTTCCTACAAATGCTTGTCCACAAGCAATTCCAAATTTAAATGCTCAAAAATCTGCACTCCTCCCCAAGTGGTATCCTCCTTAAAGATTCTTCCAATGAACCAAGTACTTTATGATGCTCAGTAATCTCCATTTTCTAGAGTCAACAATCTCTTTAGGAACTAGATCAATTTTCCCTCATCATCCAAAGGAGGTAGTTAAACTAATGGATTAATATACTGCCCAAGTGCCTTCTTCAAACACGACACATGAAATACAACTTTTGTTGATTCTAAGCATGATGGAGGTTGTCTTTGAGACTTTTAAAAATAGCTTGGCTTTGTTTAATGAAGTTTCTATCCCCTAGAACTCTGTTGTCACACCTAAATAAACCAACAAAGGTTTGAGCCTCATAACCATACAATGTCATGAATGGCATCATTCTTATGGACATGTGACGGGTGGTATCGTTGCAATGCTCTCCCAAATAGAGCTATTTGATTCATTCCTTTTTTTTCTTGTCTTGCTACACAGTTTCTTGAGTATCCCTCAATCCATTTGTTTACAATTTGTATCTTCCCATCAATTTAAAGGCGGTAACTAGTTTTGGGATTAAGCCTGATTCATATCAAATGAAAGAAATCTAGTAATGAACCCTTCTATGGAGTAGCCGAAGATGATCCATTTAGCCTATTTTATTCTCATAAGCTAATTTAATTAATTAAATAAAGTGGTCCAATAAAGCAAATTTTATGAATGACTTTAATTAATTTATAAAGTGACTTAAGTGAATTAAAAAGGAAAATTATTAAAAATCACTTTATAAAGGTGCTTTAATGAAATATTTTAAGCAAGAAATTAAACAGTCCCTTCGGGAAAGTTCCATGGGAAAATATAAAAAGAGGAATTGAGAGCTCATTAGCTCATGCTTACTTTATTTTCTCTATTGTGGAGTTTCATCTTCTAGCTCGTGAAAAACCTAGAACACAAACCCTAAGGGAATTGGTTTTGGTGGTGAGAAATCTAACCTAGCCAATTGCATGTGGAATCATATAGGTTTCACGTAGGTGTTACACAATTGAAGATTTAATAATTTGTTGAGTCTTGTAGGGAAGACAAATTATTTGAATATTGGGAAGGATTGAAAGAGTTTCCAAGATATGAATGTGGACACCATGGTATCATGGTATGAGGGATGATATCCTTGGTTGGGTGATTACTATTCCTATTTCTGGCCACCCACTTCCAATACCAAGTTGGGCATGGGTATTGTACGCAACTCAAGGGTTTTGGCATATTACATTCTATGCCAACCTCTTGGAGAGTGGTGTTTACCTATTCTTTGCAGGCTGGGTTCTGTTTGACATTCCAACCCAGTGTAGCAGATTTATGGAATTTTAGGGCCCTTATGGCAGATTGCCCCAACTCAGCAAGGTGGCGTGAGCATCTTATCCAGTCATAGTTCAGTTTGGGGCTTGTGGGAATCTCTGGAGGTCTTCTTATTGTTGGTGCGAACCTTGGTTTCAGTCACAATCAGCATGGAGATTGGAGTGTGTATTTGCAAGGAATATTTTACATTGGAGGGCTCACTATTCATCCATCTAGAGGTCAGAAAAATTATTGCAGAATATCCCTGTACACAACTGTTTGTAAACAACTCATTGTATTTTGCTTTTGCTTGTAGAATCATTCAAATCAATGACAACTATTTAACAAAAGTTCTTGTTATATAATTATGTTGGATATGTGATGCAATTTGTTTCAAGGTGTTGTATAATGAGCATATACCAGTTCAAACACAGTGCAAAAATATAAAATCAACTAAGCAGAACATGAACTGTTTGATGAAATGCCTAACCCTTAAACTTGAGAAGGAAAGTGAAAACTTTGGTGTACAAATTGAACAGGTCTTATAGATCTTGCCAAAACAAGCTTAGAAACCTACTATCTCTCTTATTCACTATATTTTTAGGAAAGCCATGAAGCCTAAACATTTCTTTGAAAAATAAATCAGATCCTTAAGGGGCTTTGTACTTAGACGATATGGCAAATAAGTGAGCATATTTTGTGAGTCTATCCACCACAACATCAATACAACCCTTGCACTGTGGAAAGTCTAGTGATGAAATCCATTGAAATTCTTTCTACTTTTGTTTTGGAATGGGTAGGCATTACAATAGGCTTGCTGGAAATGTCTCATCTATCTTGTCTTGCTGACAAGCACGGCACTCTCTAATATACTTAAGGACATCATCCTTAAGTCCTTTCCATGAAAAAATTTCCTCGATTTGCTTCTATGTCTTGAAGTATCTCGGATGGCCTGCTAATGGAGTATCATGGACTGCCCTCAAAATTTTATATTTCATCCTTGATTCAAGGACAAGATAAACTCTATCCTTGTTGAGGATGAGGTTCATTTGTTACTTTGTACCTGCCATCTTGCAATTTTTCTTCCAAGATGTTAGTAGCAAAAGCATTCTATGTATATTCTGGTATGATATTAACTTTCCAATCAGGCAAAATGTTAAACATAGAGCATAAAGTTGGCTTTCTAGATAAAGCATATTAGCTACTAAATTTTTCTTCTGCTTAGCATACTCTGTCAAAATCATAAGATCGAAGTTTACTCACCTATTTTTTCTACCTCCCATTTGTTGACGTGGTTTTTGTGACCACACCAACACAGAATAAAGTTTCCCAACGGATACTCTATCCTCTCTTGAACAAAGTTTCCTGCATGCTAAGATTGCGAGATAGATCATACATTTAACTCCAAGGTTCCTTCATGCAATAGAATACCCTCAGTTGGCTCGATGTGTTTTGCTGGTATTTCAAGGGGACTTTGTAATGTCCCCTTCTCGAGCATGACTTCTTCTGATTTACCGTTAGCCTATTCTGGAGACCCGTAGGCTTTCCGGTGGTGAAATTAGGGTTTCTTGGCTGGTGGTTTCTTGTGCTCACGGATTGGCGTTTGAATTGCGGATTCCTTCTGGGTTTTTCGTGAGCTTTTCGGTGATGTGTTCGTTTTGGCATTCTGAGCACTTTCACGAATTTACTATTTTTAGTAAATTCTATTTCTGGCAGTGGTCTTGTTGGTCTCGGCTCGATTAACCTTCTACTTCAGTTGTTCAGTTGGTTTTGCTCAAATTTCGGCTTTGGGGCTCGTTTGGAGAGATAAGTTGAATTAATTTTAATAAAGGCATGTTTAATGTTATATTTTGCTGTTGACCCCCTTAGCCTAGTGTTGGAACTTAAGTTGTTTTTAAAAGGTGGCTTTTGAAGGGGTGGCGCCCCATGAAGATTATTTTATATTTTTCTAATGTCAAAAATCAATGTTGGAAAAAAGGACGCCCATCTTGGAGTTATTTGTAATTTTAAAAGATAAAATTGCTTAAGGCAAAAAGGACGCCACTTTTGGAGGGAAGAGGAGTTACTCAAAATTTGAAATGCTGGGTTTCTAGAAGCTTCTGGACAAGCATCTCAAGTCTTTAAAAGGAGGTCTTGGTCTTCAGTTTGATCATCCAACGTCTTGAGTAAAGTTATGCTGCCGAAATGGTGAGAGGATTGCTTCGAGGAATGAATGCCTCCTAGCTTGGCTCGACTTCGTGCTTGTGAGACAGCACCTAGTGGAGATATTTCTTGTGTTTGAGTGCATTTTGTAGTGAGGTATGCTTGTAGAGAGTTAATTGCATTGGTAGTTCAGTTGTTTGCATTTTTATGTCATTTTCAGAAGTTGCTGAGTTCATAGCTAAACTGCTGTTTTCATTTATAATTCAAAAATACAAAAAGATTGCATTCTGGGTGTTCTACATTTGCATTTGTCTAGCTAAGGCGCCACCATTTGCAAGGTTTCAGAATTTTTAAACAAGTGCTGATATTTATTGGAGAAAATCGCCCCTTCTCTTGGGCCGTACCATTGTACTTGCTGGAGGATTTAAGCAGAAAATAAATAACTCAAATTTGGGTCTGTTTCATGTGTCTAGCTTGGGCGCCATCCTCTTAGTAGTCATTTGCATCCTTTCTCATGCTTATTGGTTGAGTGGTGAGGGTGTGGTGAGCATTTCATTGAGTTACTGTATTGCTGATAACAGTTTTCAGTCTTGGGTCTGTCATAACAGCGTGTTATAAAACTATCATTTGAGCTTGTTCTTGAGAGGAAAGACATTGATAACATTGAGAATATCATATATATTGTTGCAGCTGCGGGTGACACTCAAATCTTGTGCTTAACATCCAAATTTCTGATATTGTAAGCTGAACAGTAGTACTGTCAGCATCTTTCACTTTCTTGCTCTTTTCAGTATTTGTAATTACCCACTGAATAAGTGGAAGAGGCTGGCTTGCCGCCTAGTCTCTTAATTTGCTTTGTAAATTCAAGTCTCCGCCATATGGTCGCCTCTTGTCCATCATGGACTGAGTAGCACATGCTTGGTGTTGAGCTACTTTCCAGTATTGCAATAGATAGGGACCCTCTGACCGAATGCTCGTCGTTCGCCGGCGCATCTCGTGGTTAGAGTTTCTTTCCAGCATTTACTTTTGGGACCCTCTGACCAATGCTCACACCTTGCCCATATCGGGATCCTGGTGTACATTCAGGTTAGAGTTACTTTCAGCATCGTTTTGGTTTTCCGACTAACCTTAACGGGTGCTTGACTCATTGTAAGTTGCCTTGAAAAATTTGAAAAAATTGGTCCGGTATATTTCAGACTTACACAATTGTTCAACAGTTGACAGCAGACAGCGGACTAAGGGCTTTCGTGAAATTCAAATGATTTGGCAAGTGAGCACAAGTTTCCTAATTCCAACCAAAAATGAACTGAAATTGAATGAGTGTAGGGCCTAAGAAGTTTACGTTCTATCTAAGGACGGGACGTGGGATCAATCTTGACAGACTTCGACCAAACTCTGCTTCGCCTCACATTGGACAACTTACACAAAGTCGGTGCAATCTTCAAGGGAGTGACAAGAGGTTTTCAAATTATAATTCAACATATAAGTACCATCAGAACGACGCATACACATACATGAATCACAATCGAAGTTAAGTTTATAAAGTTTTCAAGTCGACCACACAAGGCAAACTTGCCGTCAACAAGCTGCTAGTGGTATGGATAAAAATGAAGTTGCCTCGATTAACTTCACAAGTCCACAACTAACATCTACTTGCATGAAAATAAAAAACTACTCTACTTTACTCTACTTGAAGTCGAAGGGATGAAGAAACCTTGCTAGCTACTTATAACAAAGATGAATTCACCATTCAATGAAAGATCTTTTATTACAATAGTTTTTCGCAACAATCTCTTACAAAGTTTTCAAAGGAAAACTTTCCTTCTTCAAACTACGCTATGCTAAGATATTACAACTAAAGTGTCTCTGCTCTATTCTCTACTCTGATCTCTAAGCTCTGCTTCTACTAAAATACAAATGAGGGGGACTACCCCTTTTATAGCCGGCCAAGTCCAACGGACGGCTCAGATTACAATTGGCTGGATGTCCCAGATTGTGCCACCTCAGCCCTAAACAAGATTCGCCCTAAAAACCACCATAATGGAGAGTGGGGCAATAAATGAGCAATTAATGGCCACCATCCTTCTAGAAGATTCCAATCCAGAGACGCATTCACACTACTCGATCTTCTTCTTGACGTTGTTCTTCAACTTTGCTCGAGCTTCCATTCTTCTCTCCGTCTTGAGTTTTGAAAACATTTCTTCTATGTCACTAAGTCTCAACACTTAGCCTTTTCTTGCTATTTTTTCTTCCTTCGAGGTTGAAATGTCATCTTGGATTATTTTCTTCATCACTTAGGGCATCAGAGCTTGGTCTCGACGTTCTTCCTGCAAAATAAGCAAGGAGAAGGGGATTAGAACACTTCATAATATAAATTCACTTTACTTACCTGATTTTCACACTTGAACTCCCGAGGGTTCATCATCTTCACTAGCCAACTTTGCTTTCTTCATGATTTTCCAACATCTTGACTTCAACTGTATCCCCTTTACTTTTCCAGCTGAGGCATTCGCAATTTTGATCTCGCTCATCTCTGGCTCAGGAAAATTATCTTCATGAAGAACTTGAGCAAATTCACCTAGGCAGTTCCTTTCAAATTCATCGTCTGGAGTATTTTACCTTGAAAACACATTTTCTTCACTTTGCCTTAGAAAATTTTCAAATTTTCCCTTAGGAAAACTCATCAATTCGGTGCCCATCAAAATCTTTATCCTGAAAGCTTCGGCAAAGTGTGAAAGGCCTTAAAATCAACTCCCTGTCGAAGATCTTAAATACCCAGAAGAAAAATTTCCTCAGAACGCATCAAATTCATGGGTTTGCAACGAATGGGTTCATTTAATTTTTCTGAATTTTGAACCTTAGAAAAATATTCTCTCATCAAATTTATCTCATTTCTCCATCCTCCTAAAAATTTTGTTGCTCTGACTCGAAAATTTCTATCAATCCTGTGAAGCTGGCATCCTTCAACCTCTTCACTGGCAATTTTGTTTGTGTCTCAAGGAAAAAAAAAAATCATCATCCTCTATTAGACTTAGGCATTTTTCCTAAGGAAGAACATTTTGTGCCTTAGAAAATATTTTAAAATCATCTTCAAATCCTTCTGCCTGTGGTGAGGAAAATTTCAAGTCACTTGAAAAATTTCTCTTGAAAGCACATATCACGCCCAACATGTTTTTATTTTATTCACCACCTTATGCCTTGGGCGCACTTGATACTTCATGAGGAATATATATCTTTTAAGTTCCAACGCCTTAGAATTATTCTTCCACATTCCCCTCTCCCTAGGCGCATTTGGCATCATGGACTTTAAATTATTACAACTTAGAGAAATTTCCAAGTGGCTCTCCTCTTTTTAAGGCGCAAAAGGTAGGCTCAACTTCAAGTTTTGAATACTTAGAATATTTTGGGAGTCACCCTTTTTGCTAAGGCGCAAATAGCATGATCTACTTTGAGTTTCAATGCCTTAGCCGTTTTTGAAGTCATCTTTCAAAGTTAAGGCACATATACCACCTTCAACTTTAGTTTCCCACACTTAGCAATTTTTTTGAAGTTTTCTTTTCACTCCAAGTTCCTTGGGCGCATTCCACCCCTCTTACTATGAGTTTTGGTGCCTTAGAAGAATTTTCCAGCCTTGAAAACTTTTCAAACTCCCTCATTGCAAGCTAAGGCGCATTTACAAGGGGCAACTCCAAGTTCGCTATACTTAGAAATATTTTCATCACTCACCAAGGTCTAGGCGCATTTGGAGATTTCAACTTAGTCTCTTCACATGCAAGGGCGCATTTCTACCATGGAGGTTCCACTTTTCATAACTTAGAATATTTTTCTTGCACCCTCACAAGCTAGGCGCATTTCATACCTTGCACTTCCATTTTGAACATTCATACAATTATTTCAAACACTTTACCTCCAATGGAGCATTCGAAAGTCATGCTTTCAATTTTGAAATGCTTAGTAAATTCTGAAGTCCTCTCTCCTCATTTAAGTTCTTGGGCGCATTTCCCATGGCCCACTTCCAATCTTCAACACTTAGAAAAATTTTCTCATCTTTACTCCTTGCTGGGCGCATTTTGATGGGGGAGCTTCCAGTTTTATTGCCTTAGAATATTTTCCCTCATGCTTCTAACTTAGGCGCATTTACTAGGGTCAGCTTTCAGTTTATAACACTTAGATTATTTTTCCTCTTCAAGCTTGCAAGGGCGCCTATATGATAGGGAGCTTCAAACTTGCAAGACTTAGAATTTTTTGGAGTCTTCTTCAAAGTTAGGCGCATATCATACCCTGAACATCAAATTCCCACTCTTATTCTTTATAGGCGCATACAAGAGGGTGGTCTTTCACTTGGGGGCGCAAATAGCATGTTGAGTTTCAATTTTCAACTCTAAGCTCAAGGGCGCATATTGATGGGTAAGGATCCAATTTTCCATACTTAGAGAGTTTTTCAACCCCTCCACTAGCCAGGGCGCAAATCAAAGGTCATGCTTTCACTTTTATCAATTCCAAGTTCAAGGGCGCATTTTGACCCATGGGCTCTCATTTTTCTTACTTAGGCAATTTTCAAACTTCCTTACTCCACCTTGGGCGCATTTTGAGTAGGCAACTTCAAGTTTCTAACACTTAGAAGATTTTCACCCTCATTCTCTCCTCAAGGGCGCATTTGACCCCTTGTACTTTCAATTTAGCAATCTTAAACAAATTTCAAGGCCACCTCTTTGTCTTCTCAAGCTTGGGCGCATTTCCCTAGGCAAGCTTCCATTTTTCAATGCCTTAGTAGAATTTTCATCTGTCTTCAGCTTCTCAAGGTGAATTTTGACCTGTGAACTTCAAATTTCAAGTGCTTAGAGAATTTCCACCAACCTTCAGCTTTTAAAGGCGTTCTTCATTGGCTGGACCTGAAAATTTATCCATTTCAGTGAATTTTATGCTCTTTCCTGATTTAGGGCAACTCGATCATGCTAACCCTAATTTGCTATTTTTAGAAAATTCTTCAAATTTTGTGCTTTGGATTGACTTTTGACTCCAGAAAGCCTGATATTGCTTTGTTCTGAACCTCGGGATGTGTTTGTGCTACTGATGCCTGACATTTGTCTGTACCTACTATTTTAGCAACTTACTAAAAATAGCAATTGCTCAAAATGCCTTCAAATTTTGCGTGTTGATTGCCTGAAGTGTGGTGATCGTGGCTGGAGGCTGCATTTGTATGATTGTCGTGTTTTGCCCTTGAATTTAGGAAACCCTAATTCCTCTGTACGAACCTGCTAAAAATAGTAAGTGCCTGATTTTCTGTTCTCTGCAACTCCATTTGTCTTGAAATTCGCGCCATGGGATCTTTATCGACTACTTGACCTGTTCATACTGACGCTTCACGCTGACCTGCTATTTTTGGCATGTTTTTGGAGGTGGCTTGCTATTTATAGTAACTGCTTGCTTCTGAGACTTCCACAACTCCGTTCGTGTTGAAATTTGAATAGTGTGCTCCTCACCACATGACCTGCCTGTTGACATCAGTGCCTGATGCTGACTTTCTATTTTTAGCCTGTTTCTGAAATGACTTACTATAAATAGTAAGTACTCCGTTTGCCTTCAAATTTTACCAGCAGACTCCTTGAAAGATGTTGATCGCGGTGGTTTACACCGGTTTTCGAAAATTTTGACTTTTTACCCCTCTTTTTGGGTCCCAAAGCTGGAAACCCTAATTCATCTTGCATGCATATCAAACGATCTCCGTTTGTTCTCGTTTCTGTTGCATTGTGATCAGCTCGTGATTCTGAAGTGCTGGGAGGTAGCTGTCGGGATGCATCTGCTAAAAATAGCAAGTTCCTTAACAAGTGCTCATCTCACCTTGCATGTCACATCACTGCGAAGCTCTCGAAAAACCTACAAGGAATATGTAGACATGCAAAGAAAACCCTGACATGCAAACCCTTAAAAATAGCCTCGGAAGGCGGCTCCTGAAAAAGTCCTGATCCTGATTTGCATGTTACACCGTTGCGAAGATCTCGAAAAACCCACCAGGAATATTCAGACATGCAAAGAAAATTTCAACATGCAAACCCTAAAAATAGCCTCGAAAGACTGAATTCTGAAAGTCATCATCTCGCTTTGCATGTTATACCATCGCGAAGGTCTCTGAAAACCCAGAAGGAATCCTCGCATTACGTGCCAAAATCCTCGTGATCTTAAGCTCCAAATCGGCTTCTGAAGCCGAATCCTTAAAATAGTAAGTTGTCTGTTTCAGCTCAAATTTTACCAGTTGAGTTGCCCGGACACGCTCAATGCTATGTGGACTGCTTTAATTTCAAAACGCTAATCAACACCAGACTGCACACTTACTAAAAATAGTAAGTACTCTAACTGGACGAAATTTCAAAGAAAACCGGAAACACACCGACATCAACGCTAGTCTCAATTTTCAATTTATTCACTCCATTTGACTCGATTATCGGAAGATGGAAACCCTAATTTTCTCGTGATTTGGCCACCCCACGCTTTTTAGGTCATTGCATCGAACGCCCTGCATGCGTACATCAAAAAAGAGACAAAGAGAGAGAGAGAGAGAGAGAGAGAGAGAGAGAGAGAGAGAGAGAGAGAGAGAACCCAAAGCCAAAAGACCAGAATGGAGCAAAAATTAGGGGTCCCCATCTAGAATGGGGCGATGTGTGAAAAGGTCACAACACCATTCAAATCTATCTAGTTGAGGAAATACTTTAAGCTATTATAGTCTATCTTAACCAAAAATATGCCACCAAGGTACTACTTGAACTTAAATAATGCATACATGATGTCTAACATTTCCTTATCATAAATTAAGAACCTTATTTCAGCTTCCCTGAGTTTAAGACTCTCAAATGCAATTGGGTGCTTGTTCTACATCAATATGACTATAATCCCTTCCCTTGAAACATCACACGCTAGCACAAAGGGAAGTGAAACATCAAACCATGCGAAGGCTCCATTTTTAGTAAAATCAGTTAAGGTTGTTGCTAGCTGTGAGAAACCCTTAATAAACCTCATTTAATAGCTATGTAGACCAAAAAATTCTCTTCGTTGATTCTAGGTCTTTGGTAGAGGCCATCCATAAATTTTTTTATCTTCTCTTGATCTACCTAAACTCCCTAAGTACTAATGACATCCCCCAAATACAAGATTTTTGTCATACCGAACTCTCATTTGGACTCTTTTGCAAATAATGCTTATGCTTATGGGCTGCCCAAAAAATTATTTAAATGTCTTAAATGATCATCCCATGTCCTACAATAAATGAGGCATCAAAGAATATCAGCACAAACTTCCTCAATTGTTTGTTGAAAAATTGATTCATGTAGGATTGAAAGATGGTTGGAACATTAGTCAAACCAGATGGCATGATTAGGAACTCATAATGCTCAAAGTAGCACTTAAAAGTTGTTTTGTGGATTTCTTTATCCTTGGTTTTGATCTAATACTACCCTAATTTG